>CM053170.1:42279002-42431003 GCA_012977825.3 Pteromalus puparum
AACACAGACTGAGGCCGTGCCAGACTGAGGTACATACAGTACCAGAAATATAGCGCGCGCTGTCGCACTGCCATTCTTCCGCTCTCTCGAACCTCCCACTCCAAACAAAAGTGCAGTGGTCTCGTGGAGAGTTCTAACAGGCGTCACACACTCACCACACTCGCTCAAGCGCGTGACTGGTACTAGCTACGCTAACCAGCCTCCCGTCTTGCCGTCTGCAGAGCCAAGACTGGTCAGGTCACTCGGCGCACAACCTCGGATCGCCTCCCCATCCAGGATCTCCTTGCAGCTCACGGGGTTCGCGCCGCACGGCCAAACACGCGAGCCTGTTTTGTCCACGAACATATTTTATTTCTGCGTTACCCTCCAAGGTACCTCGGCGAGCCACTCCCCTATCCGCACCGCAGGGACGCGCCGCATACGGCGGTTGCAGGCCGCCCCGCAGCGGACGTACTAGGTCTGGTACTAATATCAAGTTTTATTTATTAATTCAACGAATTAATTCGTCATTAATGCGCTTCTTCCCCATTTTAATTCTATCGTCTCTAGTTTTTATGTCATGAAATGATTACAGGAGTATCTTACTAGAGTTTCAGCTATCATAAATAATCATACTCTATATTATATTCACTTATACGACATAGGCTTTTGTTTTCCTCTCCACTCCCTTCTAGACTGATTATTTATTATGGGATTTTTATCAAGACCATCTCTTTTTATTGACTCTCGAACACTTAGTTTGAATTTGATTATTTGATTATTCTTATCAAATTTATTTACAATACCTGATTGTTCTCTTTCAGATGTTTCTAACTCTCTATCTGATTTATCATTATCAGATTTTTTCACGCATATTGATTTATCATTGATCAGATTTTATGCACAATTTTCATCTGTTCACTATCAGATTTCATACAATCTGATTCTATCTTTATCAGATTTTGCAATTCATCTACGGCATTGACTCATGTCAGATGCATCAGTTTCTTACTCCATTTTCACACTTTCCAGTAGTGAGTCTCATAACTAAGTAGTTTGTTTCCGTCAATAATCAGTCTCTAACTACAACGAATTTCTCGCTTGTCAACGTCCATATTACCCATTAGCGTCATATCCACTAATATGCCGTTCCATGATTTTCATCAAATTTAGTTTTTCGAACTGATTGATGTGTAATACAGTTGAGCCAATACTCTTTAAATTATTTTAATTGAGGCTTTCTACTATGCCCTTGTCATATGGCGTTTTATCACATTTCATAGCTTTGGTTTGGCTTAAATTAATTAAATTCGTAGCCACTAAGAACTGCCTCGCCCCAAAATTACTTTTGCAAACTTGCACCGTTTTATAATTGCACGCTGCTTTTTCAGTTATAGTTCTAACCATACGCTCTGATTACACCATTAATTGAGAGTTCGCGCGAACTGTATATGATAAGCTAATGCCTTTGAACACATAATTTTTTTCATTTCAGTTGAAAATATTCTCGCCTTGCACTATATAATTAATCTATAATTTTTAATTAAAATGTGCTTCACTTTTTGCCAACAAAATCTTGAAATACCGAAATACAGCTGATGTATGTAATTAGATATTGTTACACAATAAGTTGTAAACTTCATCCAACAAATAAAACAAATAATTTTATGTCAACGGTAGAAGAGTGATCGCCACAAACATCTGAATGAACAATAAACAATGGACGACGTACATAATCTTTATTTTTAGATTTCTGAAATGGCAATCGTGCTTGTTTACCGTTTATACAAGCTTCACATAAGTGATCTATAGGCATCACTTTCTCGATTATGTTAAAATCATCAACCATTTGTTTATTTTTCATTTCTAAGAATTTTGATTTTCCTATATGGCCTAATCGTTGATGTCATAATTTATAATTGCAATTCATAACACTATTTACTTGAAAGCCATTAGATTTTAACGTATTGCTATTGACTTTAAAATTGATTGCAACTAAATTATTTAATTGCTTTCCAATCATAACAATTTTACCATTTTTACTTATCTTAATTCCTTGGTCGTCAAAAATAATTGTCAATCCTGCCTTCTGCATCTTGGTGACTGACAGTAAATTATGCGGAACATCAGGGCTGTAGAAAACGTCCTCCAAAACGCACTTGATCCCCATGTTGGTGACTACGTCGATTTTTCCTTTCTTAGTTGCTTTTATGAAAACTCCATTCTTGGCTACAGCAATGCTCAATGGTGGATTTAAATCAATGCAACTTGAGAAATAACTGTCGTTATTTATAAAATGGTCAGAAGCTCCTGAATCCAGTAGAAAAGTTAAATTTTTATTATCTGGAATTTTATAATGACCAGCCATAAAAGCAAAACTATTTGCAGTGTCATTTGTAGAATCTTCAGTTAATTTCACTGTTTGAATGGTTCTTTGGTTCTGTTGATTATATTGCTGACTTTTCTTGTAGTAAATGCACTTTATCATTTTGTGGCCTCTTCTTCCACAGTGATGACATTTTATATTACTTTTGTTTTTAGACTTGAAATTCGACTGCTTCTTATTGTTATAATTTTTGAAATTATTTCTTTTAGAATTATGATTTTGTGTGTCACTTTGATTTATATTTAAAACTTTTGCACTTGTGTCTCTGCTTTCTGTTTTTAACTTAACTTCATGATCCAAAAGTCTGGTTTTAACAAACGCTACAGTTAAGTTATCTTCTGATAACGTTTCAATAGCTGTAATTACGCCATCATACAATTGAGGGAGAGTTAGCAACAAATGAGCTACTTTATCAGTTTCTTTCATCTCTGCACCGGCGGCAAACAACTCCGTAATTAAATCATCGAATATCATGAAATGCTGAATTAAAGACGTATCACCTTGTAGCTTTAATTCAAGTAATCTCTTTTTCAATGCTAATTGTGTCGCAATACTTTTCCGTTCATAAATGGCATCTAAACTAAGTATAATCTGTTTTGCTGTACTTTCAGTTTTTACAACATTTAGTAGCGAATCTGATAAGTACTCAACAATAACATTTTTAGCAGTTCCTTCTGCCCTAATCCAATCAGCACTGGCTTCTGCAGGAACTAAATTATCGATCACTTTAAGCACACCAAGTTCATTTAATAAATTTCTTATTCTTAACTTCCACACACTATAACGATCTCCATCAAAGGGTTTTATATTTCTTCTTAATTTAGAATGTTCCATGATCACTGTTATAAAAAATATAACTACTGTCTATATTCTAAATTTATATTTAAAAGTTTATGTAAACAAAAACACACGTAAGATAAATTTAAATTTACACTATTAATAACACAGTTTAATAAACGTTATCTGGGCCAATAACCTATTGGAAATGGGTTATTAAATTAAAAAAAAACTCAGAATATTCTACTTTGATATCTGACTTTATTCTGAGAGCAGAGAGAAATAGGCACGTCCGATCGCTACAAGGAGCTGCCAGAGACTAAGGGCTGCTGAGGGCTAGAGTGACCGGCAAGCTATCGGTAATGCAAGGGAATGCATTCCGCTGCTTCGTCTGCTGCTTAAGCCTAAAACAATGGTCCCGTTTTTATAACTGCATGCGGGCTCCAGATGGCTAAGCTCTCCATAAGATCGGAGACGAGCGACGCGTCGCAGCGCATCGTATTGCAAACCCGGGCCACTCATAAAACTATAAATCGGGAAACGGATTTACTTTCCCCGCCTCAGCTTTCTACATCTGTTTAGGATTTGTTTTTGAAACATAAAAACTAGCAATTTCCAAGCAGAAATTGATAAAAGCTACGTAGTTGACAGAGTAATTGCGAATAGGGTATTAAAATATTGCAATGAAAACTACCACGGCTCTCGGCGGGAGCTAGTTGTGCGCCAAAAACAATATGGCCCGGCGTAAGGGACAAGTTTAACTATCGCGTTTATAGGGGAATGTTGAAAAAAATTCTAAACACCTGTATAATGTTGTCATTGCAATGAGAGAAGCTACACTAATACTACCCATCGCACGGATTTAACTATACGATTAAATACCAGAAAGTATCAAATTTCAAATTAAAATTATTTTGTGGCGTTATAGTCTACTTGTATATCTCACGATTATAATGCTGTTATGTAATACGCCAAATGCACTTTTTGACATTATCAACAATTATAGCATTATTATAGATAAAAACTGTTTAAAAGTAATTTACCAACTTTTTTTTAATTAAAATTAAAAGTAAAATATAAAGGTAAATTTTGATAAATGTACGATGAGAGGGTGTTAAATGATCATTGAAAATAATTATTTGTAGTTTGCAATAGTATTCGAGATAACTCAGATCGACTATCTACAGCTCAAATAAATATATTCATGTAATTGTAACATTGTTCTTCTTTTTGCGGTCTGATTTTTTATATTTGGACGAAAATTTGAAGTTCGTAATATATCTCACCTAGTTCAGAATCGGATTAGAAAGATAATTATACAAAAAGATTACAAATAAAACAGTATATAATTACTTTAAAAGCAAAATACTATTTGATTCCCATTTAAAACCATTGAATCTTGTACCCTTACAATAGAACTTAAAGTCCCAATAGAACTTGATAGTAAAATTCGATAATACGTTCAGTAGCGAAACTGTTTAATCAGTTTGGCCAGTGAGGCAACTTGACTACAACAGAAATTGTGAATTCAACCGAACAATTGATCGTCGTATAATACCTACGTTGTTGCTGCGTATACTTCGGTGCAAGCTCGTCTCACTCTTATCGCGTATGAAAACGAAACCCGAAACGGACTTTACGGACGGTTGAATGGCCAACTTTTGATATATGTAAAGTCAAAGGTATACCTTTGAATTAGGAAAATTAAGAGAGAGCGTCTTCCCTCTCTCGCCGCGCATGGCTCCTTACACCACGCAGCACTGTTCACAGCCTACAAGCTTGACATTTTGTTGACGTTTTCGTTCGTTCGTTCATTACACGGAAATTCATTCGCTAACCCAGATACAATTTTGCATACAGCTTTCTAAGTATTTTACAAATGTAAGTACATATTTTTATTACAGTTTCTATGTTTTTCATATCTCGCGCCCTATGTCAAATGCTTCTTTACCCTTGCACATAAGAGCTGCGCGTAAGGAACCGATTTTCAGAGCTTAGATCTTCATATTTTAATCGATAATAAATATTGAAAAAATTTAGGAATCATTCAGACGTTATAAACAAATAAATTTGGCGTACAGTTTTCTAAGTATTTTACAAATATAACTATATATTTTTATTACAGTTTCTATGTTTTCCATATATCGCACCCTATGTCAATTGCTTTTTACCCTTTGCCCATAAGAGCCCGCGCGTAAGGAACCAACAAACCATCAGATGACGTGCTTTAGCGAAACACCTCCGAAGCTCTACGGGTAACACTGATGCCATCTTATCTGGGAACGTGAGTCCCGTCTCAAAATGTCTTACTTGCTCGTTCGACATCTCCGAGAAAACTGTGTGTCGAACATAACCCACCCAGGGCTTTATATATCCATTCTGAAGAGAAAGCGTCAGCTCTAAGCACTGTAGACGCCCCTACCATCCCTGGAGGACTTGTTATGGTAATGCAAAAAAAAGGCTGCATTGCCCACGCTCTCGGAGATGTTTAAAATTTCTCTCAAAGCGTTGAGAAGGGTAGATTGTCGAGAAGAGTCCACTTAACTGTCGGCACTTTCAGCTTACAAATAGCCTCTTATTTCAAGCCTATATAAAAAAAATCTCAGCTGTGATAGGTATTCAGGTAATATAAAGGTAGGGTATCCTCGACGCCTCTCGATGGTCAGTAATCAAGGTGGTGGGGGTGTCGTTTATCCTGTAGAAGTAGTGAGATGGTCAGGGTAAGAGATTTCTATTTTTGATTTTTTTTTAAACACAGGGATTAGACGATATCAGAAGTATTATCAGCAGCAGCTTTGTCATGAATCTTCTGGTTTTAACAGCGCGTAACATAGATCCTCTAATAAATCAGGTTCGAGACGTAAGAATAATGTTTTTCAACTCGCCATCGAGTTTTACTTACATTTTACCAAAGAAGATGTAACATATATAAAGTTGGGAGTAGAATTATGCGGTTTTATAGCTTGGGTTCCGCCTTGTATTTTTGCAAACAATTTATCGTATGATTTATAACAAACTTTCTCACCGATGTTAGAGAAATAAGCTATTGATCNTAAAGAAGAAATGCTTTTTTACAATTTTTTTACATTTATACAAAATAACCATAAGGTATCGAATATGTACGAGAAATCAATTGACGTTTTTAAGCACTACTCTATATATTTTTGGATTATCGATAGGTTATAACGTCGTTTTGTGTTGTTCTACCAATAAAACGATTTTCGACATTAAGGAGCTTCATACGTTACAACTAAATCATAAAGATTGTAATAAAATTAAAAAATATTATTTGTTTATAACGACCAAATGATTCCTAAATTTTTTTCAATATTTATTACCGATTAAGCTCTGAAAATCGGTTCCTTACGCGCGGGCTCTTATGGGCAAAGGGTAAAAAGCAATTGACATAGGGTGCGATATATGGAAAACATAGAAACTGTAATAAAAATATATAGTTATATTTGTAAAATACTTAGAAAACTGTACGCCAAATTTATTTGTTTATAACGTCTGAATGATTCCTAAATTTTTTCAATATTTATTACCGATTAAAATATGAAGATCTAAGCTCTGAAAATCGGTTCCTTACGCGCAGCTCTTATGTGCAAGGGTAAAGAAGCATTTGACATAGGGCGCGAGATATGAAAAACATAGAAACTGTAATAAAAATATGTACTTACATTTGTAAAATACTTAGAAAGCTGTATGCAAAATTGTATCTGGGTTAGCGAATGAATTTCCGTGTAATGAACGAACGAACAAAAACGTCAACAAAATGTCAAGCTTGTAGGCTGTGAACAGGGCTGCGTGGTGTAAGGAGCCATGCGCGGTGAGAGAGGGAAGACGCTCTCTCTTAATTTTCGTAATTCAAAGGTATACCTTTGACTTTACATATATCAAAAGTTGGTCATTCAACCGTCCGTAAAGTCCGTTTCGGGTTTCGGTTTCATACGCGATAAGAGTAAGACGAGCTTGCACCGAAGTATACGCAGCAACAACGTAGGTATTATACGACGATCAATTGTTCGGTTGAATTCACAATTTCTGTTGTAGTCAAGTTGCCTCACTGACCAAACTGATTAAACAGTTTCGCTACTGAACGTATTATCGAATTTTACTATCAAGCTCTATTGGGACTTTAAAATTGCAATGCGAGACCTGGTGGCCACTTCGCGAACTACCAGTAATGGCGTCTGTAAGGGTACAAGATTCAATGGTTTTAAATGGGAATCAAATAGTATTTTGCTTTTAAAGTAATTATATACTGTTTTATTTGTAATCTTTTTGTATAATTATCTTTCTAATCCGATTCTGAACTAGGTGAGATATATTACGAACTTCAAATTTTCGTCCAAATATAAAAAATCAGACCGCAAAAAGAAGAACAATGTTAAAATTACACGAATATATTTATTTGAGCTGTAGATAGTCGATCTGAGTTATCGAAACTATTCAAACTACAAAATAATTATTTTAATGATCTTAAATATTTCATGATACATTTTATCAAAATTTACCTTTACATTTTACTTTTAATTTTAATTAAAAAAAAGTGTAAATTACTTTAAACAGTTTTTATAATAAATGCTAATAATTGTTATAATGTCAAAAATGCTTTGCGTATACATAACAGCATTATAATCGTGAGATATACAAGTAGAACTTATAACACACAAAATAATTTTAATTGAAATTGATACTTTCTGGTATTTAATCGGATATTTAATCCGTGACGATGGTGTAGTATTAGTGTAAGCTTCTCTCATTGCAATGACAACATTATCACAATGATTAGTAATTTTTTCACAACATTCCCATATAAACGCATAGTAACTTGTACCCTTACGCCGGCCATATTGTTTTGGCGACACTAGCTCCCCCGAGCCGCCGTGGTAGTTTACATTGCCAATATTAATACCCCTTTTCGCAATACTCTGTCAAGTACGTAGCTTTACCAATTTCATTCGTACAATTTTAAACCGAACTGATTTTTGGTTTCTGCTTTTATTATTATTATTATTATAAAAATTATGTTATAACGTCGTTTTGCATTGTTCTACCAATAAAGAATTTTCGATATTAAGGAGTCTCTACGTTACAACCGTGGCCTACACCCCTAAAAGAGAGATTTTTCACCTTCCATAACCATACAGAAACGCACATTCGACGGATTAAAAAGTATTATTAATATTAATGAATAAATTAATATTGTTATTAGTATTAATGAACGCTGGCGACGACTTGAACGTATTCTGTCAGAAATCAACGATTGTACTTAAAGATTTATTAATGGGCACACTCGAAAAATTAACTCTCTACCACTACGAAAATGCAAACACTTGAGCAACTGTTAAAAATCTTATTTTTGAAGAAGGTCATTCTATCAAAAGAAAAAGTTTTACGTAAATTCAGTACACAAAATTCTATATTTATGCAACATTATTTTGACATTGTTTTTCTAGAAATGATACTTCATAACCATATCTTTCACGATGAAACTTACAACAGATGTGGTTCAAACAATGCGTAAAAAAATTTAAATAATTATATAAATGCCATGTCAATACAATATTTACAGAAATAATAAAATTTATAATATTTTTGTACAAATAATAATAATAAATTTAAATAAATCTTGGAAAATTTCTGTAAAATGATCTTTACTTTCTTTATTCTCTATCATTCAATCCTTTCACTTAAACATTCTCACAATAGACACCAAATTTTCCCGAAGCACCCCCGCACCACACATATTCCAACCAAAAAAAAAATACACCTCTTGTACCCATCATCTATCCTCCTTGACATTTCTCAATCTTATGTCAACGGAAAATGTATTCTTACTCACCAGGCATAAGAAAGCGGTCACTGCAGTAGAAAGTAGCTGCAGCAAAAAAAAAAGAAAGAAAAAATTACGCAACCATGCCATGTAGTGGTGAAATCAACTATCCGCGACACGAGAAAAAAAGGTTCAGTGCAGAAAAAAAAAGCATCCCTAGATGCTAACCATCCTCGCAGGTAGTTACTACAGACTCTCGTGTAACCCGCAAGGCATTTTCACAATTTTTCGACGGGAGGATCATGAAAAACTAAAGACTCGCGACACTTTTCCGTATGCATGCACCTGAGATTTTTGTACATACCCTTCGTCTTCCACCACCACCACCCGCAGCATCATCATTGACACTTTCCTCCAATCACAAGTTAACGACTTGCTGAAAATTTCCCTCTGTTTAGAGGGGATGTTTTTTTAAATAGGATTAGTATATTACTTCCTCCCTCTCACTGAGAGTGTCGGTGATCGCTACTATGGACGACGACGACGAGAAGGCAGGACTCGATGGGGATGTGATGTCGTTTACAACAGGCGGAGGTGACGGAGTCCTGAACTTGGTGTTCGTCAGGTCGATCAGTAGAGGTGATGCTATAAAAGTATATACAAATTAAGAATATATTAATTATTATTAATAATTATATTAATTCTTAAATTATTTTTAAAAATACTTACGAATGTCAAAATTGAATCCGTTATCCGGCCCAATGACGGCATCAATACCTAAACAGGTTATTATTATTATTATTATGATTATTATTATTATTATTATTATTATTACTACAGTTGTTGTACTTACGGCTTTCAAATGTGTAGCCCTGTGGTACATTATCCAAAGGAACCAACTGTGCTTGAGAGGGTATCGAGTCACGTACACACACTAAAACAATGTTAAATTATTATTTATTTTTTTATTATATTATTATTCAAATTAGAATATACTTACGTAAAGCCAGATGGCGGTTGTACAACTCCTTCAAAAGACTTTTTCGTGTCTGTAGTGAACCCTGTTTTTACATACATCGCCGGCTAGCAGTGTAGCTGTATCACTGGTGAAAATATATTTCAGAGAATTCGCAATCTCACGAGTTGTTGCGGATCGCAGCACTTTTTAAAATATTTTTAAGATGCACTTTTCATCGCCATTTTTTATTTGACCACGCCACGAACGATTTAATTTATTTTTAACAATGTTGTTAGGCGTTATAACAACATTCACCGTACTTAATGCAGCTTTACGCAGCGTTGCAAGCTCGTCGCAAGACATTTTCACGATCCTTCTCGACGGGAGGATCGAGAAAACTGTGGACTCTTAACAGTTTTCCGTATAAAGGTATCTAAGATTTTCGTACACGCCCTTTACGCACTACCACATCCTCAAGCAACAGCATCGCCATAGGTACTTTCCTCCAATCACGTTAACTAGTCGCTGAAAATGTCCCTCCGTTTAGAGGGGATGATTTTTTTCTTGAAATAGTATTAGTACGTCGCTCCGGGGTCTCATCGATCCCCCTCTTCGTCACCCCCTAAAAACTCGCCTCGAAGAAGCATCCCCTCCTCACACAGCTAGTAGCTGCAGAGGGTCGGCACCTAACGCACATTCGAAGGATTAAAAAGTGTTATACTGTGTATCCACGAACGTGCACGACGACTTGAACCTGTTATTTCAGAAATTAACGATTCTAAAGATTTGTTAATGGACGTGCTCGAAGATAGGTTAACTATGTATCACTACGCAAATTCAAACACCGAACAAACTGTTAAGAATATTATTTTTGAGGAACGTCATTCTATCAAAGAAAAGCTTTTAAGTAAATTCAATCCACAAAATTCTGTATTTTTACAACATTATTTTGACATCGTTTTTCTAGAAATGATTGTACTACACCACCATATTTTTCATGATGAAATTTATAATAGATTTTGTTTAAACAGTGTGCAAAAAATCTAAATGTATAACATATATATATTTTATGATAAATAAATCTTGAAAAATGTCTATAAAACAATCTCTCTTTTTTATTAACCGTTCCATCTTCCTCTTAAACTCCCTCACACGAAACAAACAGAAAAATGCATCCTCACCCATCACATATAAGCGAAAGTCGATGCAGCGAAAAAAAAAACAAACGATCCTCGTACTATAGCGTCGCATTTTCAAGACGCAAAAAAAAAAATACAGAGACACGGCCAGGTCAACGCTAATCAAGGGACGCTACAGCGCCGCGCTGGCGAGTTCATCTTTACATCTGCACTGCCACCGGTATATACGCTTAAAAATGTCACCCGACTACAATGATATTTATTGCCTATTAAAGATAAGATCTCTACACGCGCTAGTCCCAAAGTCACCGCGACCCTTCGTTACCCCCACCATAGGACCCACACCTGCAGAGCGACTAGACTTGCCCTGAGCCATGACGTCACTGGCACCACTAGGCCACGCCCCCTGTCTGCCTAGGCTTACCCCTCTCTACTGCCGCTTTCAGCCGGTTGAACCGCAGGTCCGGTTTTTTGGTAGTATGAAAGTGCTTTAAGGCCTCGTGATCAGTGCAGATAGTAAATTTTCTCCCGAAGAGGTAATATCGGAATTGTTCTTTCGCAAATACGATCGCGAGGAGCTCCTTGTTGTACGTTGGATACTTGAGCTCGCTGCCCTTCAGACAGCGAGACGCGTACGCGCACGGTTGGTCCGAGCCTATTTTCCCCTGGCTTAATATTGCGCCCAAGGCGAAATCGCTGGCGTCCGTGATTACTATGAACGGCGATAAATCGGGGGCTTTTAACACCGGCTCTTCCGACATTAGTTTGCTTAGTGTTTCGAAGGCCGTGCGCTCCGTGTCGCCCCAGACAAACTCCGCGTCTTTTTGCAAGCGTCTGAATAACGGGTACGCGATTTCGGAGAAATTCGGGATAAAGCGCCTATAATAACTAAATAAGCCTAGGGCCTGTTTTAGTTTTCTAGCGTCCGTGGGTGGCGGATAATTTGCCATTGCATGAGTCTTAGCTGGGTCTGTTTTTATACAGCCCCCGCCGACTATATGCCCGAGTACGTGAGCCTCTTTTTTCAAGAACTGACATTTCTTTGGCTCGACTGTCATGTTCGCGTCTAAAAGCCTTTTCAGGCAGCGGCGCAGACGGTCTCTATGCTCATCGAGGGTTTCACTGAAAACCATCAAGTCGTTGAGGTAAATCTCGACCTCGTTTCCTTGCAAACCGGCCATTGCCAGAGACATTGCTCTAGTGAACGTTATAGTTGCCTCCTTGAGACCCATGGACATCCTGTTGAATTGCAACAGTTGATTGCCATGGTTGCCCTCGGGAGCATAGAAGGCCGTCAAATGCGCTGAATCAGGGTGCATTTCAATTTGATGGTAACCCTGCTTGAGATCCATTACCGTGATATAGTTCGCCGCGGCTAGGTGCTCGAGGATATCGCTCGTGAAAGGCAACGGATGGCAACTGCCCTCGGTTTCCTCGTTAAGGGCCCGAAAATCGGTTACTAAGCGAAATCTCTTATTCCCGTTCGCGTCTGGTTTTTTGGGAACTATCCATAGCGAGGACGAGTAATTCGAGTTCGAGGGTACCACGATGCCTTGCTCTCGGAGCTTGGCCAGTTCGCGGAGCATGTGCTCTTTTATCGCCGGAGGAAAGCGGAATCTGTGATTTCTAATCGGCCTGGTGGGTTTTAACACTATTTTGTGTTGTAATAAGTGAGTCGCGGGCAACGGTTCGCCATCTAGACCGAACACTCCTGCGTATTCGTCGACGATTTCGCGAATATACTCCCTTTCCTCCGCGTTGCACCCTTCGAGGTCCGCTAGGCCCATGATTTTCTCGACCCGAGCGCGCCTGGCTTCGGCGTTCTCCTTTAATTTATTATTCAAGTGGAGAACTTCGCGGTATTTTTCCGATTTATTGGATTCAAACATTCGGCGTAGGTTGGCGGAAAAACTCGCAACATTCTCGGCTGTGCCGTCCTCATCGGCTTGATATAAATTATTCTTTGCGATCGTTTCGCATTCAATCAATTCTACCACCGGCGTTGGGACAGACACGTCCGTGTCACCGATATTAATACACTCCGCGATGACCCGACTGTTGATATTTCTAGATACGAAATTCCCAAATAATAGGTTCGGATGTAAGTCCATCAGCGGGACCCACCCTTCTTTCGTATCGTTATTACGAACGCGCGCGCTTATGAGCATTTTAACCCACGCTGGGATGGTGACTTGCTCGTCGGACTCGAATGGCAATGTAACGTCACCGAGTCTGAGGCTTTTGGTTGCCGCATCGATACATCCATTATGGGTGTCGATCACGTCCCACCCGATAATTTCCGAATTTTCAATCGGAAAATCGTTTGGTACTACTTGGACGTTGCAAACCAGCCGGCAGCCCTTGCAGCTGTATCACTGCCTGACCGAGCGTGTGCGCGGTACCCGCTGTCACCCCCTGCACTTTGATTATTTTCTGCGCGTCGTACGGATAACTGGGTGCTAGCTTCCCGATTTTCACAACCGAAATATCTGCGCCGGAATCCGCGTAAAATTTGCCCGATCTATTTAGAAATTGCGGGCAACTTACGGTGACGATCGGCGGTTGTTTCCCCGCGGTGAGAAATTTAATTTTTGCCGACATTGAATGTTGCTCGTTTCCTTGCTCGGTACTGTATTCCGATTCGGTAGACTCACGCTCGACGCTTGAGGATCGTGTCGAACGGTGTCTAGTTTAAATCCTCCGCGTGTTCACTGTCGCGGTCGTCCCGCGACTATTTTCATTTCTGTCGTTCGATCGGTCCGAACGATTTTTATTACGATGTTTCTGGTTTTTCTTCTTGTTGAATTTACCGTTTTTGCTCCCGTTGCTGCCTTTGTCCGACTTTTTGTTCTCTGCCCCCCCCCCCGTCGCTTTTCTTATCGGGGTTGGCGATTACTTTTTGGGCTGCGTGTCTGATTAGCAAATTACAGCTTTCGACCGCATGGCCTGTTCGATCGCAATAGCAACAGTGGGGTCTGGCCTTCGGTTTCTGGCCTTGGGATTGGGCCTCCCCTGAATTTCCGGGGGAAGGCTCGTGTTGCTGGGTTGCCTCCGCATTGACCTCCTTCGCCGTGACCCTGCGTACTTGCGCGGATGGCTTTACGGGCGGGGGTACGGTACGACTCGCGTTTCGGCCACTCTGTTTCCCTTCAAACTCGATGGCCGTCGTTATTGCGGCTCCTAGATCCTTCGGATCTCTGCTGCGCACCAAATGATCCAGTGGCGACTTCAGCCCGAATAAAAATTGCTCTAACACGTCTCCTCTCGCGTGCCGAGTTCTAGCTTCCCTATCCGCGAGGGTTAGGTCGGGGGCTGAGTTTACGATCGCCATAAACCGGTTGTACAGTTTTTCCACGCGCAAGCCGTAATCGCTCACTGGCTCGTCCGGATTTTGATTAATGGACCTGATTTGCGCGTGAATTTGGTCCGCAATTCCAATGTTAGCAAAGTGTAGTGTAAGGTCATGGAGGAGCTTTTCTACGGACGTGTAGTTAGCTATCCTCGCGCGATAACCTTCCGTAGTTTTGCCCTTTAATCTATTCGCGATGTGTAAGAGCATATATTTTTCGTGGCTCCGGCCGTAAGAACTCATGACATCGTGGATCGCGTTGCAAAATCGATTGAAGTTATCGGGATCGCCGTCGAAATACGGAATAAACGCAGCCGCCTGGTGGAACGGCATTTTTGATTCATAAACTTTGCTTTTCAACCCGGCCGTAGCTACGCGTTCCATGGGCGCCTCGTGGCGCGGAGACTCGGCACGGTATCTCGGCTTGTTATCCGATTCATCGTCCGACGGGCGATTGGGTTTTCTACCCGATCTATCGTTCGGCGGGCGCCGTTTGTCGCCGTCCGACGGCTCGCGGCGCGATGGCTCTCGCCGTGGCGGCTCGCGTTCACCGCGCTTACCCTTGTCTCCGCTACTCTTGTTCCGCAAATTTTTGTCATCGTTCCGGCGCGTGCCTCAATCGCTTTCTTTTCGTGAATTTTTCTCGTTGTTACAATGCGTGCTTTTGTAGCCGTGGCCTCGTGTATTCTTGGCCGGCGAGCTTCCGTATCTTGACACGCGCCTGCGTGTCCTTTCGCTGTCGGAGCGATTGGAACGCCTATCGCGCCTTCGCTGGGCGCGATCGTCCTCCCATTCACTCGCGGTTTCAAAAGCGACCGCGGGGGTTCTATCCACTGACTCGTCGCTGGACTCGCTTTCGGAGTCAATCTCGGTTCCATTATCCGTTACGGCTTCTGAGGCGTAGCTACCTTCAGCACTCGACTCGTCGCTAAATATCGCGAAAGAATCGCGCTCGGACTCGTCGTCGAGCTCGCTATCGAATTCGAGATCGGACTCCGTGTCCGACCGCGCTTGCTCTTCAGCGTCTGAATTTCTGAGGGGGGATCGCCCTTGCTGTCTCGATCTGTGAGGGCTCGAATTTGAGCGATTGGTGGCGATTTCGGTGGCGTGTGTGCCTGACTGGGGTGTCGGAGCCGTCCTGCGCGATCGGGTGGCTTGGCCGTCTCCGGGGCATGGGTCGGCGTGATTATTAGAACTTGGGGCTCTCGGGTGTGTCAATAAATTGCGCGCGCGATTCGTCGCGCCTTCGGGTAGCCGTCGCCTCCTCCACATCGGATTTGGCACTCTGTTCTCCGCGCTCGCGCCAACGTATTTTTCCTCGTACCGGTTATTTTTAATCGAGCGATCTTTTATAATTTTATTGTGCTCGTTTGGGTCCTTCCAAACTGCCCTCTTTATTTCGTTATACGTCTGTATGCCCTCTAGGCACTTATTGTCGATGTTTAGACGTTGCTTTGCGGCAAGAGGTACCCCGTATGGGCCGAACGCCTCGTCCCCTGCGAGCATATCCGTGCCTAGGCTAAGCTCGCCCATCTTATTGCCTAAGTTGTCTAAATCAACTTGGATCGGAGAATTTCGCTCTCCGGCAAAAATCGCCCGGGCTTCCGCTAAAAGCTCGACTGGGCTCGCGGCTTTATCCTCGGACCGATCTTGACTGTCGTCCCCGTGGTTTTTCGCAGCTGTACGCGGCTGCGATGATCTTAAATTACCGGACAGCAACCGCAGCTGGTCCGTCTGCCAGGTCCCGGTCATCCGCATCGCGCGTTGAAAGGTGTCCGAATTGTCCGAATCCAGGACTAACTGGCTGGCGGTTTTTACGAAAGCTCTACCCGTGTGCGGTGTCATTTTACCGAACAGCTCGAATCCCTCGTACGCAAGCCTCTCCTGCTCTCTGGAGTGTTCCGGGTCGCTCTCGACTACTCTCGCGTAATCCTTCTTTCGTGCGCCTAGGCCGAGCGCGGCCTTGGCCACGCCGAGTACTCCGGTGGGAGCCATCGTGAAGCCGGGGTTCGTGCTAAATTCTAACGCAAAACGGGTCCGCGATTTTTGCGAATTTTATTTCGCCCTAACGAAAAGCCAAGCTGCTCGAGAAAACAAAGCGAAAAGACTTACAGTAAGATGCAGATGATTGTCGCTCGCATGATGATGTTCAGCTGGGCTGCTCGATGGAACGCGCGCGTCGGCGGCTGGTCCGCGCCGACGGCTGAATTGCGCGAGGTGGCTGCCGTGTTGAACTGCGTACCTCGGCGGCTGGTCCGCGCCGCTGGTTGATTGTTGCGATGCCCGCTGGTCTGCGATGCTCGGGCTCGTCGGCGACTGGTCCGCGCCAACGGCTGTTCGTTGGCCCAGGTGGGCTTTGAGGGCCGAAGGTCGGCTTTGTTGAGCTGGGAGCTTCTCCAATTGCGAAGAGTTTGCTCCTTGGTGGTCGGCCGTCGCTTGTTTCCCTTCTTCGAAGAGTCGGGAGTGCGAGATCCAGACGGCTGGCGGAAATTATTCCTCTTTTTTTCTTAAGCTCGGGACTTGTCCCGAGCCTCGGCGACTACGGAGTATAAAAATATTTTTACTCCCGGCGGGCGCTCGTTGACTGATAACTGCAAGCTCGTTCGGTGTTCAGCTCCTTTTTGGCACGCTCTGCGACGAAGGTCGGTGCAGTGACTTCTTGCGTGCTGGGCAGCTGGTTGTCCGAAAAAATATTTCCCGCGGTACGCTGGACGATTGCTCTGTGCTGCTTCAAGATGCTGCGACAGAGCCCCGCTTGGGATGCCAGATGTTACAGATAGATAGTGGATTGGTCCTGCTCTGTGAGCGAGTAATGAAGTAGGCAGCAGTAACGGTTGATACTCGTTTATTGTCAAACTAGAGCTCCGCTCGGTGTGGCAGTCGCCGGTGATCTGCCCGCTCCGCCGTCGACGCGACTCGTCGATGGCGAGCGGCTCCTCGTGCAGGAGTGCATACGCTGCACTACTGCACGGAGAGACTCCGGGCACCGGCTCTGTCTGCTTACACTGCACCGAACGTGTCACGGTGCCAACGGATAGCCCACGGCTCGTCCGTGACAGTTGCATCGAGACCCTGCCGCGATACGCGTGGCTCCATCTCGCGAGAAAACATGCGCGCGCAGGCCCGTAGCAAGCGCGCCAGCGCCACGAGCCAGGCGTCTCCCCGCGCGACACTGGCCAGTTAGTTACTCTTGATCAGCCGTTTTGAACGCACCTTAAGAGTCCAACTAACCAGAGCTTACCACTCAAACATTGCCGCTATCGTACCGCATCGTCACCGATTCATAAAGTCTCAGTTCTCCACGGGTTCAATTAATTGTAGTTTTTTTTCCGGGTTCATTAATAGTGTAAAGTCTTAAACGGGTCGCGAATTCCACAACGTTTGCACGTGTTCCGCGAACGCGATCGGACGCGAGGCGGATTCACTCGTGAATTCGTGTGACTGCGGTCACTGTGAGGCGCGTTAATTCGCGTGTGGCCGTGCCACTATCCGTTGACATATCCCGAAAATCTCTCATTCCAATCATACACACACACACACATACGTGCACCACACACACACAGCATCAACGATTTATCTCCACATGCAGCTTGTAAACATTATCGAGAGGGGTTTTATGCCGAAAGACCGCCCTCTCTGAGCGAATAAACACCGACATATTTCCGCTCAATCAATCTATTTTTCTTTTCCATCCATTTCCTTTTTTCCTTGCGAAATTCAATCAACAGGAATCTACGCGTGGTAGCTTCCTGTCCTACAATTCAATATATGCAATAAATCTACAACCAGTGCAATGTGCAAAGATCATATAAAAATTAAAAAACAAATTTGTCAAGATTATCATATGCTTGACAAATTTAATTTAAGGGGGAACTCCACTGATTTTTGGTCAAAAACTCGAAAAAATTTTTATTATATATTTTAGTTGCTTATAGTTTTATAAACATTTATTTTATAAAACTTAAAGTTATACCAATGTTATGGGCAGTTGAGTAAAATATTTTACATTAGATAGCATACAAAAATAAAACTTTAAACGCGTTTTTCTCGTAACTTGTTCGTTTGACTTTAAAAAGTTCCTTGCGCAAGGCATTTCTATTAATCCTTTTGAAAATTTTTACGCGTATTCTTTAGAACATTTGGAACAAAACTTAATATTTTAAGTTAAGGTATCTGTTTTAGAAAAATTTGTTTTATTATAAATATTAGTAAATTATAGGGTTTTTTCATAGATTTAGTTGTTTAATAAATTCTTGATTTATTACAGATGAACTATGAGAGTTCCCGTAATAAAAAATATTAACTTTTGTTAAGTACGAGTCATACTACGCCAGTCAAGATACGCCCTTCTCGGACCGGGTACTGAGATGCGCCCTTCTCGGAGCGGTTTCCGAGATGCGCCCTTCTCGGATCGGTTTCTAAGATGCGCCCTTCTCAAAGCGGGTTCCGAGATATGCCCTTCTCGGAGCGGGTTCAGAGATGCGCCCTTCTCGGACCGGTTTCCAAGATACGCCCTTCTCGGAGCGATTTCGGAGATACGTCCTTCTCGGAGCGGGTTCCGAGATACGCCCATATTCCACTCAGGCGTCGGTATACTCTGTGTGACTGCACATTATTAT
The DNA here is from genome assembly GCA_012977825.3 of Pteromalus puparum. Classification (NCBI taxonomy): domain Eukaryota; kingdom Metazoa; phylum Arthropoda; class Insecta; order Hymenoptera; family Pteromalidae; genus Pteromalus; species Pteromalus puparum. The sequence continues at coordinate 42,297,989 of CM053170.1, forward strand.
TTTTGTTAAACCATATAATTTGATAATTAAAGCTTAGTATATTTTGAGAGTTTTCATGGTTTTATAAAATGTCCGTGCAGATGGTTTTGTCTGTGTGTGTGTGTGTGTGTGTGTGTGCGTGCGTGCCGTGCAGTGCGTGCGTGCGTGCCATGCGTGGTATGTCATCGTTATAATTCTGGAACTAACGTTGATCGATCGTAATAAGATTGGACCGTGCATATATGTTTTTTGATTCTGAATTCGAGTAAATTTTCTTTTAAGATTTGCTATTTTATGACTATTTATGGCCATTTTCGATTTTGAAAAATATTTTTGCTTTTTTTATGATATGATTTATACAATATATTCAACAATAGTGTACCTAAAAGAGGTTACCCAAGGTTGGAATATTTTTCCCCTTCTCCGACGCCGCGCCTCTCTCGTCTTAAGAGAGCTCGGGGCTTCAGTCCCGAGCGGTCTCCGGTGGACCTCTCTCCCAGGAGCTGTGGAATACAGAAAACTATCGAGGGGTCTAAAAGGCGATGTGGGAGTACTGAAAATGAGCTTAATTTTAATAGGCGTTATGGGGAATATAGAAACAACGTCAAGGTCTGAAAGGCGGCTGTGGGTATGTAGAAACTATTGCAAAGGTCAAAAGACTGTGGGAATACAGAAACGATTACGAGTGGTCTTAAATGCGACTGTGAGGAGTGCTGAAATGAGCTGTAAATTTTAATAGGCGATTATGGGAATATAGAAAACTTCGTCAAGGGTCTGAAAGGCGGCTGTGGGTATGTAGAAATCGTGAAAAATAATTTTTTTTGAAAAAGTTATTTTTCACAAAAAAATGAAGCCACCCGCAAATTTGTAACTTGCAGTTGTTAACGTTATTATCGATTCCGCAATTACTGGTATTTTTTATTACGATATATGTAAGTTATTTTAGGAGTTCACGGACCTCTATCCTTTTGATATCCACCTTTACCCCCACTCCCCTTATACCCCTCCCTTACAAGTGTCTTCCTAGCCTATCCTTTTAGTATCGAATAGTAGCGAATATTTAAATCAAAGAATGAGTTGATTGTCCCATGTAATTATCTTCCACTAGCAGAATAGGAGGAAGCTAAGTGCCAATGACTTGGCAGCGGTTTTTTTAGTAATAATGATAATACATTAGATCTTTTATTGTCTGGTCCAGTTAATGCAGGTCATTATGATATCTTGAAAAATGCAAATTCGAATTTTTGGCAAAATTATAAACAAAAATACAATCGAACTCATCATGAACATAATAAATGTTCAATATTACAAAAATTAGTAATAAAAAAACATGATCCATTGTTCAAGAAAAAAAAAGAGAATATGACTTAAAGAAAAATTTAAATGATCGTCGATTAATAAAGAAACGGAATAAAGATAAAACCATTAACATGAACGCAGTTAGACTAACATTGAAAAAACAGAAGGATTTAGTAAAAAATATGAACAAAGATAGATTGAAGATAAAAAGGAAAAAAGATCTTGTTAAAAATATGAATGAAGAAATACTGAAAGTTAGGAGAAGCAAAGATGTTGTTGAAAACATGAATAACAAAAGATTGAAAGTTAAGAGACGTAAAGATAATGTAGAAAATATGAACGAAGAAAGATTGAAAGTTAAGAGAAGCAAAGATCTTGTTCAAAATATGAATGAAGAAAGATCCAAAAGAAAAAAATTTACAGATTCAGTTAAAAATATGAACAATGATAGATTTCATAAACGTCGTCAAACTCAACAAATTAAAAAAATGTGTGCATGGACAGATGAATACTCAGATTTTGGCGAAATGGACTATATTTGTTAATATTGTAATGCTTCATTTTGGTCTATAGAGTATTCAAAAAAAAGTTGTTGCCATTATGGTAAAGTAACATTACCCCCTTTGAGTGATTATCCTAACGAGTTTAAAACATTATTATATGACGATAAAAAATTCAGAGAATTGATTCGTTATTATAACAATGTTTTCTCGTTTGCGACTTTTAAAGCAAACATTGTTAATAAATTGGGTTCTGGAATCTATAACTTAAAAAATGAATGTCAAGTTTGTCATATAGCATCAAATTCTATTAAATCTATAGATGAAACTTCTCAAAAGGGACAAATTTATTTGATTGGGAAATCATTGATACTATATTAAATGAAAATGAGAATTTAGTTGAAGAACATACAAAAATAATTTCTCAAGTTCTCCAAAATAATCCGTATACAAAAGAATTGAAAAACTTATACGAGTTAACAAAGTCTCAAATTTTATCAGAATATCATTTATAATTCACGAGAAATATCAATTTGGATAAAGATAGATACAATAAACCTTCCACCGCGCAATGTGCAACATTAATCGTTTCTAAAGATGGAGAGATTCCATTAGATTATGATCTTTGTGTTTATCCAAAAAAATCCTTCGAAAGAAATAGGTCCAATTTCTATTTTGAATAAATTATCTTTTCACATAGATCCTATGATTTTCCCTATAATGTTTCCTTATGGAGATATAAGATGGAATCCAATGGTCAAACAAAATCATAACAATGATACAAATTTATCTCGTTTGCAATACTATTCATATCGATTAGCTTATAGGCCTCTGTCAAAATTTAGTCCTTTTCTATTTTGTGGAAGATTAACTCAACAGTATATTATTCAAGCTTATATTATTATAGAATATTGTATACTAAATTTCTTAAGATATAATCAGAAAAAATTACGTGTAGAATGTTATCAATGTTATCATGTTAACAAGATCATGTAATAAAAAGTGCTCCGAATAATAATACAAATTTTGAAAATAATGAAAGATTAGTTAATTTGTTTGTTTTGCCATCAACGTATATAGGAAGTCCTAGATACATGCACCAAAGTTTTCTCGATTCTATGGCTATAATGCGAAAAATAGGCTATTGCAAAAACAATGATATTGCAACGATTACTGTTAGATTATTTTATTGTAAATTTCGAGCAATTCTAGCTGATATTCTTATTGGTAACATTTTTGGAAAAATTATTGCTCATGTATATGTGATTGAATTTCAAAAAAGAGGTCTTCCGCATGCACATTTATTGTTAGTATTGAATCATAAGTCAAAATTAACAAATCCTGATAAGATAGATGAACATATTTCAGCTGAAATTCCTGATGATAATGATGTAGAATTACAAGAATTAGTATTTAAACATATGTTACATGGGCCTCATTCAAAAAAAACCTTATGTTATGATATAGTTAAAGAAACTTGTTCAAAAAAATTTCCAAAAGCTTTTTGTGATGCAACACAATTTGAAAATAATGGTTTCCCTAGATATCGTCGTCGTAATAACGAAAATAAAAACTATGTCTATAACAAAAGACTTAATGGTAGACCTGTAAAAGTGGATAATAGTATGGTTGTTCCGTATAATCCGACTCTTCTTAGAAAATATAACTGTCACATCAACGTTGAATATTGTGCAGCTATTATGAGCATCAAATATTTACACAAAGGACATGATCGCGCTTTTATTAAAGTGGATACAAATAACGAAGATAAAGTAATTTATGATGAGCTTACAGAGTATATGGATTGTAGATATGTAGGTCCAATGGAAGCTGCATGGCGTATTCAAGAATTACCAATTTGCGCTCGTTCTCACAGTGTAATTAAACTAGCATATTCATTTACCGAATCAACAAAAAATAATTTTTAATGAAAACAACATTGACATTGATTCTCTCAATAACGAGACAACTTTAACAGCATGATTTAAACTAAATAAAATTGATGATTATGCCAGAAATTTTTTATATTGTCAAATACCAGAACATTATAGTTTTACAAAAAAAGTGGATTAGACGTATAAATTATTCAAATACTTTGGGAAGATTGGTCTGTGTAATTCCGAACGAACGAGAATTATTTCACTCGAAATTAATATTACATGCAGTTAAAGGGGCAACGTCATTTGATGATTTAAAAAATTTTGAAAATAAAACCTATTCAATAGTTACTGAAATAGCAATAGCCATGGGATTAATTGAAAACGATGAAGAAATTTTTCATATATTTGATGAAGCATGTACAATTATTTTACCAAAGCAATTACGTTTGTTTTTTGCTTGGTTTTTAATCGTAAACAAATTACCATTAGCACAAACTGTTTGGGAAAAATACAAGAATTTTTTTTGTAAAGACTTTGTCGATAACGCAGAAAATCAAGCTTTACAACATATTGAAGCAATTTTAGATGGAGAAAACTATAAATGTTCAGATTTTGGACTACCAGAACCTGTATTGAACTTAAACAAAACAAACGAACCATTTGAATCTACTATAGATGATTACAAAAAAATATTTACTGAATTATATAGAAAACTCAATAATGATCAAAAATATATTTTTGATTATATAACTAAATCTCCAGAAAATGAAAAAATGATATTCATTGATGGACCTGGTGGTACAGGAAAAACATTTTTATACAATACTTTAATTTATTATTATTTGAGTAAACGAAAACAAATTTTGTCAATGGCTTGGACTGGAATCGCTCCAATTTTATTACCTGGAGGAATGACAAGTCATAAGACTTTTAAATTACCATTGGATTTAAAAGACATAAAAACTGCAAATCTAAAACATCCATCTGATAAAAAAAACCCCTGCCAATTCTTTGGCACGTAGCTTCCTTCAACCTTATGTATCGCTTTAATATCTAAATTCTTTTTACTTCATATATAATTCTATAAAGTATTTATGCTTTTTCGTTTGATGGATAAAATTATTTCGAAATAATTATATTACATAATCAATGCGTAACTGAAAATATTGTTTTTAATGATTTAATAAAACAAAAAACAGAAAAAAACTAGCCGATAATCATGATGTTTTAACGAAAAGTTCAAAATTTAGTTTCCGAGATATAATGATAAAATCACCAGTGATCGAAAAATCGCCATGAATATAAGCACATGCGTAAATGAAAATCTTATTTTTAACGAATTAATAAAACAAAAAAAGGAAAAAACGAGTCTAAGTATAGATTAAAATCCATTAATGGAAACTGAGATCGAAGCGATACAGTTTTCAGTTATATAGAGTATACAGGGTAAGAAAACAAAATTTTGAAGCTTAATATCTTTAAAACTAACTGGTATCATAAACAACCCAAAGAAAGAGATAAAGGTGCTATATAATGCTAACTAAATCCAAAATTTGAACTTGATTTTTGCCTTTTTACTCCAGTTATAGCGTCACGTAGAAAAACGATTTTTTTCAGTTTTTGATGTTTTTCTCAGGATCTGCCTCGTGAAATGACTTAAAATTTAAGTGGTATATAGTTCTAATTACCTTCAATAATCATATATTTTTTTAGAATGATTCGCTATTTAGTTTTTGAGTTATAACGATTTAAAAAAATTGCACTGTATGGTGTATAATAAAAGAACGACGAGCGATAATATAAATTTTTCATGGTAAAAACATAGGCAATTTTATTCTCTTTCAGGTACATATTAAGCAATTTACTTTTATTAACTTTTCCGATAACTTTGTTGGCAAAAACTGAAATCTCAAAACTAAAAAATCACTATAAAAAAAAAACGCGTATATAAATTGTAAAAACGGACTTTCGTCCCACTATCTTCTAGCAAAAACAAAGAAAATGAGACTTGGTGGGTTAAAATCCACCAAGTAGAAGCTGAGAAACAGGCGTATACATACGCACACACACACACACACACACACACACATACATCCGTACGGACATTTTCTAAAAACACCATTTTTCGACTAAAAATTCATCAAAACACACTTCCCACATGTTTTTACACAAACTCCAAAAATTACTATTACAAGGCTTCCTTAGGAAGGAAGCAATAGAGAATGCGAAATTATAATTTGGGATGAAGCTTCTATGATTCCTAAAAAAAGCTTTGGAAATTGTTGATAATACCATACGTGATTGTTGTAAACTAGAAAACATTCCTTTTGCGGGTGAATTGGTAATTTTAGGCAGAGATTTCAGACAATTTCTTCCTGTTGTAAAATATGGCACAAAATTTAATTTTATACAAGAATCTATTAAAAATTCAAATTTATGGATAAATTTTAAAGTATTAAGATTGAAAAGAAATATGAGATCTGAAAATGATGATTTTTCATCATTTTTATTGAAAATTGGTGATGAAAATATTGATGGTTTCAAAGTCCCTGATACATGAAAAAGTAATGACATTTGTAAAAAAATGTATGGCTCCCATATATCAGTAAATGATGATTCATCAAATAAAATCATTTTATCACCACATAATGAAGATATTTATAAAATCAACGAAAAGATTTTTGCTTCCTCCTCTAGAGGAAGCTTTGTAATAGTAAAATTTTCAGTTTTGCTAATGCTTCGTGGAAACGCATTTGGAGGTATTTGGAGTACGAATCATACGTTTTTAGANCCCCTGATACCCCTCCCCTACAAGTGTCTTCCTAACCTATCCTTTTAGTATCGAATAGTAGCGAATATTTAAATCAAAGAATGAGTTGATTGTCCCATGTAATTATCTTCCACTAGCAGAATAGGAGGAAGCTAAGTGCCAATGACTTGGCAGCGGTTTTTTCTGTGTAATAATAATTTTTAGTATAACTAGGGGGTTCCCCCCCTGCTCGCTTCGCTCGCCAACCCCCAATGTCTTATTTATAACTTGCATAATAATCTTTGATTTTGATTTTACACATAAAATTTGTTTAATTTATTGATATTTCTCTATTCTTTCCACACCACCTGTGAGGTAAATAGAGTGGCCCGTTTTTTTTCTTTGTTGACAAAATTAGTATGTTTAAATTTAAATGTTATAAATTATTCACAGTTAACTCCTATAAGTCCAAACTTTGTGCATGTATTTCATATACTTTTAGCGTTTCATTCAGATCTTAAGGAGTAACTGGAATAATTTAACTTTGTTACAATCAAACATCTATTTAAATTCAGTTCATCGCCATGTAACAGAGATTTGGTATCTCCAGTCAGGGACTAATCCACAGAAGTATTTTAAGGAAAAGATGCATATTAACAGAAAACCATTTCATGCAAATCACAGACTATTAAAAAAAATATCTTTTCATTGCCAACTAACGTCACTTTTCACTATCTCGATTGAAATAGTATTACAATCTCACGCATATATGAGATTATATAAATATTTAATCTATACTTGAACTTATTTATAATGCTTTTATGATGTGTTTGAATCTATATGAGTAGGATCGGAGCATACTCCGAATTTCAAAATAAATAATTCACTACCAATCACCCCAGACACTGTTTTATCTAAGTAATATTATAACGTTCTTATACTAACCCAGTTGATAAAGAATACAAGTTTAATTCTATGATTATTATACGATAAATTTATCCATTCACTTCTTTCCAAAACTATATTTGTACTACTTATCTCTTAATTAATATAATAAGTATCCATTTTCGAATCCTTTTTTGGGCATTTTGAGATCTAGACAGAGCAACATACATTGACATGCGAAAAGAGCGCGAGAAGCAATATATGCCCACAGGGTGTTCAAAACTTTGTCCCCCGTGATTCATTTACATTGTTCTTGGCAATAGCTAAACTATAGGAAATTATCTACGCATATATAAAACTGAACCGGTAATGAAGCATGATCCTCTGTATGCGTGTGACCTAAGATAATTCTACTGAATAAAACTATTCCCCTCATTAACTGCGGTTATAAGTCATCGCTGGAATAGTTAGATGGTATATAACTTTTATTCATTTTTAATCTAGTGCCATTACGAAAAGACCATCTGGTTATACTTAAATTTCTAATAGCATTAATACTAGCACGACTTTTAAAATCAATTTATGGATTGGAAAGCCTGGACAGATTGAGCTGAATTTAAAGATCTGCTAGGAAATTTCAACTCGGACATCTAAAATCTGTTTTATTCTACTCCTTATGTTTTCATAGTCAATACTATAATAAACTTTTTCTTCATTGTTAAGTTTTTTAATTATCTTCATTAATTCTATAGATATCGTTCATTATGCAGAGATAAAATGATTTCTATCTGCATATTTCATCCTCTTTAATGATAGTTCCGTAAATGTTTCACATACATCGTTGCGTTCCAATCACTTGCCGGAATAGTTTAACGTCTGCTACTAAACCATTACCCACTGCCAATAAAAATTGGAAATCTACTGACTCATATGTGAATCTTATATTATAAAGATTTCCAGAAAATAATGAATCGTTTTAATCTATGATTATTTTTGTTTTTGTGATCTCGTATTTTACTAGTTTTAGCGTTTGTCTAAAATCCCCACCTAATATAACGTTTTATTAGGCAAAGGAACTATCTGCTATATTACCAAAATATCGCGTTTAGATTACAATCAACAAACGTATACTAATGTCTATTATTTATCCAATAATAACATTTTTTGACTATTTACTCTCATTTTGCGAATATAAAATTTATGTTCTAACAAGAAATAAATTTTTTATATGTACAGAACTCGCACTGCTTTTTTTTTCATACACTTTTTTTTTTTTTTTTTTTTTTTTTTCTCTCTTTTGTTTTTTTTTTTTTTTTTTTTTTTTTTTTTTTTTTGACTTTTGCGCACTGCGCTGCTGCGCACTGTAGCTAGAAATCAATCATTTAACTTATTAGATGAAATATAATGCCTGATGATTATTACATATTTGTTCTTCTATTACGGAAATATATCAAGCTTTACACTATATGATTGATTCATTCGCGGCTCATGTAAATTTCAAAATTGCGGGCTTTCGTCACCAACTACCTTTTAAACTTTTAAGGTTTTGTCTCAAGCTCGTTCGTTCAACGTTCACACTCATGTCACTTTTTGTACACATGATAATGATTCTACAATAGATATTAAAATACACAAAACTAATAATCTATTGATATGTATTATAGTAAATATATTACATATTCTTGATTAGATCGATTTAGAAATCAAAAGACAATCAAAACAAATTCTAACGTACCTTGTGAGCATGCTCCGACTACTACGACCAATCTATATGACGATTCTTGGCCTTCACTTCATCGCGGTCATGACTTTTTTATATAGGATAAAATTTGATTAAGACTTAAGATCTACCTAATATATTTATAGAAAAGGCTAAGAAGAAAATGAGGGAAGGTAAGACTTAACACAGAACCCAAAACAAACCGGCATAATGACTTATTATGCTTGCTCAAAATTAAAATCAAGATTATTGTGGAAATTGTAAATAAGATTGGCGAGCGAAGTGAGCAGGCGGGAACATATTATAGATTTATTATTAAATTTATAAAAACTCCAAAATGTCATATGTATGATATGGTCCTGAACAAAAAAGTTATATATATTTTGAATTTAAATGGCTTCTAGGGTTATTGCCACTAATTCCTCAATAAATAACCTAGACGCCGAAGGACGAGGTACAGGTTGAGCGTTATCAGCGACCATTCCCTCTTTTATTACAACTACTAGGCAACTTTTTACCGTCTTGGACACAAAAGTACAGAGGCACAGAACTTCTTCTGGTCGGACGCGAATCCAGGCTATGGCGACGGGCGGCGCCGCGTCGCTCGCCACGGTGGCGTCTCCGGAAGCTCTTCTTCGTCTCCTCCTGGCGTAAGGCCTCCGACTTTACTCATACAGCGTCTTGGCTGCAATGATTGTTCCCTCCGGTGATCGGCGCCGCGGGACTGAACCCCCACATATTAGCCATCTTTCCTCTATATTATGATCTGTGAACTTCAATCTGGGGGGAAGTCACATAAAAGGCATTCAACATAAAATCGGTGGTTGCAACAGTCGTTGGGCCGTTGCATGGCAACAGGCTTAAGCTCCAGTGTCTTGACGCGGGTGGCGGCGGCGGCAGCGGCGATAAAAACTTTATAATATAGACATATTCAACAATAGTGTATCTGAGAAGAACATAAATTTGCTCGTTTTTCCGCCAAAGATTTTCTAGATTTCGGACTGATTTGTTCCATTTTTATGATAAAAAAGTAATCTTTTCGATTAACATATATAACTCAAAAAATAAATAGTAAATGTTTCTTGAAAATCATGACAATAAAAAAACAACGATATCTACTAGTTGTAAAATTTAAAGCAACTTTTGCGACTAGTCTTTTGCAGAAACAACATCAGAAACTAAAAAAATGCTTTTTTATGTCCGTCCGGTATACGGGAGTAAAAAGGTTTAAATTGAGTTGAAATTTTAGGAAAAGATTGATCTTTTGATCACTTCGGCTAGGTTCTTTTTGTAGCTTATGAAACCTTTTAGTTTAAAAGATAATAAGATTCAAATTCTTCAACTCTCACCCTGTATACTCTGTGTGACTGAACATTATTATTTTTGTTAAACCATATAATTTGATAATTAAAGCTTAGTATATTTGAGATTATTTCGTATTATTTGAGAGTTTTCATGGTTTTATAAAATGTCCTTGCAGATGGTTTTGTCTGTGTGGTGTGCGTGCGTGCGTGCGTGCGTGCATGCGTGCGTACGTATACTGTTATAATTCTGGAACTACGTGATCGATCGTAATAAGATTGGAGTGCTATATGTCTTGCTGACTTCTCGAATTGAGCAGTAATTTTCTTTTTAACGACTCTTAGACTATTTTTATGACCATTTCATGGCCATTTTCGATTTTTGGAAAAAAGATTTGTGCTTTTTATCTAATTGATATGATTTATACAATATATTCAACATAGTGTTACCTAAAAGACTGGACTACCACAAAGGTTGAATTATTTGCCCGCTCTCGCCGCCGCCCTCGCGCTCTCTCGTTTTAAGAGCAGCTCGGGGCTTCAGCCCAGCGGATCTCCGGGGTTAGGACACTCTTCCGGGATGGTGATGAAATATCAGCAACTATTACGCAGGGTTTCTAAAAGGCGGACTGGGAGTACTGAACATGAGCTTTTTAAATTTTTAAAAGACGATGATCCGGGAGTATAGAAAACAACGTCAAGGGTCTGAAAAGGCGCTGTGGTTATGTAGAAATCGTGAAAAAGAATTTTTTTGTGAAAAAGTTATTTTTCACAAAAAAATGAAGCCACCCGCAATTTTGTAACTTGCAGTTGTTAACGTTATTAACGATTCCGCAATTACTGGTTTTTTTTTATTACGATATATGTAAGTTATTTTAGGAGTTCATGGAAGTCTATCCTTTTGATATCCACCTTAACCCCCACTTCCCTGATACCCCTCCCCTACAAGTGTCTTCCTAACCTATCCTTTTAGTATCGAATAGTAGCGAATATTTAAATCAAAGAATGAGTTGATTGTCCCATGTAATTATCTTCCACTAGCAGAATAGGAGGAAGCTAAGTGCCAATGACTTGGCAGCGGTTTTTAAATTGTAATAATATAATACTAATTTACAGAAATTCGTAACATCATGGAACAAAAAAAAAATGGATGACGTTGCTTCTGATAAAATGAATAAGATGATGAGAAATATTCTGAATACCATAGAAAAAGATAAAAACAAATGTTCTAATCGTAGATATACAAAACTTATTGAATCATATATTATTAGACTAAATGTTTATATACAGAATCCACCAAAATTAGTTTTTGAAGAAGAAAAGTACAATTGAACAATATATCTGAAACAGAATATAATAATTATTGTTGACTAAAAAGAATGATCTTTTTGTTATTTTTGTATTATATCTTATATTAATACCAGAAGAATCCAATCGTATAGGAAGATTTAAAATGAACAAGTAAAATTGTCATTTTTTTTGTGTATATTTCTATTACATATAAAAATAAATATAATAATTTTACTATGTATACAGAATGCATGAAAAACCTACTTGTTCGCATTGTGGAAAAGTATTCTTAAATGTCGATTTTTTAAGAAAACATTTAAGTAGAAAGGATATAAAATCAAATGAAAAATGTACACTTTGTGATTCAGACATTAAAAATAAGTATAATTTGGCAAGACATTTGAAAGAGCACACACGTATAAGAAATTTTTTTTGTGTAAAATGTAGAAAATGTTTTATAAGACATTATCATTTGAAACGTCATTTATTGTTGCATCAAAATAAAAATAAAATATGTATACATTGTGGAAAAAATTTTTATAGAACAGATAACTTTAATAGACATCTTAGGAAACATATGAAAGTAAAAACCTATGTGAATTAATATTATGTATATTACATGAATACGGTTTATATACGTTCAATATTTTTTTAGGAATAGTATTGACATGGCAAACAAAAGGAAAGCTTCAGAAAATATTGATGTAGAAGAAAAAAAATAAAACCGATCGCATTATCATCTTCAGAATGTTTAAAGACGAAAATTCAAATAGGAGATAAATCAGCGTAATTATATAATTACATTTAATTAATTATATTTAATTTAAGATTAAAATAAATGGTTTATTTTAGTTCTGTCGTTGGCTACGTAGACGAAATCATTGGAGAAAAAACTTTTATCAATAGTAAAAAAAATGAAGAATTCAAAATTTTCAAGTTTATTTTAAACAACAATGATGGTGTAAGAATTCAATGTAATATATATGATCAAATAATTTCAAAGTTTGTTCCCGAGTTAAGAAATAATGAGGTAAACTAAATTCTATGTATATCGATTTTTTTTTCATTTAGTTTTTATTTTAATCAATAATTATTGATTATTATTTTGTAGAAAATTTTATTAGAAAGTGTAACTGTTACAAAGGCCAACGAATATTCAAAGGGAAATATATTTTATGATCTTAATTTACAACATTAGTAGGTGAGCTATGGCGGTACGGGCGCAGGGCGGTACGGGCGCAGGCCGGTACGAACGCTGGCCGGTACGAGCGCAGGCCGGTACGGGCGCAGGGGATACAGGCGCAGAACTGTGCGCTCGTATAATAACCCAACTGCGCTCGTATACAGTAACCCAACTGCGCTCGTACGTAATAACCCAAACTGCGCCCCTAGCCAACTGCGATCGTATACAATAACCTCAGAACTGCGCTCGTATAACCCAATCGTGCAATCACCTTTATGCCCAACTGCATCCATTGACCGCAGCAGATACCCCGGGCTCACTCACCCCCATGAAGCCATTGCAGCCGGGGGCGGTTCGAGGCAACCGGGGGCAGGCCACTGCGGCCGTCGGCCGCCCGAGCGCACTCCTATATGTAGACTCCGCGAAGCTACTTCTCTTGCGAGTTTCGCGACGCCATCTAGCGAGAGAGCCTCCGCTTGGAAAGAACACTCACCTTGAAAAATCCTTATTATTCATCCAGTTTTAAAACAGGTTCAAACTTGTTGAGACTAGATTCAACAAGAATCAACCTATGCGGACTCTTGAATACTTTGGTGTTTTAGATTGCTCAATTCTTGGAAGATAATGTTCCCAACTGATCTTTTTTCTCTTGCAATTAGGAACATACACCATATTACTTTGTGACTGTCCCATTATTTAAAATCTTTTGTATCCTTGTTTTTCAGGCATAGATTTGGTGTTTGTTGAAAACTTCTGCGAGTATTGCTTCCAATCTTTTTCCTTTTTCTCCTTGTTCTTAGAATCAGGAAGAGGAGCATTTCCTGTACTGCTTGGTGTTGATCCCATCGCACACAAAATACGAATGATGTGAGTAGCAATCGATGCAACGTATTTATAGAGGCTCCCAATCCATCGATGAGCCGTTTAATGGCATACTTCGCTCCTTTAGATACTTATGCATGAGTTGCACATTATGGAGAGCACAGCTAGCTCTGTAAGCTCCATTATGATGTGGACAAACAGTGACAACTTTCAACTTGTCCAATGGTGGATATCCCATCTAAGCTACATCATGAACATTAAACTTAAAACGTTCAAGCCATCTTTTCTTAATGGAACCCATAACTAGTATACGAGTTACATCTCGGAAAAGTTCTCGAAGAATATTTCCAATTTCAGCATACTCAATGTCACGTGATGACCAAGATATACCGTGGTAGTGTTGTTCAAGCCACATATTTTCATTTTTGTATTTCTCTGTGAGCTTCCGCGATTTAAAAGGCGCTTTGAAGAGTAGCACCAGCGGCTTAGTATTCTCATCTAGAGGAATAACTGCAAGCTCTTTAAGAATTAAATCATTGCCTGGCTGCTTGAAGCCTTGCATATCCACCAAGTACTCCATCTCGAATGATGTTGAACCAACGAAGCGCTCTCCCTTTATACCACTATCCCCACCTCTCTCCCATCCAAACAACTTCAAACAAGTTTCCTTACATCACCATTGGTAGGATTGTATTGAACAACGCGATCATATAGAATCAAGCAATAAGCGGATGTTCCAGCAGAAAAATTCTCTCGACTCGAATTCTAATCGTACATCAACTGATGCATTTTTCAAAGATTCATTCTGCTTCGAACAATCAATTACAATGAGAGGTAGGTAGGTAATGTAGCGTTGCTTTTTTAACATAGGCTCCATACTCTTTTCATAGTATGCATTTTGAAAGTTTGCATACATATCATAGAGCATAGCATACTGATTGCGATCGATATCCAAATTAAGATTTCCATAAGGATAGTACTGAGAATTCAAGAAGAGTTTTACATTACTGATATTGCAATGGTCGAAATGACTAGCATTCACTTCCTTCACGCCTTTTCGATTAGTCTGGAAGCCAAGAATGATAAAGCGTGGCTTTTCCAACTGATTATACGTCTTGACTGTCCAACTATGTCTTGGTGTAGAGAGAAGCAGTGGATATTCATACAACTCTGAATTTTGAAAACAATTTTGAAATCTTCATATACAGCTGGTATCGCGTCGGTTGCAGCTGTTCTAGGTGTTTGAATAACAGCATTTAAATCATTTCTTGATGTAGTAAGTACGAGTTCATGCTTCATATTGACTACTATCTTACGATAATCTTCAGCGAAGCCTAGAATCATACTCAAAGGTATAGAAATATCAAAGTAACCATCGCTATTCGTTAAATTTTCTTTCTCATCAACAACAAGCCAGCCAGCGTTTTGAATAATAAGACTCTGACTAGGATTGATCGATGCCCATCCTTTCATGAGAGTAGATAAACCAATATTCTTACATTTATCGATCTCGATAGCATTAATCTCATATCTGATTTCCTCAAACATATGACAGATGGCATTATTGACTAACTTAGTGTTTTTTACAAGAGTACCATCACTCTTAGTTAGTCGACCACACACATGTAATGAACCACGGGAAGGTAAAAGACGTCTTGATGTTGAATAGAGATGCGTATTTCATCACTTGTATTATAAGTAGAAGCGGTGTAAGGCTGATGAGCATGTATCTCATAATTGCAGACTGAATCATCGTACGTGCCGGGAGATTTAATATTTAGAATCTCTTCCATTTCTTTGTAGACAACAGAGGAATGTACGCGTTACTTTCCACCAGGGCTTTGACTCTTAGACCGAGTCCTTTTAAGAATTGTATATTTTGTCGTGTTAGCGTTCTGAATGCTCGCTGACGACTGATGCTTGGTTGCCATTTTGGCTTGCTTATATACCCTCTTCCACTGTAGACAATACCCATTACGCCTGTTTAAGATGTAATCTGATTGTAATTATCTCTCCGCGATAGTTAACTAGATTTCCGTCTGGATCAACTATGCGTAGCTGCAATTGATCAATACTTTTCACGGTGATTGGAAGATAAATAACTTGTGATGGAACTTCGATGATCTTGTAGCCTGGTGGTACTGCAGGAAAGAACTCGTGTATGGTAGGCACCGGTAGTAATGCTACACTCGACTCGTAGAGCGTTAACCTTGAGAATAGACACTGGTAGATCAGAGCTATGAATTTTTTTTTTTTTTTTATTTATTTAAGCATTTTAAGCCCTCAATAGGCTTATATCTGCTATACAGAATGATTAATGTACAGTTTGATTAAATTACAGTTTTATATTTTGAGGTTACAATTATTTAAGAACGTATGGATGTATTCGCAAGCAGGTATATGAGGTTCATTTATTATAATTTCGATACACTGTGGAAGTTGAAACTTGAGTTTTCGAAGGTGTGTGATGAGTTTCGTTCTTTCTTTGTCGTAAGTTTCGCACTGCCATATTACGTGATTGAGATTCTGAGGATATTTACCGCAGGTGCAATTGGGTGAGTCAATAACTTGAATTCTAGCCAGTGATTCAGCCAAATGATAGTGATCTGATCTCATACGGTTAATCGTAACAATAATCTCTCTACTTAGCGCTTTGTTATGAAACCAAGGCTTGGAAGTTTCTTTGAAGTACAATTCAAAATATTTTTTCCCTTTAAGTAGACCTTGTTCTTTAATTTTGTGAATAGTTGACAGATTCGCTACATTATTTACATGTTCATAATAGTCTGTGAACGGGATCGTTACATAGTTCGCATAGCTTTTATTGGTCGCTTTTTTAGCTAGGTTGTCGGCGTATTCATTTCCTTTGACTCGTCTGTGTGATGGTAGCCAATAAAATTTTATTTTTATTTCCGGGTGAGACAGTTTGAATAAATCGTATTTTTTTTTAATTTCAAAAATGTATCGGTTGGTTGCGGTATCAGGTTTTGTACATTTGAGGCTTTGTAACACACTGAGGGAGTCGGAAAAAATGTATATGTCCGATTCGCTGTATTGGAGTGCAATATCCATAGCCTGGTTAATTGCAATGCACTCCGCGGTGAAGACTGATGCGTGTTCAATTATTGATTTGCTAATTTCTAAATTAAGTTGAGGTACATAGCAAGCACTTCCAACATGTTTTGCCTTGTTAATTTTGCTACCATCAGTATAAATAGCGAGAGCGCATTGCTCGCTTAGAAATTCTGTTAAAAGTAAATTTGGATTTGCAGATTCTTTTAAGCTTTTACCGAGCTGCGTGTTAATAGGAATCGGAAACGTATTAATATAGTAGTTTTCTCGATATAAGTGAGGCGAGTCCTCAGTGTCTATGTTATCGATTATGTCTGCTTTAACGCTTTCTATACATTTTATAAGCATTCGGTCTGATTTTTTTGAAGTATTTGTCGCATACAATACTTTCTTATAAATATCACTATTTTTGTTCGCCATCGATTTAATTAAGAATCTATTGCATAACATTTTCGTCCGATCCTCAACATACATTAGCTTCGATTCTGCGATTAGAATGTTCGTTGGCGTACTCTGCCTGTATCCTAGTGCAAGCCTAATAGCAGAGTATTGGATCTGCTCAATTTTTTTAGTTTGTTTCTTTACCTTCGGGAAGTAGATGAAGCTACCGTAATCTAGATTAGAGCGGACAAAGCTTTTATACAATGTTAACAAGGTTTGAGGATCTGCTCCCCACCATGTACCTCTTAGGTATTTAATTATATTTAATGCTTTATTGCATTTTGTTAATATTGCGTTGATGTGAGGTGTAAATGTCATCTTATAATCAAATATGATTCCCAAGAATCGAGCAGTTTCACTAGAAGAGATTTCGCAGTCGGCAATTTTAATTTTGAGGCTTCCAGGTAATATATTTTTCTTATTAAAGTGCATAAAAATTGTCTTTTCCGGAGATAATTCTAGGCCGAGTGATAATAGGTTAGTGTGTATGGTGTTAATGGCTGTTTCGAGTGCTTCTTTGCATTTTTCTCTTGGTGTTAGACTGGAGTATAGCACTAGATCGTCTGCAAATTGCAAAACTGCAATATCTTTGTTTAGATTATCTGATATTTTTGCGACGTATAAAATATATAATAGCGGACTCAAAACTCCCCCCTGAGGGACTCCTTTATTAATTTTTGTTATTTCATTTCCCTCAATGTTTGTGTGAATGTATCTTTCGTGTGTAAGAAATTTTACAAATTTAATGATCTGAATGGAGCATTTAAAAGCAGCGAGTTTGTTAATTAGGATATCGGAAAGAACATTGTTAAAAGCATCTGATACATCAAGAAAAGTAGCAAGAGTTTCGTTTTTGTTGGCTAAGGCATGATCTATGTGTAGTGTGAGAGATGCTATGTTGTCATTGCAAGACCTGCCTTTTCTAAAACCAGCTTGGTTGATGGGTAGAATGTTTTCATGCTCAATCCACCATTGCAATCTTACTTTAATTAAACTTTCGAAAATTTTACTTACACACGAGGTCAATGTGATAGGTCTGACACTATTTTTACCAGGTTTGTCAATCATGTGTACAAAGGAATGTTGCCAATCGGGCGGGTATTCGCCTATTAAGTACATGTCATTAAAGATGTCTAACAAAAGTAACTTGTACTTAGTTGGGAGTTTTTGTAGCATTTCATAATCTATTCCATCTAATCCAGGAGATGAGGTTATTTTGCGCGAATCCAGGATTGAGTTGAATTCAGCGAAAGAAAAGAATCTGTCGAAAATGTCGTTTTGCTGACAAGGAGGTATATAATGATAGTCAGTGCTAGCCCAAGGAGGGCTTAGTTTATTGATACATGCATTACATTTATCAACAAATTTTTCCCTATTTAAAGATGACTCACTTTTCTTTTTGACCCATTTATTCTTTAGTATTTTCATTGTTTCCCAGACGTATGGTTGGCTAGTTCTGAAATTTATCGATTGAGCAAATTTTTTGTAATATTCTATTTTCTTTTCTTTGAAAAGTTTTTTAGCTATAGAGCAATTTTTTTTATATTCAATCAGATCTTCGAGATTTAAGGTGTGTTGCCATTGATTGAATGACTCGCGTCTGAGACGCTTGATTTTGTTACAGTCGTCATCCCACCAGGCAACAGGATTGTGAACTTGTTTTCTGAGATTAGAAGATTTTTTCGGAGTTGCAATTTTTATGGAGTTTGTTATAGTAGAGATAAATAATTTGTATTTATTAACCGGTGATAATTGCTCATATTCGTAGTCAAAGAATCGAGTAAAATCTAGTTCAAGTTGATTTTGAAATTGATTCCAGTTAGTTCTCACTGATTTTAATTTAAACGTTTGTTTGTGGTAAATGTGCCTGTTTGCATCTATTTCTATTACAAGCGGATAGTGATCAGAACCAAACGTTTCGTCGCAGATTTCAATGTTTATTTTGTCTGCTATGAGTAAAGAGGAAAAAACAAGATCAAGGTTAGATTTACTACCGTTGCTCGTGTTAATGTGTGTGGAGGTTTGAGTGTTATGCAAAAATAGATTTCTCGACTCTATGCTATAGTCCAGTCTAATTCCATTTGTGTCTGTACTATTGCAATTCCATTTTTTGTTGAGTGAATTAAAGTCGCCTAGCAGAATAGAGTTTGACGAGACATCTATACTATTTACAATCGAATCCCACTCGGTTTGAGAGAGAATCTGACCAGGAGGTCTATAGCAAGCGACAAGGTTAATTTGAGGGTCAGTATTTGTAATACGTAAGCCAGCAAGTTCAGCGTTCGGTGTTTGTGTACCTGGTAATTTGAGTTCCGTGAAAGTTAGATTTTTGCGTACGAGAAATAATATACCTCCGCCACGAGTGTCGTTTTGTCTATCCTTTCTAAGCGTTGAAAATCCAGAAATTTCAAATCGATCTTTAGGCATGAGCCATGATTCTACACATATGAAAACGTCAATATTGCGTAAAATTTCTGGAAGTTCATTTTTGCGTTGACGAATGCTGCGCGAGTTCCAAAACAAAATTTTGATTTGTGATTTTTTATTATCTATCTTGAATTTATTAGTTTATAATTAAGATATGCGTAGCTTTCAGTCAGTAGAATATTGTTCAGAATCGTATTGATTACTTGTAGCATCGTTATTTAATAAGTTTCTGATACGAGTGATTTTACTCTTACATTTACGGTTTGTTGTGTATTGATATACATCAGTAAGCATGTCGCTAAGTTGGGCAAAGTCACTTGTAAACAACCTAGCTAATTCAATAATGTTTGTGCTTGTATTTGGACTGCCGCGAGTAGATTCTAGGAATGCTATAAGCTTGTCAAAGTCGATAGGATATTTAGTTTTGTTGCATTCCACAAATTCTTTCGCTGATTCTAAATGATTTGAAAAGCTAAATTGCTCAAGTGAGTCTGCTTTCTTTTTTTTAGTGATTTGTTTATTGTCTGTTTTGTTACCTTTTTTTACATTCTGAGTGGGGTCAGATATAGTTGAGACTGATGTGGAGGCAGAACGTGGTCTCTTGAACACTGAATTCGTTGGAAGGGTTGGAAAAGTTTTATTGAACTCTTCTTGACGAGTTTTCTGAGCTGCGGCTTCAGAGGTCCACTCGTTTTCTTCTAATTGATCCTTTTCTGTAGGCTCGGGAGTTGGAGTGGCTTCTGCGTCAATGTTCTTGCAGAACTTTGCGAGGTGTCCTTCTTCTTTGCATATGTAGCAGGTTAATTTCTCCGTTGAAAAGTATATCCAAAAGTTGACGTCATATTGGTTGATTTTTAGGCTGCTGGGGATTTTTTTCAGATCATCTGGTTTAACGTAGAATTGCTTCCTGAAGCTCATGAGATGACCTAATTCTGGACGGTGGATGCCTGCTTTAATATTTGTGATCAGTGAAACTGGAATAATGCCCAGGTCGTTCAGGTGCTTCTGTATAACTGAAGTAGGTATGCACGGTTGAACATTTGATACCGTTACTCTTTTAGCCTTGGAGACGAGAGTTCTGATTGGCAGTGTGTTATCTCCAACTTTTAATGTGATTTTCTTTTCTTCGTCTGTTAACTCATCAACTATTTCCTTTTTGCTTAAGTAGAAACATATTCTGCCTTGACTGATACGTGATACGTATAGGATATCCTTTGGATTTATAATTTTTGCTAGTTCTACTGCATAATCTTCTAGAGTGTGATTTTCGATAGAATCGATAACAATAGCTAAGTCTCGTGACAAAATTTTGTCTTGCTGTACTATGGCGGCAAACTGAGCGTTGGATACAGATTTATTTGCAGTTAGATTCATTGTGGTAGAGGTTGCTCGCACCTTTTGTAGTCAAAGGCACAGAGTCAAAGTTTGTAAATTTTTCTCTGATACACTGACTAATTTTTATTCCTATTGCGAATTTTAGGCATTTTCGAGAGTAGTAAGACGAAAACACGTGGTAAGACTGTTCGGCCGAACGATTTCGGAGCGCGCTGTAAACACGTCTTGCCTGTACGACGGTCGAACTCGGAATCAGAGCTATGAATAATGTTAGCTGCAAGAATGCGTTGTGTGAAACCTAATAGTTGAGCAATTGAATCTCGCGGGCGAAAATCAATTGTATGACTACACTGAATTACACTGCGAAGAGTGTTATTGTTAGGTTTGATAGATATTGATATACCTTTCAAAGCTAATATATCATAAAGATAATTTTCTATGTCTTCAATCTCGTAGCTACCCGTCGGTAAGTAAATTATCTCTTCACCTACGTAGAACTTGTTATTGCCTATATCAATGTTGAGAATCGAGTTGAAGGTAAGCAATTCAACCAATCCAAGAACGTAATTTTTATCTGGAGAAAGTTGAATTGGTGGAAAGTATTTTCAAGTATAAAAGCTTCAAGTATAAAAGTTGTAGCAGAGAGACTCAGAGTTAGTGAATCTTCCATGACAGTTAAACTGATAATGAGATATCAACTATTTTTTCATCTCCTTATATAGGCTTCCATTCAGAAACTTGAGACAGAGATGACCACAATTGAATGTATTATAATCTTGATATCTTTCATGATTATATTTTACTTGATCAACGCCCAGATAAAGTAATAACTCTAGTGGGGGTTGAAGGTCTCCGAAACTATCGAAATAAACCACATTTGAACCACGCTTACGATATGCAACCCAATGTGTACCAGGGCCGCGAGTATCATCCAAATTAACAATGGCTGATTCGTTGTAATGCGGACCATCCAACGGCAATGAATCACGTATAAATACACCACGAAAGTTTGAGATCTTCATAATTTTAGCATACTTTAAAAGATCAAAATCTGTAAGAGCTCTCTCAGGTAATCTTACTTCGAGGATCTTTTTTTTCCAGGCAGATTAAGGATTAGCGCTCTATTTATACTCTCACTCTCAGTTGCAAATCAAACCTCTAAGAATGAACTTCAAGGAGCAGCCAGTCAAACTTCACATAGTCAATTTCGACACTATCGTTGAACCTGAGAAAAAAATTAAGCGTCATGGAGATCTACTTCCAGACAGCATTCGAGCTGTATTTTGTGGACCATCAAACTGTGGTAAAACGAATAGCTTACTTGCTCTAATAACGCATTCTAATGGTGTTCGATTTGAAAACGTATATGTATACTCAAAATCTCCAAATCAATCCAAGTATACATTTCTAAAAACCGCTGCCAAGTCATTGGCACTTAGCTTCCTCCTCATTCCAACTCATTCTTTGATTTAAATATTCGCTACTATTCGATACTAAAAGGATAGGTTAGGAAGACACTTGTAGGAGAGAGGTATCAGGGGGCTGGGGGTTAAAGTGGATATCAAAAGGATAGAGCTCCGTGAACTCCTTGAAAACCATGAAAACTCTCAAAATATACTAAGCTTTAATTATCAAATTATATGGTTTAACAAAAATAATAATGTTCAGTCACACAAAGTATACAGGGTGAGAGTTGAAGAATTTGAATCTTAATATCTTTTAAACTAAAAGGTCCCATAAGCTACAAAAAGAACCTAGCCGAAGTGATCAAAAGATCAATCTTTTCCCATTTTTTTGGTTTTTGGTTTTATCTCAAAAACTAGTCGCCAAAATTGCTTAAAATTTTACAACTAGTAGATATCGTTGTTTTTTATTGTCATGCATTTTCAAAAACATTTAACTATTTATTTTTTAGTTATATATGTTTATCGAAAAAATTACCTTTTATATCATAAAAAATGAACAAATCAGTCAATCTAGAAAATCTTGCGGGAAAAAGTAGACAAATTTATGTTCTTTTAGATACACTATTGTTGAATATATTGTATAAATCATATCATTATAAAAAAGCAAAAATATTTTTCAAAAAATAAAATGGCTATAATATGGCCATAAAATGGTCAGAATCATAAAAACAAAAATGACCTAAATTCAGAATTACAAAAAATATATGCATGTCAAATTTTATTGCGATCTCGCGCATGGTTCCAAAATTATGGCGATATACGTACACACACACACACACACACACACACACACAGCCATCCGCATGGACATTTTCTAAAAACGTATGATTCGTACTCCAAACACCTCCAAATGCGTTTCCACGAAGTAAGAAACACTGAAATTTTACTATTACAAAGCTTCCTCTTGAGGAGGAAGCAAAATCTTTTAGAACCTATCGATGGTATACAATATTTTCCTTTTAGCGAGCAGATGAGTGATAGTTCCCGATGATGCTCCCCCAATCCAATCATGATATTTGATGATGTTGCTTGTGAAAAGCAAAATATATAAAAGCATATTACTGTATGGGAAGACATAAGAAAGTTGATTGTTTCTATCTCTGTCAGTCGTATGCACAATTCCGAAACATCTTGTAAGAGACAATGTCAGTATAATTGGTAATTTTTTGGCAAGATGATCTAAACTCAAACATCTGTATGATGATCATGTTAATTCTGATATGAGCTATATACAGTTTAAAAAATTTATGCGCAAAGTGTTGGTCTGATGATAAGTATGGTTTCATAATGAATGATAAGGATAGTCCAATAAATAGAGGTAGATATGTCGAAGGGCTTTGACTGTTTTGCTATAAATATAGCACGCACATAGTAAAATTCATAGTTCATCTTTGATATCGAAAGCATTAACATGGGTGATATTCAAAGAAGAAAAAATATTTTACGTCAGCTTGTAAAAGCACAAAAGGCAGTCAAACGCAAGTATAATATGTTGAAGATGGAAAAAGATAGTTTTGAAAAGCTGTGGGAGATACTTTTAAACCGATTGTTAATCCTCTACAACAGCTTGTTTCTTCTTCAATTGAAAAAAATTTACCTCCTCCTCCAAAGAAGCTAAAGAAATCTCTCTCAATGAAAGCAAATAAAAAAATTTACCTCCTCCTCCAAAGAAGCTAAAGAAATCTTCTCTCAATGAAAGCATACAAAAAACGAATGAGACTATTGATGAAACATATGTTGCATCTAATGATGATGAGAGTGATGATAATAGTCTTAATGAAACTTTAGCTAGTAAGGATGCTAAAATAAGTGGATTTGTAACAGCTGCTAGTGATGATGATGATGAAGAAGAGGAGAAGAAAGAAGAAGATGATGAGTATATGAAGATGTTGAAGCGGAAACAGGATAATGATAAAATTTATGGAGTTCGAAAAGAAGGTGGAANGAAGAAGGTAGAATATGGAAGCTTGGTGATTCTTCTATCATCTTTGGTGATAAGAGTATTACAGTAAAAGATGGAAGGTATCATAAAACCCCAGGATTGATGGAGTTGTTGATAGCAAAACATTCAAATAAGCAGATTTATAATCAAACAGATCTGCGATACTATCAAAGTATACTTGAAGCAACGAGTGCACATAAGAAAGGCTTCAAAAGTCATGAATCGATTCGCATTCATAATAGCAAAAAGTATACCGATATCATAGCACCTTTGTTTGCGAAGCATGGTGGAGCACTACCTCGATACAAAGTCGCTCGAAGAAATACTCAAACGGACTATGTATATTGGAATGATCCAAATGAACTAGTCGATCGTCTTCGCCTACTCATAGCTGAACAATCAGCTGGTAATCCAAGCCACATCAATGAGATTCACTCAATCATTGAGGAGCTTCGCGAGGATGGGTATATATATTGAGCGCTTCGAGAGATAAGCATCATTTCAAAGATGAGTGTCGACGTGTTCGGACGTAATCTAAAGAAAAGCGAAGGTGGTCGTGGACCTCCTGGTTTTGGTTTCAAAATCACAAAGGATGGTCAATATGACATGGATAAAAAGAGGTTATGTAATGTAGGAGCTCCACAACAGCGAGATGAAGCTATAAACTTGGATACACTTCAAGCAGAAATTCAAAAAGTATTAGCTATTACATCTCGACTGGAAAAAAGTCTTAGTGATTTGGATTCTCTCGTAGAAGCACATAGAGATGAACTTGATTTAAAATTACTTAGTCATAAGACGGAAATCCAGACTATAAAAGAGGCTCTCACAAAAAGGTCTGAAGGCAATCACTTGTTAACAGCCCAACAGCTAAAAACTTCACAACCTGACTCGTTTCAACATATGAGATTTGGATGAGACTATAAAAGAGGCTAACAAGACTTTGTTATCAATAATCCTTTGCTTATCGTCAAAGTGTCAACATTATAATGAAAAGAGTTGTAGTTGAGGAACTTCATAAGCCTGCTCGTCGTAACTATCCACGACGGAAGTTTGATGTTCGAGGATTAGATGAGACTTGGCAAGCTGATTTAGTAGAAATGCAACCTTATGCTAAGGAGAACAAGGGTTATAGATATCTTCTTACAGTCATCGATACATTTTCTAAATTTGCATGGGCTGATCCAGTAAAGAAAAAGACTGGAGAAGAAGTTACAGCAGCTATGAACTCTGTATTATGTCAAGGTCGAGTACCAAAAAACGTATAGTAATCTTAAAGCTTCCATATGTGAGCGCTTCAATCGTACTTTAAAAACAAAGATGTAGCTTTAGTTTAGTCTTCAAGGAAACTACAAATGGTTAAATATCTTACCTGATTTGATATCTAAATATAATGATAGCAAACATCGAACTATTGGAATGAGGCCTAGTGAAGTCTCTATCGATAATCAAGCTCAAATTCTTAAACGTTTTGCTCGTACACATACAAAAACAAATAATCCTAAATTTAAAGTGGGAGATAATGTACGATTGAGTAAAACAAAACAGATTTTTGAGAAGGGTTATACACCCAACTGGTCAACGGAAATATTTACAATAAGTAGAGTGGCAGCGACGAATCCAGTAACCTATCATCTTAAGGACTATCAGGATAAGCCGATCACTGGAGGATTTTATGAAGAGGAGTTATTGAAAACAAAGTATCCTGATATATACCTTGTAGAGAAGGTTCTAAAGAAACGAGGAAAGCAAGTCTACGACAAGTGGCTTGGATTCGATAAATCTCATAACAGTTGGATTAATAAAAGTGATATGTAATAAGTGGTGGTGGAAGCCCCCAACTGTGAGGTACAACCATCTTGAATTTACCTCCACATTGATTGCTCACTTAATACTGTTTGAGGATTAATCCAACTCTTGTTGCAAGTGGTAGCATCTTGTTGAATAGATCTTCATCGTTCACTATGCCCCAGAATACTTTTACTCTTACATATGCAAAGAGTCTCTTATCAACTTTATAAGTTAGATTCAACTTACGCTGTTCTGCAGCTGATATCATCTTATAAAACAAAACATCCTCATCCATTAAACATATGGATAGATAATCTGGAAGTAACATTGAAAACTTGTCATCGAGGATTGCGAAAATTTTTGGTCCAAACTTGGTCCTCGTTCGCTTGAATGATGTCACCATATAAGGATAATCTTCTTTCGGTGTTATCAATGGATAACTGTTCAGCACGAGAGTTCTGCTTGTGAGCTCCATCTCAAATGATGTTTGCAGACTGCTTCACTGCCTTATGTACAGCTCTCCCCACTACTCGAGCTGCCATCAAATCAAAGAAAGCACCAACTTGTTGTTTCGGTGTAGTGGGGGCCCCAACCACACCCCCACCCGTGAGGTACAACCAACTTGTAACTACCTCTCCGTTTCTTCTTCTCCTACATTCAGCGTCGAACTGGTTGTTCTCGGGGTAGTCGCTGGTGTCGAACCTCGCGATGTCCTCCTTCATCGCGGCGTAGACGTCGGAGCCCTGAACCTCGTAGACGAGGCTATCGGTGTCGGTGTAGAGGAGTTTGCACCCCACACCGTAGCGCTCGCACATGTACGAGTAATGGAAGCCGTACACGTTGATCTTCGAGAGATCGAGGACGGAGAGACCCACATAGATGGGCTTGCGGATCTTTATCTCCGTCCTGGCGAGCTGGATCGCCACGAGGTTCTCCGAGATGATTGAGCTGCTGTGGAAATTCGGCTTGGCTATCAGCGCCTCAGCACCGTACCGACCTTCCCACTTGTTAACGAGCTTACCGCCCACTCTCTTGCGCTCGTTCTCCATGGTCTTGCCGTAGACCGCATTAATGAGAAGCTTGAAGAAGAGCTTCTCGAACTCGTTCTTCGATTGCTCTTCTCTTCTCGGTGTTGAGGTCTACGTATGGCTTGAGCCATGGTTTCTGCTCGAAACGCAGGGTCCTGTGGATCTTGTGTAGGACCAGCCCATGACTCATAGCCTGCTTCAAGGCAACTTCGTGAAGGAGATGTAGCGGTCTCTGTTCTCAGGGATAAGGTTGACACGTCCCTTGAAGTTTGCAGCGGTGGCGATCTCCTTGATGATGAAGTGCGAGTCGTATCCGGTGAGGTTGTGGAAGATGACCGGGATGAAGCGGGAGTCCTGGAGGTTTAGGTTGCATCCCTGATGGCCAGCTCCACGGTAACGTCCAGTTAGGTGGCAGTGGTCACGCACCTTCGTCTGTCCTCCGGAGAATGGTTTCTTGCAGATGTGGCAGCAGATAGCCAGAGAGAAGGCTTGTTCCTCAGCCGCTGTCAATGCTAACGGTTTAGGCTTACCGTAAACCTCCTCCATCTTGGATTTCAATGCTGAAGCATTGAATTCAAGCTCACCTACAAACCACTGAGCAGGGGTTTGTCCATCCTCCTCCTCTTGTCTATAGCTTCGATAACCAGAGTGGTCATCGTTAAAGCTACTTTTCACATAGTAGCCTATGCTATAAGCTTAGTGCTCTTGGTAGGCGTACTTATCTTGTGTAGGCTTCAAGAGACACTCAAAGTCAGCATAGATGATGTAGGAAACGCGTTCACCATGCTTGAAATTCTCAAATTTGAGAATTTTCTCCTTCTCAGTCGGTAACGTAACCTTACACTTGTTGACTTGAGCACAGTCAACTTCATACGCATTTAACTATTCTTCAGTGCGGAAATAGTGTAAGCAGCGGTCACAAATATAGTGTTTACATTTAGTCTTTGACAATTGACTATACACCAAGCGAGAAAGGTTCTTGATCCAGACGTAGTGGAACTTGGGTAGAGGGCGTTCCTCCTTTTCTTCCAGCTCCTCTCCCTCCTCGTCCACGTAGTAGTCCTGGATTAAAAGCAGGTTCACATGCTTCTCCTTCTTCTCAGTAGTCACATGGCATGGTGATACATCGTAGCGCTCACCCTTCTTCTTCAGGATGTAGAGGTTCACAGAGATGTTATTTTGCCTCTCGAACTTGGTAATGTTCTTGGGCTGCATTGGGAACTCAATTCCCTTAAAATGAAGTTTATCCTTGAAAGCATTATACTTAGATACACGACATGCATCCTTAGTTATAGGATGTAATGCGGATAAGATGGCCCACTTGAAGCACTCATTATCCTGATTTTGGACGTTCACACAAGCTTGCTTCTTCTTGATGAATTCCGGTAATTCGATTAATGAGCTTCCCTTCATGGGTTTAAACTTGTTTATGTTTACCGTTAGACTTAGGATTTGACGAAGAATCCAACCAGAATCTTTCTCCTGGAATTCCTCCATTCCAGTCTGGACAGGTTGTTGCACGTTCTCTTGGAACCACTTCTTCAAGTCTGTCGTCTGATGAATGGGGCCGTTCTTCCTATTGAAGTACTTCACTTCAAGACTCTCCAAATCATTTTTCAAAATGGCGTACTCAGCTGCAAGCTCAGTATTGACCTTGACAGCGTTGTACACAGAGAGTGCTACCTTGATCTTTTCCTTGAAGAGAGGAAGAACATCGTTGAAGAATGAAACGATATCAAGATGGCCGAGGTTGGTTATTACACCTGACCTGATACGTGTCTCGAAAGCTGATTGAAAATCATCTCATTTAACTTTGGGAGGATCAGCTGATCGATCAACGCGTAGATCACCACCTTTCTTCGCTAGATCAAGGAGCTTATCTTGAATAGTATGCAAATGCCTCAAGATCGTTTGACACTTTTGCTTTTCCTCTCTGGTTAAGGCTGGTCTACTCGAAATCTCCTCAGCTCCTTCCAGAGCTTTGGAGGTTAGGAATGACCACCTCTGTATGTCCTCTACGTCAGCATCACCATTGTATGCATGACGTAGGGATCCCCACAACCACTTGATGGTTTGCTGATAGTACTCGATGGTAGCCATCTGTAAATAAACGATTGAATTAGTAATTATCTATAGAAAGTAATTATTCAATAAACTTACCCTGGATTGTTGAGTCCGGATCGTCTTCGCACTAGGTATACTTTAATCGTCTTCTTTGAGAAGTACTTTGCACTAGGTAATCTTCAAGGTTAACTCGTCGATCGACTGGTAAGAATGATTTCGGAGGTCCGGCGCAGCTCCCTTTATACCCCCCAGATAGACGTGCAGGTTCAAATCTGTCGAGCCCCATCGCTAGAAACAGTGTTGCCGGTTCGAACATGTTTGATGATCGTATACTAGCCTTCTACGAGCCTTATACTAGAGAGGTCTTATCCCCACCAGTGGAGTCTCAGAGCGGCGGCTCGAGTTATGCGCAGATAACGTCCGCTGAGGTTGCGCAGTAGCCTACGGAGTGGTGTGGGACGCGGCGGCTCGAGTGATACGCAGATGACGTCCGCTGATGTTATGTAGTAGCCAAAGGAGTGGCGGGAGACGCGGCGGCTCGAGTTATGTGCAGAAGGCGGCCACTGGGGTTGCGCAGTAGCCGAGGGGTATATAAGAGGCGCGAGTACTCGAGAGGGTTAGTAGTCTTCGAGATGGACTACGTGGTGGACGTTCAAGGCTTCAAGACATCTCTAAACGAGTTCGTCTTTAAGGAGGTGGCGATCCTTGCTCTCGAAGAAGATGCGACTCCTTCCGTATTCTTTCGTCGACAGACGTTTCGACGCAAAAAATTCAAATAACAATGTTCACAAGAATGTACGTTTAAAAAAAAAAATGGCTGTCTTGGGGACAGCCGATAGAAGTGAATACTGAAATAGGTGTATTGTAGATTTTTATTTTGTTTTTTTTAATAGGTGAAATAATAAAAATATGTTTATCGTTATTCGTACATTATTTTATTTCTTACATACTTTATTTACAACTTTACTTACCTATGGTAGAATCACAGGTATCTTCATTTTTTAATTCAATTAAAGAAATAATCGGTTTGTGGTAACTAAAGTATGATATAAATGTTTTAGAATCTATTTTATATAAAAATCTTGAAAATACTGCATCTAATGTTGTGCCATACTTAGTAGTTGATTGTTGAGCATCATTATTCATTCCTAATTGAAATTTATTTTTGAGGAATGCAATTAATGGTTGTGCACTTGTAGTTAAATATAAGAATTCACTTCAATAATAATAATAACGATATACATGTTTACGTACAACTGACGCGATACATGTTTACGTACAACTGACGCGTAGACGCGGGATAGCATCATTTCAGTTTATGCTAGGTAGAGGAAGGAGAGCGCGGCGAAGGGAGATGTGCGCGTATAGTCCGTACGTCTTGTGCGGCGAAGAGAGCGCGGTGGAGGGGGGAGAGCTCTTCCCCTGCGGACGTTCGCTTATTTCCCCTCCTAGCGTTTGCGTGACGGTCGGTTTTTTCTCGATTCACTCCCCGGCAAAAATGTGTACCTAACGAGCCTATAGAAGTATTCACTTCAACAAACTAGAAGTGGAGATGTCCTCCTTAAACTAGGAAAAGGGTCTGACAGGACAGCGTTTACGGCGGATGTAGAAAAAGCAGTCCTGGGCCTTGGACAAGTCAAGAAGGAAGAACGGAAGACCACCCTAGAAATAAGACTACAGTCGGGCAATAGGTACTGCTGAGAGAGCGAGAGAGTGACGGAGCGAGCGATCGAGCGTTGCAATAGCAGCCCCCTATTCGAAAGAGCTGACCAGCAGCGTTCAAGAAATTACGTAACTGCCAGCTCCGACTCAGTCGCTTTCTCGGCGTATTTGAATGTATTGAATCTACTCGAACATACCGCCCCCCCCCCTTGTAGCCTCGCAGCAACAAGGAAACAGCAGTACAACAAAAAACAAAAGATAGGAAAGCCTATTTCGAAAGAAGCTAACCTATCCAACAAGATGATCAGTCTGTTAAAAAGTGATTTTAAATCAGCACAGCTGAATTACAATACATCATTTTTTTTTAAGTGTTAAACTTGACTCTATCGAAACTCTAATTACAATATTAACAAACTAAACTAGAAAATTCCAAATAAAAATAAAAATAAAAATAATTAAACTCTAACAAAATAATAAACACCAAATCGCGAGCTACTGACTCTACCAGTCTGAGTGTTGTGTGTGTGTCTTCAGAGATGACAGGAGCTCTACACTCTTCATCAGACGAAGCCTTGAGCCGCGAGTGGACCTTCTCAGTGCCCTCATCAATGGGCAGGTAAATCAGTTTCACAACTGGCCGTTGTACCTCCGAAGTAGCAGTCTTAACCGTGACCACTCGAACTTGACCATCTCGTCCAGGATGCACCTTTACGACCCGTCCCATGGGCCAATGTGCCAGAGGGCTGAGGTCCTCCGTCAATAAAACCATGTCGCCCTCGACCAGCGGACGACCGGGGTGCAGCTGCCTTGCTGCAGATGATGCAGCACCTCCGACTGCCACCTGAACCAGAAATGGTTTCTCATGACTGAGAGGTGACGTCAACGGCAAGTCCTAGAACTCAAATCTAACTTGTGAAAAGGCTCTGGCAACACCCTCAATGGTGCGCCGATCAGAAAATGACCTGGGTCGGGAGCGACCAAGTCAGTGGGCTCCGAGCTTAGAGGACTCAACGGCCTTGAGTTCAAGCAGGCCTCTATCTGAGCAGCCACCGTCGTCATCTCCTCGAACTCTCTTCGTAACGGTCTTTGGCGTTGCTGGCAAACTAACCTCGAAGCGAAATGAATCGCCAGTTGGCATCATCCCAGTCTAGCGACAACTCCTATTGCATTTCTACCTGAATATTTTCCAAGATTTCTGAACGATTTGATGCCCATTTACCAAGTTCCATGCCAGCCGAAGCGAGCAATGCCACGAGCTGATCCTTGATTTCAATCGATTCTGCAACATTATCAGCCCAGGCACCGTCAGGCACCCCAGCAAAGGCACCGTCTACGTACATTTTGTGCTGCAGTACTTGTGAAGCGAGGGGAAACTCTCTATATCCCTCTTTTGCAAGTTGCAACAAAGTACGGATCGACAAATATGGAGCAGATTTGGTGCCGTAGGTGACGGTTAGTAAACGAATATCCTCGATAGGCTTTGACACGTCGTCCCTCCAGACACTTCTCTGATAATCAACATCGTCGGGATGAACTCGTATTTGTCTAAACTTCTTTCCAATATCCGCCGTGAAGACAACTGCGAAACAACGCCAAATGGAAATGATGAGAGTCACGTCTGACTGGAGCTTCTGCCCAGTCAGCAGAACATCTTTAAGCGAAACTTTCCCGTAAGATCCATCAAACACCACGCTAAACTTTCCATCAGG
The DNA here is from genome assembly GCA_012977825.3 of Pteromalus puparum. Classification (NCBI taxonomy): domain Eukaryota; kingdom Metazoa; phylum Arthropoda; class Insecta; order Hymenoptera; family Pteromalidae; genus Pteromalus; species Pteromalus puparum. Next base: position 42,330,534 of record CM053170.1, read on the forward strand.
TCCAGCTTCGACTGAATAAATCGGATGATGTGTAAAATAGAACACGTTCTCCGAGCGATGAATGCTAGCCACTCTTTCCATATGTCCTAACCTCAAATAGTCGCCCATGAATTTAGTATACGCTGCATTCAGCTTAGCGTCCTTAGCTCGACGCTTCTCTGAGCGGAGCAAACAAGCGACAGCAACCTGCCATGTATGTGCAAATGAAACTTCTTGGGGGTTTTCCGAGAATGGCAATCTAACCACAAATCTACCGGCAGGATCCCTGTAGACGGTCGAGGTGAAATATTCCTCACAGTATTGATCTTCCCTAGACAGTAGTCTAGATGAACAAACTTCTTCGAAGCTCCAAAACTTTTCCAAAATAAGCGAGAGAGAAGGCCCAATACGAGCATGACACACCTGTGACTCCGATGCGACGGGCCTTCCACCTGAGAAAACTTCACCAGTCAAGATCCAGCCCAATACAGTTGACTGAGCAGTAGGCTCGTTCTTGCCTCCCACTCTCAAACCAGGTCGAATAATCGCTGCGTAGACTTCAGCGCTCATCACACAATCTATTCTCTGTGATTTAGCCAAATCAGGATCCGCAAGTTCAAGGTCTTTGATATGCTCCCATGCTACATATTCTACTTCTTCCCGTGGCATATCACCCCGTCACCTTATTTAAAACTAGCGCCCCAAATGCAAAGCAGAAATCCACGTCCAGCCTGGACCGCAAGCACAGAGAAACCTCACCCTTCGACAATGCTGACGAGCCAGCTCCAACTCCAATAACGGAAATTGACACTGGCCTAACTTTACTCGACAGACTTTGTACGATCCTTATGGACACGAAGGAGACTTCAGCACACGGATCTACCAAACAGCGTGCAAAAACCGAATTGCCATTAGTGGCCTGTAACAGAACCTTGGCTGTGGCCATTAGCCGAGTCCTGCCAACCACAGCCGTATGCAACTCAACGTCAGTGTTCGACGAGTCATCGGAGTTTGATGGTACATCCTTCTCTGTCTTCGAATCCTCCCCTGGCTTTCGCCTACCTAGATGAAGCTTAGTATGGTGCTTGCCCTTACAAATGGCATAACGAAGATTAACATTACAATCCGCAAGGAAATGTCCTTTCCTCAAACAATTAATGCAAAGCCTCAGTCGTTTGCAAAATTTAAATCGAGCGGACGGGCTCATCAGGCAGAATTTTTGGCAATCAGCCTGCTGGTGTGCACCTTTGCATTGAAAACACTTGAGCGACTCCTTGTCAGCTTTGCCTGAAGACGTGGCAGCTGCGTTAGCGGAAACTGATCCTTTCCTCGATGAGCGATTGGACCCTGAACCTTTATGTTTATCTAACGTTGGAGAGTCTGGACAAATATCCAGCTTACCAACCAACGACTTGAAACGAGATTTGATGAACAAGGTCAAACTACTAAAGGTGGGAAACCCATTGACTGATTCCTGCGAGATGCGCCAGCTTTTAGCTGTTTGCTCATCCAGCTTCCTCTCCACCAAATACACCAACCAACTATCCCATTCCTTGACCGGACATTTTACATCGGTGAAAACCTTCAATGCTACCTCAGCAGCGTCCAACAATCTAATCATCTCGTCAGCAGATTCCTCCTTTGCCGGTTTCAACTCAACAAGCATATCCATATAAGTATGCATTGGCGCAATCGGATTATCGTACCGACGAACCAACTTTTTCCAGGCATCCTCGAAGCTAGAACCGGTGATCTCAAGACCCTTCAAGCGGTGCGCCGCCGCACCCTCCAACGAATCTAACAGATATTGCATTTTGAGTGCAGGAGCCATGGTCTTATCCTTGACCATCGAGGCGAATTTTCCCTTAAAAGACTCCCACTCTGTAGGTTTTCCGGAGAATTTAGGAATGTAAAGTTTCGGCATGCTATTTAACTCTCGAAATTCGCGTTCGATCGCAGCAGCCTGCGCGTTAGCCGATGTGTTGTTATTACGTTCGGGATTCACGGATCGATCTACAGCCTCAAGCGCAGCTAAACCAGCCATCAAGTCTGCCTGTACGCCTATGTAGGCACACTCCGTGACGATGAATTCAACGCTCTCGAAATATTTCTGATCCTGAAACTTCTCCTTTTTACTCTGCAACTCTATATCTAGATCGAGAAAGTCGCTCCAATACATGTCCAACAATCTCTATCGCGCTCGAAACGTCTCCGCTTTCGGCGTACCCGCCTTTTTTGTATTAATCATGAAATTGGCGATATATGTGACCAAACGACGTTGCTTAGCCAACACTTCCAAATCTGCCGCCGATGCCATGATACACGACACTGTTGTTCTTTAGTTTATAGTAAATTAAAGAATCACTTTAGCAATAATCAAAGAGTCAAAATATTGTTTTTAAACATTTAAAAAAATGACTTTTAAATTTTTTTATAGAGATTATCTTTATTTTTTGGATGTTTTTGGATATCGATTCGTGAAACACATAGAAAATCTGGTAAATTTTCTGTTAAGGATGGGGACTACTCGAAAATCGATAATTTTTGGATTAATAGTTAAATTTAATTAATTTGATGTTAAGCACTCTATTGTAAATGGCATAACGTTATAAAATTACAGTTTGATAAGTTATATATGTTATGAAATTTTAATCTACAAATCTAATATTTTTGATCGAGAAAAATATATTTTAAAAATCCTTGATTTTCGCATCAGAAAACTAACAAATCTATAATTTAAAGTGTTCCTGGCGATGAACCATGCATCGAATCGACTTAAAATTTTGTATAACTGTTCTTCAATATACAACTAACAGTTTCGTGTAGTGGTTTTACTAATGGATGTGTTCTTGAAATTTTATCAAAATAAAAGTGTAAAAAGTGACATTAAAAAATGGATATTTTTAGACGAATGTGCTTTAAGTAGTGTAACTTTTTTTTTTTAAATTACCTTAAATAATTCCACAACTTAAATCTCTTTGTTACATACGTTAGAAATGATATTTTCAATGGTAAGTACCGTGATTGAAAGTTCAATCGCCAGGACTGTTTTGAAAATTATCAATTTTTTAGCTTTTTTAAACTTAAGGGGGCACACCACCTTTAAACTCTGTATGACGAGGAACGATGTTAACTCGAGAACCTTTGCAGGGCCGATCGTGACTTCGTTGTGCGTGCAGCTTCTGGTGCGACTACGCTCGTCCCGGCTTCCGTTCAGCGCCGACATCTCGCCCCGAAGGAGACGTCCTGGGCTCGAGTCGACTACCAACTTCTGTAAGTCAGCTCTCTATCCATCTCTCTCTCGCCAGCTTCCTCCCGGTCTCTATTCGTCCTCTCGCCTGCGTTTCGCGCACCCGTGTGTGTGCGCGTGTGACCCTTTATTTATCGAACAATATATTTTCACTTCTTAAACGCTAATTCTCGTGTTGTGACTTCAGAATCCGAGCCCGATTCCTTATATGATCCCCGCCGCCTCCGCGGGCACGCGTATCGCTTCTCGATACACGTGCATAAAACTGCAGCTAGCCAACACACGATCTTGGCCGATCCACCTACGATCTCGAAAACACCCGAGGAAACGAGACCCTGTCTCGATTATAGCGCGGTTGTCGACACCGAGCAGAGCAGCCCCGTTACATCTGAAAAAATTAACTTCTTATAAATAATAACAAAAATAAATTATAATTGTTATATAATTTGTATACTAAATTAGGTTATATTACCTGTATTTTTACCATGGTAAATCCATATTAGCACCTACTTACCCATGGTGACTCTCCGTATACTGTTTTGAGCATTTTGGCACTCTTCGTTGGATTCCATGTGACCACATGGTTTGATTGGGCTAAAATTTTAGGAGCATGCTTTGTACACATATACTTTTGGTATGAATGAAGGGATTTTGAATTGAATGCTTAGAAAATCTTTTATGAAAAAAAATGTGGCATAAATAGGTTAAAAAATGTCAAAAATTAAGTATTTTTATTGTTAAACGTTTTCTACCCTGTTGAAAATATTTACATCAAATTTTACATGAAATTTTATGTAAAGATTTTGAACTTTTACATGTTAAATTCCATATACACGAATAAAATTGTAAATCTTTACGTAAAATTTCATGTAAAATTTTACGTATTGATCTTGACGTAAAATTTCATGTAAAATTTCACGTAACGATTTACAACTTTATTCGTGCATGTGAAATTTAACATGTAAAAGTTCAAAATCTTTACATCAAATTTGATTTAAAATTTGATGTAAATATTTTTTACAGGGTAGTCATTCAAATTAAAATCCCTTTATTCATACCAAAAGTACAAGTGTACAAAGCATTCTCATAAAATCTTATCATAATCAAACCATGTGGTCACAGGGAATCCTACGGACAGTGCCAAAATGCTCAAAACAGTATACAGAGAGTCACCATGGGTAAGTAGGTGGTAATATGGATTTACCATGGTAAAAATACAGGCAATATAACCTTATATTAGTATATAAATTATATAACAATTCTAATTTATTTTTCGGAGTTTAAAGGTGGTATGCCCCCTTAAAATTCGTTTTTGTTAGCTTCCAAAGGGTCTTGGAAGCTCTACCCGGGCTAATTTTCATAGTTTTTTTATAAAGTTTATGATGTTACATAAAACACTTCATTAAAAAAGTCTAAATTACGTACAATTTCAACTAGACTCATTAAAATAAATGAATCATCTTTTTTTGGAGATCATTTCTCCAATGAGTTTTACATGTAAATTTTATTCAGCTGTTTTTTGTTCTTATTACTTCATATAATCATTTTAGGCATTTAATTAGGTACTATAATAATCTATTTTGCTTTGCCACATTTAACTTTAAAGTTATATATGAAAGGCAAAAAGCTATTTAAAATTTCAAAATTCAAGGTCATGTCACTCATATTTCGCCAAATTCATTGATACCTTTAGAAAATAAGGAACCTGTATTTGGTAAATTATATATTTATGATGATATAAATTCTATAGAAAAAATATTGAAAAAAAAATGAAAAGTTAACGAAAAATCATATAGAGATATTAACTGATATTATGAATAACAATCTATAAGCTAACAATTTTAAATATTTAAATCAACTATCAAATATACAAAATTTACTAAAATATAGATTATATTTTGCTCGTAAAAATGACAAACAAAAGCATAGATATAACGTACCACTTACAGCTGAATACATTACAGTGCTATCATTGTTTCTAAATCAGTAATTCCAGATGATTATTACCTCTGTATTTATCCTAAAGCCAAAGAAAATTCTGATTACAAAATAATTTATTCGAGTAAATTATCTCATCATGTAGACCTTATGGTTTTCCCTTTGATGTTTCCATCTGGAGATTTAGGATGGGGTATCGGGTACAGTAAAAAACTAAATCCTAAATCGAATCCAATTTATGATGTAAATGTAGATATAAATAGTAGTAAGAATAATAAAAGAAACTTAGAAAAACGATTTGTCAAAGAACCCATATATATATATATATATATATATATATGTGTGTGTGTGTCTGTGTGTGTGTGTGTATACAAAATCCATGACTACACACTCTTTCATATCTCATGTAATTAATAATAACAGCTGAGGCACCAATGATTTCTATGCTTGGATATTCATATTCCAAGTTGACTTTTGTAGCTAAAAAAGCGGAACAGGTGTCGGTGGGACATCCGGTTGGAACAAAGTTTCTTTCATATTATGTATCAAATAAGAGGCACAATTTAATAAATTAATAGCGTTGCAGAGTAATTAAATGAAAAAAATGATGAAAACATGTTATTATTAATAAAATGAAATTTTATTAATAATAACAATACCGACATACGCATACACGAACACAGCGGTGTACGAATTTAACAGTAAAAAGAATACAAATGACGCGCACGAACACAGCTGACACTCACACGGTTTAGCTTTAAGACTGCAGTAATATATACATATACATAACACGCTATAGGTTTGTAGCGTCGTAGGATTTTTTATTTTTTCTGTTCTGTAGCCGTAAGCTGTTGCCTGCGCGCGCGAGAGAGAGAGAGAGAGAGAGAGAGAGAGAGAGAAGGGGGGGGGAGATAGGGGCATAATACAGCCGCACGCCTTGCCGCACGCAACTTATACACAAAGTTTAAATTAAATATCTAAACATCTCGCTAAACGGCTTTAGATTAAATGATTTGGATTTCACGTAAGTAAGTTGTGATTTATAAATATATTGTTTATATTATTACTTACAAACAAATAAGTCCGTAATATTTTGGAACTCACGATCGACTTTTGAACTTATCTAATGATCATAAATGCGGATAGTTAGACATTCATTTTCAGGTCGTTTTAAAGAACGTTATGCAAAACAAAAGAGACCATCCTAAAAAAACATAATTAATAGTGTAACGAGACATAAGTCTCGCACATGAATCAGCAAACACAGCGCCGAGTAAATCAGCTGACGCCAGCGAGCGCGCGCGCGCAGCGATTAAAGGCGAGTCCGCACGAAGCGAAGTGAGCGCGCGCGCGCACCAACCGAAAGGCCAGTCCGCACGAGCGCGAGACTCTACTAGCAACTCAGCGGCGACGCGCCAGGCGGCGCGAGCGGCGCGCCGCGAACACACCTATATAAAGCGGCCCGCGCGGCATAGCGGGGCAGTTCTACTCGAGTTGAACTCCTGTCGGCATCGTGCGCACAGGTTACCGAGAGGAACAGCTAGAGAGGATCGACGCCAACAACGTCGGCTCGTGAGCACACGTGACGACACTGTTGACGAACCCGAAACTCCGAGTTGCCGTCGTGCGCACACGAGACAACTAGGAGTAGCCGAACAGCGCCGAGTCTCCTCTACGTGAGCACACGTAGTTGATACTCGACGTTGCCACCTGCTCCCGAACATCCGTCCCAAGGGATTGGTTGTTTTTCCCAGCCACCGTGAGCACACGGGGCTGAGAAAATAGCTAAAGCCCCGCCGACGATTCCCCAGGTCGTGAGCACACGTCCTGGTGAAGCACCGGCCTACTCCTGTCCGTTCAAACCCGACCACCCGCCGACCTCTTGAGATTCGCCTGGTCACTGTGAGCACACAGGACCAGGAGAAGAACGAGACGAGCGACCTCGATTCGTAGAGCCGTGCGCACACGACTCCATGGAGTTGAGGGAAACCTAACCTCCAAAGACCCGTCATTTAACCCGAACCCGTTTCACCTTACGGAACTCCGATACCGCATCCGTAAAACCGATAACCGCACCGAAACTACGTAATTCCGGCAACGACGTATTAATGTACCGTAAACCGCTATAGATTAAGCTAAACTGTTTGTGAAGGCGAAATACTCTAAATCACCGCGATTTCGATTTCTGTTACAGATGGAGACTCATAATTGATTTATCAACTTGTTAACTTAAATATTAGAATATATCTTTATTATTATTATTTGCATAAACAAGTCTCTTCAATTAACCTTTCCCCTAACCAAATCCTGGCGTCCGGCCGACTACTCAACTCACGGGGAAAGTCGAACCGTTACAATAGAGAAATTCATTAATCTGGCTTACTTTCCAAAGGAACTGGTACAGAAAGGGTTATCAGTTTTGGAACAGGAGTGTGTTTTTAAATTTCCCGGACAATTTGATGAATTCATTGAATATTTCAAAAGGCAATGGAGAGTTTTTAGTTAGAGCAGATAGTTTTTGCGTTCACAGAATGTTTCAAGCAACAACTTCCAGGAATCCTATCATAAGGTTCGTTTGGAAAAAGGTCAAGCATAACTTGTTTCATAAGTAAGTTATTATTATACACGGCAGAAAGTTGCCTTTAAATTTTAATAATTTATAACTGAAGTAGGCTTTTTTGTCAAATCTTCGCCTGGATGAAGTTTTTTTTTTGTAACAGATGCAAGATTTTCGTTTTCTTTTGTAAATCAAAAGTTCACAGTAGACTTATTTTGCTGGTACAATAAAGGCACAAAAATAAGGAAACCAGCATGAGAGAAACAAAAACCGAAGCCGTTAAAGAAGCGATTTTATTGGTTGACAAACAAATATCTGGTCTGAATATAGTTACGATTTTTAATTTCTAACCTCAAAAAAAAAAAAAAAAAAAAAAAAAATTAGCGTGACAAGTGCGCGTTGGATTTAGCTAGTGGTAGTTAACATCGAGAGTATAGTTTGTACAGTATTCGTTTTCGGTTCGCACATTTGGCTATATTGCAAACTGCACTTTGTCTAAAGACTGTGAACCTTACGCCCTTGATATTCGCTCCGTGCGAAGCTTGACCCGCCATCTACCGGACCGAGTACCGCAATAAAATAAGACTTTTCGTACTGGCTTATACAGCACATATGATAAAATATATTTTTATAAATTAAAAAACGCATTTGAAGGAATGCATACACACATGTTGTGTTACTCAGCTCGTTGCTGATCAATTTACAAAAATTCTCATTTATTTTCAATCGGTAGAAGTGGAGAAAAAGCGATTTGAAAACTCGTATCTATCCGCAGCACCGAGCGTATGGAGGTTAGAGTACCATATATAACCGAGCGTCCAAAAGCGCGGTGCTTCAAATTCAAAATACAAGTGACATTAATGTTTTGTAAACAGCGTTGTCAGTTGGTTTTATTAATACTTTAATTTGTTATATTTAATACAGTCTTTCTTCATTATCTGTACAAAGTTTATATGATATTCATGCACTGCACTTCATTTCACTTGACCAGACCAAGTCATTAACTTCTAATTCATTGTGTTATGCTGTCTAATTAAATAAATTATTAGATATTGTTAGCATGATAATAGTGCAAAATATCTTGCTTAACAAAACTAAACCTACAATGAACCCATTCGATCATTCATTCTGGCTTCGAATACATGAGATAAAAATTTCACATTTTGCTTGATACGGTGATTAGGGTCAAAATATCAAATCAGTCAATTAAAGTGATAACACAATAGAGATTATTTAAACTTATTCATAAGGTTTTGGCATTTCCAAAAAGATTACACATCAATACTTTTTGATTTATAGTTCAGAAGTTCATTCAAGAACATTCGTATCTTTGAAAATTGAAAACCACGAGCAAATGCTTAAAATCATTTTGAATTTGTCTAATAACTTCTGAATTATAAATCAAAAAGTATTGATGTGCAATCTTTTTGGAAATGCCAAAACCTTATGAATAAGTTTAAATAATCTCTATTGTGTTATCACTTTAATTGACTGATTTGATATTTTGACCCTAATCACCGTATCAAGCAAAATGTGAAATTTTTATCTCATGTATTCGAAGCCACAATGAATGATCGAATGGGTTCATTGTAGGTTTAGTTTTGTTAAGCAAGATATTTTGCACTATTATCATGCTAACAATATCTAATAATTTATTTAATTAGACAGCATAACACAATGAATTAGAAGTTAATGACTTGGTCTGGTCAAGTGAAATGAAGTGCAGTGCATGAATGTCATATAAACTTTGTGCAGATAATGGAGAAAGACTGTATTAAATATAACAAAGTAAAGTATTAATAAAACCAACTGACAACGCTGTTTACAAAACATTAATGTCACTTGTATTTTGATGTTAAAGCACCGCGCTTTTGGACGCTCGGTTATATATGGTACTCTAACCTCCATACGCTCGATACGAGTTTTCAAATCGCATTTTCTCCACTTCTACCGATTGAAAATAAATGAGAATTTTTGTAAATTGATCAGCGACGCGCTGAGTAACACCACAGGTGTGTATGCATTCCTTCAAATGCGTTTTATAATTTATAAAAATATATTTCATCATATGCGCTATATAAGCTAGTACGAGAAGTCTTATTGTATTGCGAAATGTGTCCAACAGGCGGCGACACCGTATTCACCTATCCCCTCCAACGGATTGCACGGAGCGAATACAGTATACTATTCGTTCTACTTTAACTGCCATATCAAAAAAAGGCTTTATTAAACCCAATATTCGCTAAAAAAGTTTCGGTGAAAAGTCCTAAGCATTCACTGTGATATACAAGAAGCCATTCTATTTGATTAAAAATTAAGATTTTATGACTTTTATGAGTAGGGAACTTCTGATGTTTCCAAAAAAAGAAACTAATTCGATTTGTTGCCTTCTTGAACTTCGGCATTCTTGAATATCGTGTATCTCATGAAATCCATGCAAATAAATGAAAATATCAGCTCCATCTTTACCATGATTGTGAATGCTTTAACTTCAAAATAAGAGATAGAAAAGGGTTGTGAGGAAAAGATTAAAAACGTTTTAGTGAATTACTACGCACAAAACTTAAAGGGGCTAAGTATTTGTATAAAGACATATTTAATACCGCTAACACAACAAATGTAAGTATTTTCACATAGCTTAGAAGTTTACACGATTTTTTATATTTTACTATAAGTAGTTGATAAGCAAAAAATTCAAAAACTTACCTGACTTTACTGTCATTATTTAAAAGCTCGTCATTCATCTTCATGGCATACAGATTTTGTGCAAAAGCCTGCAGCAAATAAAAAAATAGATCATGCTTTCTCAATAAAATAATAACAATTGAATAAATAAGTAAGATCTCTTGTATTTTCGATAAGTATATATAGATTCACAAAAATAAACATCGCTAAAAGCGAAATGCTGTGCTTTCTACATGAGGTATTCATTAAGTCGAATCGATAGGTATCGCAAAAGTAACAAAGATGTATGAAGGTGTTGAGCTAAAGAGTAAATACAAAAAATTTCAATGGCCAAGGTTGCTTCTAAGTACGTTAAATGGTCGGCAGACAGTCGATTAAGGATATTTATGTGGTCTTGAGTTCCGAATTCTTTTGTAGCTCTTATTCCGCTAGATTGAGAGGTATCGCAAACATGACAGGGATATATGGGGGTATTGGGCTGAAAAGTAAGTATGTATAGATTTTTTAATGGTCCTATTTGGGTGGGGGGAATGTTGATCGAGAATTTTTATGCAATTATGAAGTCAGAATGTCTTTGTGGCTCCGATTCGGCCGGATCGATAGATATCGCAAACAAAGCAGAGAGGTAAAAGAGTTTTGAGCTAAAGTGTAAGTACAAATAGTTATAATGGCCAAGGTCCCGTTTGATTAGGTGGCATGGTCAGCAGAAAGTCAGTTATGAATTTTTTTGCGATTTCGAGGTCAAAATGTTTTTGTGGCTCTCTGTTGGTCGTATTGACAAATATCGCAAACGTATAAGGGTACTCGGCTAATGAATAAGTACAAATAGTTAAAATGGCCAGATTTTTAGCAGCTACGAAAATGGATTTTCTCAATACGAGCAGCAGATTCACGTTTCAAAACGCTGTGAGGGAGGAGGTCATAGACATTACACTGACTTCCAGAAATGTATGGTCTGAGATTACGGACTGGAGAGTGTCAGACCACCAACATATTGTGTTTAGACTTGGCGGAAAAATTACACTCGACTAACTCATAAGAAACCCTAGAAACAAACTGGATAGGCTACAGAGACAAACTTAAGGTAAACATCGCTTACCTCTTTTGCACATATGGGATGGTGGAGGACATCGATCATTGCGGCAGTATCCTAAGGATGTTTTATGTTCCTACACAATAACAACTTCTTTTACGATTATGTTCCTACATAATAACAACTTCTTTTAAGAACGATTGTGAACTTAGACCAAATAGGCCATCGAAAGGCGCCCCTTGGTGAAATAAGTCACTAGAACAACGCGGGAAAATGGTAAGGCGGCTATATAATTGGTCCAAGCGCACAAAGAGTGACAAGGACGAACGGGCGTATAGAGCAGAGCAAAAGGAATATAAGAAGGAAATCGAAAAGGCTGGGGTAGAGGGTTGGAAGCGATACTGCAAAAGCCGAAGAACGTTATGAGATACGGCCAGGCTGTGCACTGTCCTGCAGCGCTCTAGGAAGCTCCTAACTGACTCGATCAGACTGAAAATAGGGGAATAGGCAAAGAATGGGCAGAAGGCTCTAGAAAGCCTGATGAAAACCTACTTTTCAGGCTTTAACTGTGTTCAACTCAAAGAGGCGGCTACTGTCGCTAGGTGGATCAGCTTTTTACTGAGAACCAGGACGATAGTTGCAATATGAGGATCGTACTTTAGCAGAGTAGTAGTGAGAAAGGGTTGCCCACAAGAAGGGGTGCTGTCACCGACCTGCCTGGTGGTAGACAGCCTGCTTCGTGGGGATCCGGAAAATTGATCGAAAACATTTGATCGAAGGAATTTTGATCGAATTCATTTGGTCGAACGGAAATTTGATCTAACGGAATTTCGATCGAACGGAATTTTGATCGAACGGAATTTTGATCGAACGGAATTTTGATCGAACGGAAATTTGATCGAAATACATTTGATCGAACGGAATTTTGATCGAACGGAAATTTGATCGAAATACATTTGATCGAACGGAATTTTAATCGACGGAATTTATATCGAAAGTATTTGATCTAAGTAGAAATTTCTCGTAGCTACTACTTTAGACGCGCGAGTCAAGAGACTGCAGCAATACGAGCGTCGTCTCGTACTCAGCGATTTTAAAGTAAATAAAATTTCAGCTGTATATAAACGCAGGAACAATAAACTATTTGTTCACATAATATATAAATATAAATATATATATATATATACATATACAGGGTGATTCTATGACAATACAACATTTATATACCATCGTAATCAGCGTGAAAAACTGAGCCAAGGGGAATTAGTCCGACAAATTTTCCTCCACTTTTCACTTTCCCAATTCGAAAAGGAAATTCCCCCCACCACAGCGTACCACGAGAAGAAGTAAGCGCGGCAGCCGCGGCGCAGCAACAAGTGGGGGAAGCTGTTGCTAAGGAGGTCGGCGGCGTCCATCGGAGGGGAAGAGGGAGAGCTAAAGAGATCGGCAAGCGCAATTATTTCGCAAAGTTTGACGATCTGCATGTGCGAAAAATTTTCGTTTAAATTATGCGACGTGTAGAGTAGCTACACGTCGTATATGAGAAATCGCGTCATAGTTCGGCCCGAGGAGTTGGCAACAGTGCGAATACTGTGCAACTCTCGGTAACGTAAATAAACAATTAGCAGCGAAGATTCTACTTCGGCCAAAATTCTCGTGGGTGACGAGACGAGCTGCTGGTCGAGAATCGAGCTCGTTTCGATTAATTATCAGGCTTGCGCGACAGGGAGCTTGTGCGTCGTGTTGCAGCCCAGTTCATACGTACTCCTAAGTTTTTACTTCGGCCAAAATTCTCGTGGGGGACGGGCCGAGCTGCTGGTCGAGAATCGAGCTCATTTCGATTAATTATGAGGGCTTGCGCGACAGGAAGCTTGTGCACCGCGCTGCAGCCCAGTTCATACGTACTCCTAAGTTTTTACTTCGGCCAAAATTCTCGTGGGTGACGAGACGTGTTGCTGGTCGAGAATCTGCGCCGCGCCACGGTCGCGTTCATACCCTCAGCTACGTGCTTACCTCGTCAAAATTCTGTAATAAATCTCAAGACGAGTAGCCCTTGTAATGTCTTCTCGATTAATTATTGCAGCTTGCGCGACAGGGAGCTTGTTCGCCGCGCTGCAGCTCAGTTCATAGGGACAGCTGCGTGCTCAGCTCGTCGAAGTTCTTGTGGGTGACAAAGCGAGCTGCTGGTCGAGAGTCGAGCTCGTTTTGATCAAGTTTCGGAGCTTGCGCGACAGAGACGACCTGCGATGCGCGGCGTAAAGTAACAATAATTCAACGAACTAAATATATTAGAATAATAAAATTGTATTAATAATAAATGATAAAATTGTATAAAATAATTTAAGGCTCCTCTTGTTCTCTTGGAGCACGTCTGCAGTGCTCAAACAGGCCTCCTTTCTCTTCAATGCACGTGAGTCGCCCGTTGTATTTTTTTCTCGCTCTACACTGATAGCATGCTCCTCAATACGCTGCCACAACTGCTGTACATTTGCAGGAGCAACGTTGTGGTTCACCTGCTCCTTGGAATATCCCCAATAGAAATAATCCAATGGATTGAATTCGGCGGAGCGCGCTGGCCATGGGGTTGGCCCTCCCCGACCAATCCATCTGTTTGGGTACACTTGGTCTAGATGATTACGCACATCAATGGCGAAGGTGCAGGAGCGCCATCGTGCATAAATATTAAATTTTGCCGTTGCTCTTCTGTTAGAGATTCTTCGAGAAGGCGGGGCAAATCGTTTTACAGAAACTCTAAATAATTGGGCCCATCTAGCCTCGCAGGTAACTCAAAAGGACCTATCAGCTGATCGCCGATAATTCCTGCCCAAACATTTATTGAGAAGCGATTCTGGAAACGATCTGTATAGAGAAATAATTGATTTAATATATTTTGTCGAATTTATCATGGTTGAGATGTAAATGGGTCAAAATATCATGTAAATTTTTTCACCTTCTCTGGCTAAATGTGGATTTTCGTGAGCCCAATAATGTTCGTTGTGTGCATTGGCCAGTCCAGTGCGTACGTACGTGGCCTCGTCCGTCCACAGAAACCTGTTGAGAAATTCAGCATCTCTTTCATGCTCCTGGATTATCAAGTGGCTGAATATGAGTCGATATTCTCGATCTCCTTCCACTATAAAATAAAATTTGTCCTAGTGTGAGCATGTGTATGCGTGCTTTTTTGCAAGCCAGGGAGAGAGGCCGGCCTCTCTGTACTGGTTTGTCGCGGGCGGATGAATGTGTGTGTATGTGTGTGTGTGCATTTGTGCAAGTTTTTTACAAGCGAGGGAGAGAGGCCGGCCTCTCTGTACTGGCTTGTCGCGGGCGGATGAATGTGTGGGTGTGTGTGTGTGTGTGTGTGTGTGTGCGTGTGTGTGTGTGTGTTTATGCAAGCTTTTTTGCAAGCTAGGGAGAGAGGCCGGCCTCTCTGTACTAGTGTACTAGTGATTTTTTTGTGCAAAACATGGATTTATTTTAATTTGACGGGGTTATCGTGCGGCTCATCATTGCCATAAATCACATCCCTCGTCTCCATTTATCTATAATTTTCGCAGCGGGCCAATTTTTGCTAGAAGATAGTGGGACGAAAGTCCGTTTTTACAATTTATATACGCGTTTTTTTTTTTATAGTGATTTTTTAGTTTTGAGATTTCAGTTTTTGCCAACAAAGTTATCGGAAAAGTTAATAAAAGTAAATTGCTTAATATGTACCTGAAAGAGAATAAAATTTCCTATGTTTTTACCATGAAAAATTTATATTATCGTTCGTCGTTCTTTTATTATACACCATACAGTGCAATTTTTTTAAATCGTTATAACTCAAAAACTAAATAGCGAATCATTCTAAAAAAATATATGATTATTGAAGGTAATTAGAACTATATACCACTTAAATTTTAAGTCATTTCATGGGGCAGATCCTGAGAAAAACATCAATAACTGAAAAAAATCGTTTTTCTACGTGACGCGATAATTGGAGTAAAAAGGCAATAATCAAGTTCAAATTTTGGATTTAGTTAGCATTATATAGCACCTTTATCTCTTTCTTTGGGTTGTTTATGATACCAGTTAGTTTTAAAGATATTAAGCTTCAAAATTTTGTTTTCTTACCCTGTATACTCTATATAACTGAAAACTGTATCGCTTCGATCTCAGTTTCCATTAATGGATTTTAATCTATACTTAGACTCGTTTTTTGCTGTTTTTGTTTTATTAATTCGTTAAAAATAAGACTTTCAGTTACGCATGTGCGTATATTTATGGCGATTTTTTGATCACTGGTGATTTTAGATACGTTCGCGAACTATATCCTTATCATTATATCTCGGAAACTAAATTTTGAACTTTTCGTTAAAACATCATGATTATCGAATGTTATTCTATAGACTACTTTAATTTTAAGTAGTCTACGGCAATTAAAAATTTTGAAATTTTTTAAAATTTTCAAAATTTTCAAAATTTTCAAAATTTTTGAAAATATGCTATGCGTCAAAGAGTTATGAAACCAAATGGTTTCAAAGATATTAAGCTTCAAAATTTCGTTTTCTCACCCTGTATATTGTATACTCTATATAACTTAAAACTGCATCGCTTAGATCTTAGCTTCTATTTGATGGATTTTAATCTATACCTTGGCTAGTTTTTTTCTGTTTTTTGTTTTATTAAATCGTTAAAAACAATATTTTCAGTTACGTATTGATTATTTATTATATGATTATTTCGAAATAATTTTATCCATCAAACAAAAAAGCATAAAAACTTTATAGAATTATATATGAAGTAAAAACAATTTAGATATTAAAGCGATACATAAGGTTAAAGGAAGCTACGTGCCAAAGAATTGGCAGCGGTTTTTTTATAGTAAAACAAAGCATGCGACGCAAGAAAGAAAGACGAAATAAAACTATTCTAATGTACTTACAGATTTCATGAATGCGGCGATACTTGTAAGTGTGCTGTCCGTCGTCCTTCAT
The DNA here is from genome assembly GCA_012977825.3 of Pteromalus puparum. Classification (NCBI taxonomy): domain Eukaryota; kingdom Metazoa; phylum Arthropoda; class Insecta; order Hymenoptera; family Pteromalidae; genus Pteromalus; species Pteromalus puparum. Next base: position 42,346,949 of record CM053170.1, read on the forward strand.
TACGAGCTGACACGTGGAATACGAAGTGCTCAGAAATCGGGCAGTGCGTCGTAAACTAGTTGTTGGATCCTCGGCGAAGCAATCTAAAATCGCTTCGTCGTTTTCGTTTCTAGCATGTCTATGGCGACCTCCATCGGGATTGCGTACGGCAACGTATCCCGTCTCTCCCGTGCGGTCCCAGACTCGCTGAAAAGTCGCTGCATCCGGGTGTCGACGATTCGGAAACCGCTGTCGATATTCAGCGGCTGCAGCACGACCCACTAAATTACACGCAAAGTACACACCAAGCATATCTCNCGTATCATGACATTTCGCCTAAAGACATTTCACAACGCGACATTTCGCCTACAGACATTTCGCCTAAATACACTTCACCACATGCGACACTTCGCCACAGCCACATTTCACCTACTGCTACATTTCGCCCACAGCGACATTTCACCACATGCGACATTTCACCACAAATCTTAAATTATCGTTGTGTAATCATATTCTGCTCCAATCAAAGGAGTTTTATTTACTTTTTAGCTCAATATCAAGTCAGTATTGTTGTTTTTATACACCCATAACCCAGGAGGGTCAACCAACACGGCACTGGAACCACTGCGGTAACAGAACCACTGCGGTAACACCCCGAGTCGGGGCTGTTGGGGTTTTAGGTTATTTCCAGATTTCTTATGTGCTCAGTAAAAAAAACCAAGGTNGGTAATATTTATATTAGTAATTATATATTAATAAATAATTATATATTATATATTAATTAATATATATATTAATAAATTATTATTAAAATTTTTTATTGTATTTTTAAAAGTTTATCGGTGTATTGCTTTAGCAGAATGCACTTCTAAGACTACTAAATGGTCAATAAATGCATACATAACATTTGTGGCGAAATGTCGCATGTGGTGAAATGTCGCTGTAGGCGAAATGTCGCGTATGGTGAAATGTCGCATGTGATGAAATGTCGCTGTAGGCGAAATGTAGCTGTAGGTGAAATGTGACTGTGGCGAAGTGTCGCATGTGGTGAAATGTCTTTAGGCGAAATGTCAGGTAACCGTTCGTGTAACAAAAATGACGCACTCGCGGAACTGCCCCAGCCATATTGTAACGATGTGTACAAGCAAAGAGAATTGGCAATACTAAATACTGCGATGAGCGCAATGAGTTGCAAACAAGAAAACAAACTAATAGCGCGATCGCCGAGCCGCCAGTATCTGCTGGCCACATAGTTTTCTCGAATCATACGAAAGCGAAAAATCAGAGCATCATTCGGACTCGTTGTCATTTGTTTATCGAACAAGCGCGAGCACTTTTGAGCCAAACCTTTAACAGTGTCAGGGAAGCATGTTTCCGACGAAAATGATGTATATCTTTTACAAAACTATGATCAGTGCTTCAATAAAAAAGTCCGAGATATAGAGCGACTAATCGTCTAAAACCGAAAGATTCCAGCTATGAGAAAGCTCTTTGCAGAGCTAGCGAAATACATCGCAGCTTAGAGGCATACGCTACGCCAGTTTTCTCATAGATTTCTCATTAAAAAAAAAAGCTCAACCTATGCAAATGCGAGTCGCCTCGAACTATACGAGAGACTTGCGATGGAGATACGGGCAGCAGCATGGCCGAAATCCACCGATTTCCAGAGTTCATCGCTGCTCCCGCGTTTTTTATAATTTCAGTCAAAACGAGCCTGTCTGATGTCGAATAGCCAGTTTTTTTTGCGTTACAAGAAATACCGACGGCTCCCAGGCAGAAGAACCTATCTCTATTGATTCGACCATGCCAAATCAGTACAGAGAGGCCAGCGTTTATCACTTGGTTGCATAAATAAAGCACATAAACACATCCACACACGCGACTTCTCCATTGTTGGTCTCTCTGTACTGAGGAATTCAAAAAAAATTGGTAGGTGCTTTCTTCGTCTTGCTGCAGGCGATTTCGAAGTCACAGCTTCTACTTTCTTCCTTGCATACCGACAGCTCGTAGGCAGAACCTATCTNTACCGCTCCAACAACGAGCTATCTCGGCCGCTGTTTCAAACACGCCTTATCGGCAACCACTCCAAAAACGCTCTATCTTGGCGCGAGCGAATTTTTCACATTTTTGTAGGTTATTTAAATGCGATATGAAATTAATTTTGTGTAATTTTTTTATGGCAGTCCTGTACACTTAATCGAAGCACACATGACTACCATAAAAAAATTACACAACATTAAATTCATACATATGGCATTTAAATAACCTACAAAAATGTGAAAAATTCGCTCGCGCCAAGATAGGGCGTTTTTGGAGTGGCGTTCGAAATAGAAACGGGCGTTTCTGCCTAGGAGCCGTCGATAATATGCAAGAAAGAAAGTCGAAGCTTTGACTTCGAAATCGGTTGCAGCAAGACGGACAAAGCACCTACAAATTTTTTTTGAATTCCTAAGTACAGAGATACCATCACTGCAGAAGTTGCGTGTGTGGATGTGTTTATGTGCGTTATTCTCGCTATCAAAAGATAGCGAGAATAACTAAAATAATAAATAACTCGCTGGCCTCTCTGTAACGGGTGAATCAATGCGCGTGTGCGTGCGACCTTTCCTGCAAGCTAGAAAGAGAGGCCGGCCTCTCTGTACTGGCTTGTCACCGACGAATGAGTGTGTGTGTGTGTGTGGGTGTGTGTATGCGTCTTTGAAAGTATAGATTATGATTTCTTTTTTGAATGCATTTATTTACAATTTTCGCAGAACCAATCAATCTTGCTTATCTGGCGTACTTCTTCTGATATTCTGACACCAATGCAAATGTAGTGATACCAGAATAAACAGGAATCACATTGAGCTGCGTCAGTTATCACACCTTTTAGACACTTCTTACACGTGTATTCTTGTACATTTTTCTTTGATTGTACCATGTTTTTTAAATGTTCAAAAGCGTCAATTTGCAGAAAATTCTTTAACATATCTAAATCGACATCATCATCTTGAAAGAATTCCGATAAACTAGTAATTTTTGCAATTTCTGATAATTTGATCGAAGTTTTTCCAAAAAGCACATAGTCTACAAAATAATCAGTAAAACTTAGCAATTTTAACATTGTTCTAGCCTTGTCAACTAACGCCATATCTCGAAATTTCTTGACTTTTTGACTGTTTCGAGAAACCAATTCATTCTGAAAATGTTTAAAGAATATTGCATATAATAGATAAATAGTAAATTTACTCTCTGTACTGGCTCGTCGCGGGCGAATGCGCGCGTGTGTGAGTGTGTGTGTTTGTCAGGTATGTAGATGGACTAGTAATAGTAAAATTACCTTAATAATCTGGTAGCCTTTGCAATTTTCCGGGAAAGGAAACTCCTTCTTATCTCTCGTTGCTTGGAACTTATTTCTGACGTACGATTTTGCGAGAGACAGTCCATTGGTCGGTGCTTGCGTTCCCCATGCTTTTCCATAACAGTTTTCAAAAATTAAGTGTCATAGTTAGCCGTTTCCAAATCCAAATTTTTCACTACGTCAAAAAGTTTGATTTTGGCACAAATATCTATAACGTGTTCCTTCAGAAGAATCTTCGCATCTGGCTCGTTCTGGTATAACCTATAATAAAATTTGTTCATATAATTTAAGGAATTATCCGATTTACTTAAAAAAATCTATAAATACTTACTGTATATGGCACAAAATTTCCTGTTTGTGAATGTTGATGAAACTTTTGAACTGCGCAATTTCAGAGATTGTAAGCTTTGAAGCAAAAACACTTTTGTACAGACTGCGAAGACGTTCCGAACTGCAATTTTCCGGATCATCGAACGTTGACAACACACTTACTAAGCACTTGTATTTGCTTGCGTTTTTAAAAAAACGAGAAGTTACAGACATCTTTCCTGACATGATTATCGCAAGATTGTTGACACACTAAAGCACATAAAAACAGAAATCTGAAGTCAATAAGCAAGGAAAGACAACTTCACATACTATTTGTAGAACGTTCTGAACAACTGACTTCTCTTAAAAAATTTCGTATTTTTTCATAAAAATTAACAAATAAACTTGACAAAAACACCATGTTATACAGTCATAAATAAAACGATGTTGGTTATAGAAATTTTTCAGATATCCGAAAATTATTTAAAGAAAGAATTTGACGGTTGAATACTAGCTCGCCCCGTGAATTTCGACGAGATAAAACACGCAGCTGAGCGCATGAGCTCTTGTCGCGCAAGCTTCGAAAATTAATAAAAAGCTTGACTTTCGTAGAGCAGCTCACCTCGTAACCCACGATACATTCGAGGTGCAAAAACTCGCAGCTTAGCATAAGAACTCTGCCGCAGCGCATGGCACGACGTCTCATCGACGACGTCCTGCCACGGGTCAAGAGAAGTATAGCGGACAGAGTTGTAAAGACCGTATTTGGTATGAATACGGGCTGCGCGAGTTGTACAAATAATTATTTTATTCGCGGGAAATAGCATAGGCTCGTGAGCCTTATTGTTACTAGAGGTGTTTGAATCTAACAATCTACGTGGACAAGTGGGTACGTGTCTATCGCGGCGGTGGGACTGTTACGCGGACGCTCGTGCGCGGACAGTAGTCTGTCCGCTCTCTATGCTTACGCGGACCGGTTCTTTCAGGCGGACGCTGTTGGTGTGTCCGCAGTCACGGTGAAGTGAATCGTGGACAGTAGTATGTCACGCTGCAGATTCTCGGACGATGGAATGTCCACAAGTATATTGCTCTTACCTTCGGTCCTGATGATGCTGGCAAGCTTACTTTATTCCTTTATTCTCTTCTTAGGTGTTTAGGTTGTTTTGAGGAATACTCTGATAATAATTATTATTATTACTATAGAATCTAATTAATTGTTATTGTTTCTTTATTGGAGACAACCCAGAAATCAGCTGATGTTACGTGACTTAGGTAGATTTAGTACTATTTAGGTCGATGTTTAATCTAATAATTATACAATTAAGGACTTACAATTATGGTTGCTCTGCGCACTAGAAATGGCTCTAATCACTCGTTCGTGGCAGGTGCTGTTTGTTCTTAATCTACACGATTACTCGTGGCAATAAAGAGTAAGGTTGGTCTACTGCACAGATGAAGGTTACTTCACTTGCTTTCGCCGGAGATGCCGCTCGGCGGTCCTTCCCTATTACTGTACTACGTTCAACTCACGTCTAGCAACGAAGAGTTATACTATATTCTACCCACAGAGTTTGAGTGGGTTCTAAGCACTCAATAAGCGATGCGAGCAGGAATACAGCACTTGTATTCAATCACCAGGTCCAGTTGTCGGTAGGAAGAGTATACGTGAAAAGGCACTGCGTGGATCGATCCCGGAGCTTATAAAGCCTCGGTGTCGATACACGCAATTGACATGATTTTATTGAGAAGGCACTACGCGACCAATCAGCATCTGCCACTACGAGGATACACGCATGCAGGTGTTGTAATTAACCGCGCGCGAGCAGTGCTGACTCGCAGGTCAATCACTGCTCCGATTTTCGGCGATCGGTTTCGTAATGTCGCAGTCGGTTTCGGTAGACGTCGTCTGTGCGTGTGCATGAATGCCATCGCACAGGCGTTATACATATACTTATTTCATGTGTATAAATAAACGTGGGACATTACAGAGTAGCCATCCAAGACTCACAAAAAAGTAAAAGACGGAGAGAGAGAGCGCAAGTCAGAAGTTATGGCAAACAGCGTAGCGCCGGACTCGTATGAGCAACAGGCGCACAATAACGCCGTCGCCGATGGCCTGGACAAGTCCGAAAAGAGTAATTTCTCCTCGCTGGACCTCAACGCGGCGGATTTCAAACCTACCTTCTGCATCAGCTCAACGCCGCCTTAGGCGTCCGTGCCGCCGCCGCCGCCGCAGCCGAAGTCCCAGACAGCATCCGAGACAGCAGGCAATAACAGGTCTGGAGCTAATGACTTTCTAAGCCGGAATTTATTCGGAGCCACACGTTGGCCAATGTCGCGCGACGCTGCATCCGCTACCTCCCTCACATAACATTCGTTGCCTTATCAATGTGGACATGCAGATCATCTCTGTCGCGCTAGCTCCAAAAATAAATCGAAACGAGCTTGACTGTCGAAGGGCTACTCACCTCCTCATCTACGAGAATTTCGACGATGCAGACACAACTGAGCGTGAGAACTGAGACTCTGTCGCGCAAGCTCCAATAATTAATCTAGAGAAGTTCAACTATGAAAGGGCTACTCGCGTTAAAACCCACAAGAACTTCGACGAGATAAGCACGCAGTGCGTATGAACTGGGCTGCAGCGCGGCGCACAAGCTCCCTATCGCGCAAGCCCTCACAATTAATCGAAACGAGCTCGATTGTCGACCAGAAGCTCGTCTCGTCACCCACGAGAATTTTGGCCGAAGTAAAAACTTAGCAGAACGTATGAACTGGACTGCAGCGCGGCGCACAAGCTCACTGTCGCGCAAGCCCTCATAATTAATCGAAACGAGCTCGATTCTCGACCAGCAGCTCGTCTCGTCACCCACGAGAATTTTGGCCCAAGTAAAAACTTAGCAGAACGTTTAAACTGGGCTGCAGCGCGGTGCACAAGCTCCCTGTCGCGCAAACAAATTCAAAGCGCGTTTTTGGAATTATGATGTACAAGATGAATGGGCGCGATAAGTTGAATACAATCATTATATTTAATCGGCAAAATTTTCTTGTATTGAATATGCAACTTATGTATGGGGATTCGCACAAGATCTCGAAAGAAATTACACCGAAATCGAACTTGTACGTAAAATTTCAAACCATTTAGATTGGGATGTTGGTATACAGTCAGATCTCAAGATATTAAAACACAAGATAAATTTTTCGAATTATTAGCTTTCAAAGATAGTGGTCCGGAACAAAAAAAATCTAGATTCAATACATCTCCAAATACCTCACAAAAAACCAGTAATACGAATACATCAGATAATACAAATGAATCCAATAAACAACTATAATCAACAACAATACAATTCAAATAAACAATTTCAGAATAAATCAAATTTTCAAAAAACACCACAGACTCAATCATCAAACACAATTGAAATCACAAAAATTAAAGACACACAAAATAAAGATCATGGAACTAAACCAAAAGAAAATGTTACAAAAAAGTCCACTGCTAAGTTTGATTTTAATACAACTCTAAAAGACTGCCTAGATCATTGGGGTAACAAAAAAACGCGTAAAAGTTGCTTCTTATGCCTCGGATAAATTTGTTCACTGTAGACAGGAAGCAACTTCATCTCCCATTTCTATATCAACTATCTTTAATAATCCTCAAGTAGACTTACTTTATGAATCCGACGAAAATATAGATACAAATAAAATTTGCACTTGCCCGGTAATAGACATTAAAATTAACGGTATTCAAGTAAAAGCCTTGATCGATACAGGAAGTCAAATTACATGTATTTTTGAAAATTTTTATAACTCTAATGCTGATAAATATAAAAACGTTCCAACGCTACCTGTTGCCGGTACAGTTATACGAGGCGCAACCGGTTTAAAATCTACTCAAATAACAAAACAATTGATGTCCAGTACACAAATCGGTACGTTCACCAAAGATTTACTTTTCTTAATAATTCCAAAATTAATTCGCGACTGTATTCTTGGAATCGACGCGATAAAAGAACTAGGCTTTCTTATAGACACAATGTACGATGAGATAATAATGCGTATTTATAATAAACATAAAAATTATCGTATAAAAATAAAAGTTTATTAGAATCGAACATGGACCATCGCTATATTGAGATAATTGAGGAGGATACAACCGATGTAGTTGATTCTCACTCTTCTTATTAGAATGAATTTACGCATTGTCATAGTGACCATAATTCATTGGTTGATCCATACGATATTTCCGATATGGAAATCAACGAAAAAATAAACTCTTGTATAGTCGAGAATCCAGAAACGATCAATAAACTTCGAAATTTAATACAATCTTATCGTAAGGTTTTTTATAAGAAGCCTGGAAGATTAGAAAATTTTGAATATAAATTAAAAATAAAAGAAAACTTAGAACCATTTTTTATTCCTCCATATCCGGTGGATATAAATATAAAAAGTAAATTACGTGAACAAATCGAAATTATGTTAAGCTGGAAAATAATACGCCGTTCTAGTAGTAACTTTATAAGCCCTTTCGTACCAGTTATAAAAACCGCTGCCAATTCATTGGCACGTAGCTTCCTCCAATGAAATTTATTGTTCCAATAAATAAAATATTGTTTTAAAATACAGTATGTGAATGCTATTTTAAATATTTCCAAATTGAATTATTTTGCCGTAGAAGCACTAGACACCCCTATAAGAAGAAGCCAAATTTTTGAGAAAAATCGAGTTTACATTTCAGCTCTCTACTTGAGAACTGATTAACAAAAGCGTTTAAAATTTTGACAGCAGATAGCTTTTTTTATGGTGAATCACCAAATAAAATTTTGAAGCATTTGACTACATCGTTTTAGAGATATGAGGAATCAAAAAAATTTCAAAAAAATTCAAACCTTAATATCTTAAGAACCATAAAGGTTTCAAAGCTGCGCAACGCACTTAGCCAAAACACATAAAATATCTACCTTTTTCTAAAATATCAAGTGCAATAAGCTCTTTTTACGCCCGTAATCGTGGCACAAAAAAAACCGCTGCCAAGTCTTTGGCACTTAGCTTCCTCCTTTTCCGATTTTTGATATTGTTACAAAACCATCTGTACGGACATTTTATAAAACCATGAAAGCTCTCAAAATATACTAAGCTTTAATTATCAAATTATATGATTTAATAAAAATAATAATGTTCAGTCACACAGAGTATACAGGGTGAAAGTTGAAGTATTTGAATCTTAGTATCTTTTAAACTAAAAGGTTTCATAAGCTACAAAAAGAACCTAGCCGAAGTGATCAAAAGATCAATCTTTTCCTAAAATTTCAACTCAATTTAAACCTTTTTACTCCCGTAATCGTACGACATAAAAAAAACATTTTTTCTAGTTTTTGATTTTTATCTCAAAAACTAGTCGCCAAAATTGCTTAAAATTTTTACAACTAGTAGATATCGTTGTTTTTTATTGTCATGAATTTTTTCAAAACATTTAACTATTTATTTTTTGAGTTATATATGTTTATCGAAAAATTACCTTTTATATCATAAAAAATGAACAGATCAGTCAATCTAGAAAATCTTGCGGGAAAAAGTAGACAAATTTATGTTCTTTTAGATACACTATTGTTGAATATATTGTATAAATCATATCATTATAAAAAAGCAAAAATATTTTTTCAAAAATAGAAAAATGGCTATAATATGGCCATAAAATGGTCAGAATCATAAAACAAAAAATGACCTAAATTCAGAATTAGAAAAAATATATGCATGTCAAATTTTATTACGATCCGTCGCATGGTTCCAAAATTATGGCGGTATACGTACATACACACACACACACACAGCCATCCGCACGGACATTTTCTAAAAACGTATGATTCGTACTCCAAACACCTCCAAAAGCGTTTCCACGAAGTATTAGCAAAACTGAAAATTTTACTATTACAAAGCTTCCTCTTGAGGAGGAAGCAAAAAAGATGATACAATTCGTTTATGCTTAGATGCACGTAAAATAAATCAAATGATTGAGGATGATCTTGAATCATCACAAAACATAGAGAAACTTTTGCAATTATGTCACGGTGTAAAAGTTATGTCGAGTCTCGATTTAACTTCAAGGTGTGGCTAATACCTCTAAGTGAGGAAAGCAAGCAATATATTGCATTCATGTTTGAAGGAAAGTTATACGAATTTGAAGTAGTTCCATTTGGTACAAAAATAAGCAGTGCTGCTTTGATTCGAGAATTGTTTAGTGTCACAAAAAATCTTAGAGAATTCATTTTAGATTTCGTAGATGACTTTCTATGTGTATCAAAAAGTGAAACAGAACACTTGGAACATTTAGAAAAATTATTCCAAAACTTAATTAAATGGAACTTCACTTTAAACTTTACAAAAACAGAATTTTTTAAAAAAGAAACGAAGTTCTTGGGTTTTATTCTCTCGACTACGGGAATCAAGCCACAGGAGAATAAAATTGTTGCGATAAAAAAATATCCAATCCCAAAATATTTTTATAAAATAATTACAAGCTTTTCTTGGTACAATAAACTTTTACGCAAAATTCACTAAAAATCACGCAAATGAACTTTAATAGAATTATTAAAAAGGATGAAAAAAAAAGAACTGGGAGTGGGGGGACAAACATCAAATAGCTTTCGAGCTCATAAAAACACTTTTCGAAAAAGATGTTTGTCTTGAGTATCCTGATCGGTCTAAACCGTACATTTTTCGTTGTGATGCATCGGATTTTGCTATCGCCGGTGCACTTTCACAAATCGATAATGGAGACGAGCGTGTCATAATTTACATTAGTCGAACTCGAAGAGCGGCCGAACTTACATATTTTACTACGGAAAAAGAATTACTTAGAGTAGTCTACAAAAATTGAGTAATTATTTGCGAACTGCAAAAATTTATGTAAAAACGGATAAAGCATTAACTTTTTTATTTAAATGTAAATTCGTGGGTAATAGAATTCGTCGATGGATTCTTGGAACCCAAGATAATAATTTACAAATAGACTATGTATCGGAAAAAGAGAACGTAGTCGCTGACATGTTAAATCGACATCCTACTTATAATCCGGAAGACAACAGAAAACCGGGAGAAATTATTATTGCCGTTATAAATAAACGAAAAATCATTATCAGAATTACAAAAAAAGGATGTATATTTAAATAATTTGATTCCGAATTACTCTAAGAAAAAAGAGTCTACTTTTTTGATTGAAAATCAAGTGGTGCGGAAGTGCCACGAAGGCGAGTTTGAGAAGCAGACGACACTTCGGCGATCGCGACACTATATGGGTGATTCTGCCGTAACTGGCTCATTCTGCGCGCCTGCTTCCCAGGCGTTTATACATTTGAAAAAAAATCGCACAAGCGGTTTTATGTATGTCTGGCATAACTAACTATATTTACCAATAGTTAAAACCGAGTATGCAGGCTTATATTTAAAACTACGCAATATAATAGGCCTCAAATGTCAGTTCCGTAACCTGTCTCCAACACGGATTTCAATCTAAAAGGTCGATGCAGATAAAAGTACGACATGTAAAAAAAATTCCATCATATATAGTATGAACTATAGACCTATTACAATATATTTTTCATGGTTTTGGGATTAAAATTAATTATTTAATATTAAAGCTGGGCGCTTACTCTTTGACGCCCGTTTTTGCATTAAAAAGGTACCCTCTACATTACCTTATGTTAAAAGCGTTCTAGTGTGTCATATAGCGCCGCCTATCGGTAGAATTTCAAACTATATACTACTATTTATGAAATCCAACCGTAGCATGGTTCCAAAATTCAAAATTGTGGAAGTGAGAGCTGATTTTTCATCAGAAATTTCGAAAAAAAGCACAACCTGTCAGTTCCGTAACGCTAGTAAACTACTACTTAGCAACAATGTATTTAAACATATAGGGCGTTTTTCTCGAGTAAATAGTAAGTATTTTCGAATATATGTGCAAAGAATTGTTTATAATAATTACGCTAGGCTATGCGAGCTGATAAACGCCTAAATGTCAATTCCGTAACCGTCAGTTCCGTAACACATAATGCAGTAAGTATCATTAATACATTAATAATGTCCTAATCATTGCTTTTTTAGTATTTAAATGGCTCCAGTTACAAGGAAACGTCTAATAAGAGTCTAATTTTTTTTAAATAATTCGTCATTTAACGATATTGCGATCTTCGTGAATAAACGAACAGGCTGTCAAATATTGAGTATATAAATATCTTAGACGATTTAATTTTTTTTTACCATGTTAAATTAAAATTTACTGGAGTTTTAGTAGCGCGAATTACAAAAATGTCAGTTCCGTAACCTAGTCAAATATGGATTGTTCACATAACTTTTTATAAAAGTAATATGTTGTGGTTTAGCTTTAGGGACTTGTTTTGTATGTAATTCCAGTTAGAATAACCGTCCGGCAAGTTAAAAATAGTCGATTTTAGTATAGAACATTTTTGTGCCCGTTGTGAGCCAGTTACGGCAGAATCACCCATATACTTCTAGATTGATGTCGCGATTTTTCATTGTAAAGAAAAATATGCTTATGTCTATTGTACCTCACTTATTTTACGTATATTAGCATATCTTGCGATGTACTTTGATTTTCAACAAAAATATTGGCCAACAAGTCATTTTTTTACAAAATAATCGAGTCGGTATTTCCAAATGCTCGATTTCAGTATCTCTTTTTTGTTCAGTATGACCATGGTAGGACCGTGAAGTTGGCCGCAGCAAGTGTTTTAATTCATTATTTACAATTGATTATAATGTGATTGTTGTTTTTTGACTTAGTCACATATTTAATTGATGTCTATGTTTAATTGTCATAAAAATATTGACAAAAAACATCCTTAATTCGTATTTTTATATACGGTACAGTTGGTCTGACCAGTGGTTAGACCGTGAAGTTGGCCGCTGATGAGGCTTGATGAGAAATGCTTTCCCACACTTTTCTTCATTCAACCTGCAGCAATATCAAGTGGCGCGGTAAAGCGCCACGAAGGCGAGTAAGAGGTTGTCGATGCATACTCCGGAACAGTAAGAGTAACTAGGTAGTCAGGGTAGCCGATGACGATGTCTAGGTAGGGCGCACCGTGGTTTATGTGTCTAGGTGTAGAAATAATTCGAGGGTGGTGTCTAGTTGTGAAGAGTGGCCGATGACGGAGTCTAGGTGGTGCGCACCGTAGCTTTATGTGTCTAGGTGTAGAAAAAATTCGAGGGCGATGTCTAGGTGTACAGGGTGGCCGATAACGAGGTCTAGGTGGTGCGCTTCGTGGTTTTTTGTGTCTAGGTGGTGCGCACCGTAGCTTTTTGTGTCTAGGTGTAAAAATCATACGAGGACGGCGTCTAGGTGTACAGAGTAGCCGATGACGATGTCTAGGTGGTGCACACCATGGCTTTTTGTGTCTAGATGTAGAAATCATTCGAGGGTGGTGTCTAGGTGTATGGGGTGGCCAATGACGAGGTGTAGGTAGTTCGCACCGTAGTTTTTATTAGTATCTAGATGTAGAAATCATTCGAGACTGGTATATCAGAACAATAAGTGATTTGATGTTAGTGATAAAAATGTTTCAGAAAAGCCATGTTCGTTAAAGATGCTTTTATCTTATTTTTAGGACAAATATAAAATACTCCAAAAAAATAACTAAAAAGGCCTGAAATCTCTTAAAAAAATTAACTTTTAAAAAAGTAAAAGGTTAGGCGAGTTTGATCTATTCTGTAACGAAATCACAGATAAAAAAGAACAGAGATCAATCAAACAAAGTCAAGCTTATTATATTTAGTCATCATTATTAGCAACAATTATTTAGCAACAAAATTTTTGTTTTTCAATGAAGGGCTTACTTAACTTAAAGTTAAGTTATATATATAAAATGATCAATTAGGAACAACTCTCAAAATACTTACTACGTAACTTGCCATGCCCGTATCATTTGTATACTTACGGTTTTTCATGGCGTTCTAATAGATAAACAGACAATTTTAGTTGTTCATCAATAAACAAAATGAAACGGGCATGGCAAGTTAAGTAGTAAGTATTTTGAGAGTTGTTTCTAATTGATCATTATATATATAACTTAACTTTAAGTTAAGTAAGTCCTTCATTGAAAAACAAATATTTTGTTGCTTCATTATGACTAAATATAATAAACTCGACTTTGTTTGATTGATCTCAGTTCTTTTTTATCTGTGATTTCGTTACAGAATAGATCAAACTCGCCTAACCTTATACTTTTTAAAAGTTAATTTTTTTAATAAAACTCAATAAAATGTTGGACTTTAAGACATACCATACGCTATCCTTTTATGAAAAAACAATTCAAAGGATATGAAAATAAGAAGTCAAAAGATCACTGAACTGAAGATATTAATCATTGTTAATAATTATCAACTGAAGATATTAATAAGTTTTTGTCAGAAGCACCAGATGACAAATATCTCCTCACGAAAGTTTGTAACTTCATTTAGTTCTTTATATTAACTACTATAAAATTGAATTTATTTAACATTACTTAAATTTATATTGCAGGTTGTACTTGTAATTGGGATATAAGTGGTACTTGTCGCAGATATGAGCTAACAACTATAATATTGAAAAATATTGAAAATCATGGGGATATTGTTTTGGTTTACTAGAATTTTTATTCTAGAAACAAAAACAGGAAAAGCTCGCTCATTCACAATATCATCTGAGTTTCAAAAAATAGTAAAGGAATGTCAAGCTCTACACCCAGAAAATGTTACTTCTAATAGATTTTTCTTAAATTATAGAAATAATAAGTGTACGAAGCAAGTGGTTGGAAGAAACAAATTTGTAATATGCCTAAGGAGATCGCCAGCTGTTTTATATTCATGGCTGTGTAGTGGCCGTGTAAAAAAACGGCCAATTTATCCCCGCTTTATAGCCATCAAAAACGCGAAAATCCATACATGCGTCACAAAAACTATAGTGTGCACCAAGGGCTAATCGGTCTTTTTGGCCTTGTGTGATTTGCAGTACTCGTCTTCGGCTCGAAGACGCACTCGCCTTTGGCTCGTGCTACCTCGCCTACGACTCGTACTGCAAACTCCACACTTGGTCTAAAAAAGCCCACTTTACGCCCTTGGTACACAATATACTATTTGCCCACTGAAATTTTTTTGCACTATTAAGCGAGCAAAAAACACTTTTTCGCCCGCTGGTCAAAAAAGAGTCTATTGTTGAATATATAGTATAAATCATATATTTAAAAGAAGCAAAAAGATTTTTTCAAACATCGAAAAATAGCCATAAAATAACCATAAGATGGTCATAAAATAGTCAGAATCTTGAAATAAAATGTACATAAATTTAGAATCAGAAAACATATATTGAGAGAATCTTATTTTGAGCTGAATAATTTTCGCGATAAGAAATAAGATTCGTGAGTTCGCTTTCTTTTTATGTTGAAAGAATTTAATAAAATTGTTGATCAATTATTAGAGACTTGTGGCGCAGATATAATTTGGAGTAGGTGAGGAGCAGCAGGTCAAATAAATTGTACACATATTTATAATTAATGAAATGATTGTGGCTAGCAGCATTTATTCACTTTATTTATCACTATGGATTCCTTCGAAAAGATTATGAACAGCATCGATTAGCTAGAATTGAAATAACCAAAATCAGAGAAAATTTCCACCTCGAAAATAGCCGAAACAAAATTAACAATAATTACGAAGACTCGAAGTATCAGAATTTACAAACGAAGAGAACGTATTATTCGGTGATATAAATGTATCTACTGCTTTCATGAAAAACAAGTTGAACCTATAAGGCAAGAAAATATTCTTTATCGCGAAGATTAGTTGTATGAAAATGACTTATTGGATGAAATGTGATTGAATGAATTGATGTCGCGCAGAAAACAAAATATCAATTGTGAATTTAAGCTATGAAATTTTATTATTGATGTTATAAGACGCGAACACTATTACAATTTTTTGGATGTGTATTTACTTAATTACGTTGACACAAATCACTTATGTAAGAGATGACTTTATTTGCCATCACCGTGTATTCAGACGCGAGATCCGGCGTTCAACGGATTAATTACACGGGAAATAAGTCTCGTTGACGATTTAAGAATTAGCGTATTTAATGAAAGAGAAATGAACAATATTATTGAGAAAGAAAAAGCACTAGAATATATCACGAGGTGAAAATCGTACAGTCGTTGGATGAATGACCTGAAAATTGTTATACATAAAGACTGAAATAATGAAATGCGTAATCCTCGTAATTCTTGTTTTATTATTTTGTTAGCTTTACGAGGAGTTATAATGATAATAATAGTTTTCGAATAATTCGCGATATGCGACCATAGACAACCAACTGAGACGTGATATAATCACCACCAGCCGGACAGCGAAAGCGGTCTCTTTTGCGTCTATCGGTGGCAATATTAATTTGTTAAATTATATGCTGAGTCTTTCCCGAAGGAATAGACTCCCCGAATCAGTCTGGTGTGGAGATCCCCGGGTGCGAGAAACAAATATCAATACAATGGTTAGTTTGTTAAATTAAAAGATTAAAATTAAGAATACATAGAGTCCAGCGGCGAGGCGAAACGGCAACTCGAGCGGCTAGGACCTGGCTTCCTCTGGAACACTCTGGCACGTGGTTTCGTCTGTAGAAGAATCGTGTGAAGTGTTATAAGCTATTGGTGGAAGGGAATGTACTGAAAGCGAAGCGGGACCGCTCGGAGAGGGGTATGCGCAGCGGACGAAATCTCGTTTGCGGCGTAGATCTGCTGCGTCGGCGGCTCTCATGCGATCGATAATCGTATGGGAGCCGTGTAAGCGCGCGAGAGAGAGAGAGAGAGAGAGAGAGCGAGAGCGAGCGAGGCAGCCCTGTACCTGCGCTCCGCGGCACCTGAGCTAGTAGATCAGGGCCGTACCTGCACGGACCCAAAATGTGGCCGTTGCAATATACACGTCAAATTTCATTACGATTGGTCGCGTGGTTCTAGAATCATGGCGGTATACATACATATACATACACACACATACACACACACACACGCGCGCGCGTGCGCGCGTTCTGGGAGGGAGTTCGCTTCCTACGGGGGTTGGCGTCCATGAACAGTATGCCTTTTTGTATAATGTCACAATCGTATGACGGTGGTTTTATGATCCAGTGTGCGATGAAATTGCAGTCAATTCCCAATACGGCAATCTCCTTGGGTAGAAAGCTCCTGTTTTTGTCGTAAAATGCTTGTATATCTATTACATAGTCTGTTTTCTCCATGATGACTAGAGTACGAGTGCGCTGAGGGCGAGAGTTGCGAGCGGACTGTCGTATGGTGTTGCAGAGGCTGCAGGCCCTTCCATTTTTTCCACTTCTCTCTTTCGAGAGCTATCTTCCTCTCCCTCTTTCTAGGGAGCCGCTGTGTGTGTGTGTGTGTGTGTCTATGTGTGTGTGAGTGAGTTTACGAGTTATAGTCTA
Source organism: Pteromalus puparum (assembly GCA_012977825.3). Taxonomy (NCBI): domain Eukaryota; kingdom Metazoa; phylum Arthropoda; class Insecta; order Hymenoptera; family Pteromalidae; genus Pteromalus; species Pteromalus puparum. Next base: position 42,364,057 of record CM053170.1, read on the forward strand.
TGACGGCTTGCCTTGCTGCATCTATTTCTAAAACGTTGTCAAATTCTGAATATAGTATGCAGATTATAGTTTTAGTTAATGCTTTTTCAAAGCGAACTTCGATTCTGATGGATCCGTTTTTCACGAGATTCCAGTGTCCGGCGTAATGAGCTGATAGATCAGGTGTGAGATCGAATGCAAAAAGACAATAGCCGTCGGCGTATTCTTGCGGTCGATATCGTTGCCTTCGTTCATGTAATGTATGCCAGTGCCTGAGAATAACGTGTGATAGGCTTCGACGTACATGGGTGCGTTCTTGTCAAATTTTGGCTGCAGTGGCTTGCTCGGTATTTGAGTGCCGTCGACATAGAGGGATAGAAAATTGATGGAAAAGTTTTGAAAATTGAATGGGTTTTTTGTCTTGTCTCCATTAAAAGCTTTGTTGTCGACAAAACCAAGAATGATTCTCTTGGGTAATTGGCCGAGTATGACATTTTCTAAAGAATCTCCGATTATGCCACTGTGCATGGTGAAGGTTTTTACTTCTACACGCGTGATGGGGTATTTGGCTGTGGCCGTTGACAATGTCTTGGCGTGTGCTATGAGAACGGCTGGTGAAATTTTTACACGGCGTACGAGGAGTGTTGCTTAGGCTATATGCACAGAATACTCTGTGGTTGAAGCGTTCATGAGACAGAATGCGTCTTTCGACCGTACGAGTCTTAGACGAACTTCTACACCGTTTATAAGAAATCTATCTTGATTCATTATATCGCAGTGAAGATGTCCGAGAAGATCATATTGTTTACCGCCCGCTAGACATGCCTGTCTTTCCACGAGGCCTGTATTTTTCTTATTATCACCGCCGGGCTGTTCGTCCATAGAGCCCGCCACATCGCCCGCCCATAGTGCGGTGGTTAGATGAGAATTTTTGGCAGCGGGGCCGTAATTAAGAAGAGTTTCCAAGTATGCTCTATAGGGATATGCGTTATTGGGCGGTGAGACAAGTTTTTGATTTATATAAACATCAACCTGGTTGAATCGAGTGCAAAAAGTTGTTTACTGGAGCCACAAATTTGTCGGTCGCCTCTGTCAGCGGTGTTATTTGCACATTGACTTTTATCATAGTATGTGCGAGATCTAAATAATCCTCGTTTTGAGAATTTATGCAAAACTCTATGGGACTCTCGTCGCTCAACGACGACACGGGTTTGTAAGATACCCATCTGCTTGATTCTATGGCCGTTTGTGTAGGAGGTAGGGAAAACAAGTCGAGCTCTGTTTTGAGGCACGCTTCCGAGTGACTGTAAAAACGACATTTTAACGTTAGAATGTTAGCCGAAAATATCTCGTGTTTTTTTACTTTGTCTTGCCTTCGTCTTAGACTTTCTTTTCTTTGACAGTTTTTTCTTCAAGCGTTTAACTGGCTCTGCATGACGTCTACGTAGACTCTTCTTCTTTGTCTTGCGTTTCTTGGATTTTGAACCGCCAGTAGATGAACGGCGTTTCTTTCTCCGTGAGGCGGTGTGTCGAGGCCCAAGCGCGAGACGAGACTGAGCAGGTCGTTTAGCGTGCAGATGATTATAGCCAGAGCCTTCCATGATTTTTGACAGCTTCTCTGTTGCTTTTCTCTTGAGGTTATGTCCTGATTCGTTGAGACGTGTTTTGAGTGAGTCCTTAAACGTCATGTTGTTTTCACCGACGTCTTCGAGTATATTAACACCAGCCCGTAAAGCTTCCTTACCAACGGCTCGAGCGCCTTTTGCAAGAAACGGTAAAGCACTGCGGAATATTCCAGAAAACCACGAGCCCAAGCCATGACCACGCATCCGAGACGAGCCGACGTAGACGTGATTTACACCACGGCCCCCGCGGCCCGTTTGATAATCGTAAACGGTGTAAAAACTCATTTTGTAGAAAAATCACTTAGTCTGCTCTCTTAAAATGCAGTGCTATGGTCAGCGTTCCAAACTCGAATGGTATGGGTTTGCCGAGTTGATCTCTTATATCTATGTCGATTGTTTGAAATCTATTTACGAGCATAGGCACATGGTGAACTGGCGCAAAATTTTTCACGACGGTGGTTCCAAAATCGAATTTTCGGGCATCTATATTGACTATCCGCAAAAGTGGTGCGTGTGTGTCACCGACGATACTGGGCTCGCAGAGATAAGAGTAGACAAATAGTTGATCTGGCACGGCTCTTGCAAAACTTGCAGGTTGTGTGCCTACGAGACGTAGTTGATAATTATCTATTTGCTCGCTCGTCTCTGTAGGATTTACACCAAACTCAAAGCCGAGTATGCGCTGGACAGCAGGCGACAAATCGGGTGATCTGCACAGCTTTACAAGATTATTTTTCGCGAGAAAGCCTATAGATACAAAGCCGCCTCGTTCGTTGTAGAACAATTTCATGCATAGTTCCTTTCTACCGGGTAGTGTCAATGCGTCGTTTATTGTGTCAACGAGACATTGCATAGTAGTGTATGTACCATGTTGAAAGTATCGGGGTGTTTCATCATCATTGCCATACTTGAGAATGCAGTCCTCGTGGCGTAGATGAAATGTTGTGCATGGAATGTGTATTTCTGAAATACCAACTAACCATCGCCCGTAAAGTTCAATTTCTTTGGGCAGTCGTGTCGAAAAGCTTGTAGTTGTGTTATTAGGATAGTACTTTGCACTGCTGTTGCTCGGGAGAAAGATGGTAAATTCCGTTTGATTCATTGTTTTTAAATATTCTTCAAATCTGCAGCTGATATCCAAGAGTTGAATTTTTCGGGATAACCGACCCAGCTGACGAGATACTGTTTTTTCTTGCCTTTGCCTTTGGTGCGTAAAATTTTATCAATTTTAAATTCTTGCTCTTTGACTCGTTTCTTGTGCACAGCAGACAGTTCTTCGGGATAGAAAAACCCCTTAATTTCTTCACCTTGTAAGTCGCACAGTTTGTAGATAAATAGAGCTTGTCTTTTTAAAACATTTGTAATTTTAAACACTTCTTCACTCCATGATTTTTCAGCACCTTTTTCAAAAATATTCTTTTCTCGACTAATGCGCACATACATGCCAGTCTTGTATTTCGGTCTTTTACGAAGAGGCTGTCTCCGCATAGCGCGTTTAACTAAATTTGTTCGCGCTTTGTGCGCGTTATATAGTCACACTTGCTGGCTCCATTTTAATCGTAGAGTGCGGTGTTTTATTGTAAGCGTCAACCAATAACTGTAAAACATCAATGTATCGTTTTGTACTTTTATGTGTAAAATATCTGTACATGCGTTCTTTGAGCGTTCTGTTGAATCGTTCAACAACAGCGGCTTTCACATCAGGGTTGCTTACAACACGAAAATAAATATCGTTATCTTTGAGTAACTTCTGAAAAGTGCTACCGACAAATTCTTTCCCACGGTCTGTCTGTAGTATGTGTGGTTTCCGGAGACTGGTGTCGAGAATTTTTTTAAACGCTGTTGAAACTGCGTGTGTTGTTTTATCGCGTAGGGGCTGAACCCAGACAAACTTGGATAGAACGTCAATCACCACTAAAATATAGCCAAAATTGTCATTGTACGACTTTAAAGATGTGAGCTGGATGAGATCGGCTTCCCAAACATGATCTATGCCATTCACGTTGTAGAATAATCGCGGAAATTTTCGTCGAATAGCTTTGTGAAGAGTGTAGGTATCGTGTTTTGTGAGCCACTTTTTGATCTTGTCTGCAGAAAATTTATCTTTATTTTCACGAATAAGATTCCTAGCTCCGGAATAGCTGGCTGCATGTCGGGGGTCAAAGTATTGTTTTTCCAAACGTTGATTCATAGTGCTTTTAGCCATTTTTTAGGTGATTTTTTAGATGTCGAGGTATACACGGTAGTGGCGCGCCTTCTCCTTGTAATTTTACTAGAGCCAAGTAATGCAGTATCGTCCTTGGTAGAATCAAAACCTCCGGTATCATGCTCGTCCTCGTCGCCGTCGATGGCTGATGCAAATTCAGACTTTGACTTTCCGAGATTAGCGATTGTTTGATTACTGTAACTGTCTAATTTACTCCAGTCTTTACTCGTAGATGCAGCACCACCGATGCTCCAGAGTTCCGTATTGCCAATAAACTCTTTAGGCACGTTGAGAGCACGGAGCAATCTTGCAAATTCTTTTCTTCCAGTGGCTTTGTATTTTTTTTCTAGATCGTGCGGCTGCATTGACCAAATCTATAATGTTTGAATTGTGAATTTTTTTCACCGTCAATGTATACTGTACCGCGAGCATCCCAAAATATACGCTCAGTGTGTGATTTTAAATGGTTTAATAATAGCTGTGTGCTTTTTTTGAAAAGTTTTGGAACGCTTTGTACAATTAAATCGTCTTGCATGGGTTCCGAGTGTAGAGGATTCTTTTCACTAGATGTTGCCCATGGTTTACGTTTTTCTTCCATAAAGAATAAGTATCGACGCAAAGCCACTAAGGTACTGTGTTAAACGATCTTGATCATTTGTATATGTTGTTGAGTTGAGAATTTTTTTCATCTCATCATCCAGACGACTGAGATTGTCACCGATAGTTTGGCTAGTCCCGAGGCTTGGTGTACTTCGTGCACTGTCGAGGCCTTGTCACAGCATTACTGCTGCTGCTGCTGCTGCTGCTGCTGCTGCTCGTAGCTGGTTGCGGCTCTCGTTGCATTCTATCTAGCTGATCTTTGGATATAAGAACCATTTTTTTGATGCTCGACATTTTTTTTTAGCGTAAAATTGATAATACACCCTCCAGTATAGGTTGGAGAAGAAACGGTAGAAAACTTCCGCCTATTCGAACAATGACACGTTTTTACTTTTCCAAGAATTTTTACGACTCTTTGCAGCCAATTTTCTTAAAATTTGTTTATTTTTTTTAAGCTTCTTCTTTTGATGGTTTTTTAACGAGACTGTTCCGTAAAGGACGTTTAACGCGCACTTGCAAATATACTTGATTAATTTTTCGTCAGCCGATTTTAAGAGAGCTATACGTTGATTTTTGTCAGAATGTCTAAGAGCATCCAAGAGAGCGATATATTTTTTTTCAAACGGTAGTTTTTTCCGACTCGTGCTATCCGAGCCAGCTGATGCGTGCTTCGGCATGGCTGAGGGGCGACTAAAGAATACCAGAGCAGCATTCTTCTTTTTAACCGACGACGACGACGACGAAAGCCACGAGCTTATTACATAGAGTGTTCCCAAGCGCTGGTGGTGTACTTTGGCAAGTAAATATATTGATATTCATCATCTGAAAAAATACACTCATCCGCTGTGCTCTGTTTACAGTCAATCATCAAGTAGCCAAACGGTTTTGTTATAGCATCCTGATACGCCTCTTTGACAAATTTTGGATCTTCAGGATAGACTTGTCGAGCTAGATGTTGAATCTGTGCACGATCGCGTGGATTTTTGAATAAGACAATACACGATGCATTGAGACTAATGTCTCGAGCATATGCGCCTTTGTGAAACAGATTTGGTTTGATGAAAAAGACAGATATGTTCTTGTGGTGTGAGCCTTTAGTAAAGAGATCGACAATAACGTGATTCGAGGCTTCGCGCATCATATCGCCGATTATTAAGAGTTTTTTCAGTTGCCGATCGTTTGAGTAATCCTCGGCTTTAGGCAAACCTTCTCGAAACTCTATAGTCTTGCCGTTTCTTAGCAATTTCTCACTTTTGTAGCCATCCTGCCATTCGGCGTAATAAAATAAGATTCGGTCAAATGTCACATCTCCCATTTCATCGATAAAATGTAAAAAGCGCTTTATAAACGAAGATTTTCCACACGATGTTGGTCCGCATATCATGCTTGTCCAAGGATGTGTCCAACGAGTATCCATGATGATGACGATGATGCTGACGGGATACGCACACAATAACAACTAAATTTGTTTAAAAAAAAACGAGCATATTATTCAGTTGTGGGCGGCGACGGCGGCGGCATAAAACAGCTTCTGGCACAAAATTACTTCTAAAGGAGCTACAGGTAATACTGAAAACAGTAAATTTTTTGTAAAAACATGATGTATGTAAAACTAATTTTATTTTTTTTATTGCAGCCAGGCACAGTCATTTCTCTGTTTGAGCGACGTAAACGCACACGATGCGTCGTCACGGAAAATCGGTACGCAGGTTATATGCTGTATCGGCGAGCGTGTCAAGATCTGGATACTGGGGTGCGGTACAAATTGACAGAAGAGCACGAAGACCGTGGAATCTACGTTTTGGAGGCCAATTTTCGGGTGTTACCACCGCGATCAATCGTATGTGGTTTAGACTATATTACCCCACACCAACGCCCGGACGGCTGCTATTGGACAAAAATGGCATGTAGCTATTTTAGACTCGAGACGTTAGGCTGCAATATTCGCGGAAATTTTACAAACAAGGGTCTTCTGAAAAACTCGGCCTATGTCTATCTCAAGAGTTTCGGTCCTAAAGAGAATGTAATTCATGTTAATACGGCACTCGTATTTTTTAACGTCGCGGTGTATGCAGAGTCGGGACAGAGACATCCGATTTTAATGTACGATAAACCCGGTAAAGTTATAAAACAGCCGCAAACTACTATTTATTAAAAAACATGTAATTTTGCATATTGCTATAATGATAATAAATATTTAAATAAAAACTTGTAATAAGGACACAAATAAATATAATTTTATTTATTTTAATTTTCATTAAAAATTTATTTAAACTTATAACTAAGGATACACAATATTTATTTTATATTTTTACAATATGATACAGTATTCTACACGCTACGCTATATTTATACATTCATACGTGATTTCTACAGGGTCGTTTGACTCGTACGTACACTCGCACACAATCATAGGCTCATCATCATCGTCGTCATCGTCCAGCGTTATAACAGTCGCCGAAGCCGGCAGTCCGAAACGTAAAGACGACGGCTCTCGCGGCGGAGGGGTTGGCGATGCCGGCGGCCCAAAGCGCAGCGGTGACGGGTCTCTCGGCGGAGGGCTTGGCGATGCTGGCGGCCCGAAACGTAGAGGCGATGGGTCTCGTTGCAGCGGCGCCCAGCAGTCGTAAACCGATCCTTCCGTCGATTCTGCGTCGGTCATCGACTCTTGCGAATGATACGCCGAGTCGTCATCTGTCCACTCCTCCGTATCGTCAAAATCACCCCAGTAATTGGGTTGATTCTGGGGGCGGTGTGGAACTGGGCCGTAAATTCGACCATACTCCTCAATATCAATCCACTCGGGGCCCCAAACGGGTGGTGGCGACGGTGCAGGTGTATACTCACTCCACTCCACTGAGCGATATCCCGCCCGATTAAGCAGCATGCTGTCGCAGTTGAGGATAGCCTCGACCGTACTATTTGCTACACGCATTTTTCTGCAATAATTAGAAAATATTTTCAACATTAAAAATCTATTGTTTAAAAATTTTTACAAAAGAACTTTTGTTTAAAATAAATACCTTATAGTTTGCTGCGCTGACTGCTGTTGGTGGTGGTGGTGGTGGAGGTGTAGTGACAGTCGTGTACTACTGTGGACAGCAGTTGTATTGCTGATACTGCTACTGCTGGTATATGCTGTCCGACACTCAAATCCCTGTCAGAAACTAAGTCGTGACGGTTAGACTTTGCTGTTGTTGCTGCAAGGGCAGTTTGCTGGCGAATGTGCATCTCAGTCGCGACACCTTTGGTATATATACCCCGCGAAGCTCTGTCCATCTCTCTTCCCTCCTCCGGCGATTTTCCACCCCCGTTTGTACGGATACCTTTGCTACCTGAAATTTAGTCTGCAGCCATACAATAAATTATGCGCAACCAGCCGAAAACTGTTTACGTCTTTGAACCCATGCAAATAAAGACACCATGTGTCTGGAAAATGTCGCGAGTCACGTACATTCGCGCAAAGATATCTTGAAATAATTTACACAGAAATCCAGATTACGAATACATTTATTTATTCAAAAATCATTTTTTTATACATTTATACAATATATTGGTGTGCGGTACATTTAAAGCTTGCGTCCTGCCTTACAGATTTTTAATTTCCGAGAATATTTCAACAACCAAACCTTATAGACTTTATCACGTTTTTTTCTATAATATGCACCACGTCCGACACGTGTGCATCTCTGTACAATAGATTTTCCTCAACCATTTTCATCTCTATACGTAATCTAGCGCAAGAAGGCTGCCAACATTTTACAGACTTACAATCGCTGCATATATTTCTCCTAAATAAGCCTTTCATATACACAGTCATTGTGACATTGTTATTATAATAAATTTAAATAAATTTATCACGGCCATTAATTCGTTATAGTAACGCTGTCGCATCATGTATTTTGCCTTAACTAAGCTGTGAAGAAGACTGTGCCATACAAGACCCGTTAAACTCTTCTTATATTCCGGATAGTGCTTGCACTGCGGTATAGCGCAGTTATTTGCGTGACACTCACACGCGCTCTCTGCACCGCAAAACCCCAAATACGCTCGACAAGCTAAAAAATTATTAAAACAATTTACTTTTTTTATAACCGTAGGGGTAGGATATTGTCGGGTCAACAAAACGTCTCTTTTTCAATACGACAGAACAAGTTTTTTCTTCATTTACAGACACCACCTCGTGTATAGCAGTCCGGCGCAATACATTATTTGTTACACTTATAGTATTACTACCTAAATCCTCGGCATCTTCACCATTTACATCATGATGCTTTTCGATCATTTTAACTATACTGCCGAAATTTATTTTTTCACCATTTTCATAGTTTTGTCTAAAACCTTTTACTTTACTAATATCTTTAAAGCTTCCATCGCTCTTTCGTACGCGATATGCATAAAATTTAGGCCCCGCGGAGGCAAAACATTCTATGTACGCCCCAGGCCCGTATTCTTCCAACTCATCCGTAAGCTGTCCCAAATACGGCCCTGTAGGTGGTTCATAATAACCAGCCGGCTTGTCGATTTTAGTTTTATATATAACAGAGTCCGTATCATAGTATAACACACGCCTATCCAATTTAATTAAATAATCTAAGAGCGTTAGACGGGCCTGCGCTGTCGTGTACGCCGCGATGACGACATTAGTATTAGCCGAGTTGGATTCGATCTCCTCTCTATACCTCCATGTATGATACATAACCATATCATTTGCAGGCAGAAAATTTTCGATAACTATGTCAGGATTCGTAACAAATTTTAACATTTCTTTTCGCGATCGAGTTATATGTGTTTGCGGTAAATTGCCTCTTTGCCCGAACTTGCCCCATAGCGTATTTAGACACAATTTAGCTACAGAGCGTAAACCAGAGTTTTTGCTAATTTTATCGTAATCTAATTTTATACCCTCTGCACGCTCGTAATTCTCAATATATGCGCGCTTTTCCGCTTCAGTTACAACACCTACAGGAAAGCCCGAACTCTCCTGTTTAATTTTTAAAAAAGTATCAATATAGCCGGCGAATAACCCTCCGGTACGTGTGACGGGATCGTATTTTGTAACCTCGTACTGCCAAATAACACTAATCGCCTTGAGTGAATAACCGTATTCTAATGCCTTCTTTATTTCTAGCGCGACCCATGTCCCCGACAAAATACGATCTTTCTCGTTATTGTGATCGCAGTCGTCCTGATTCATCGTTTCGCAGCAGGAGCGACACAGTGGAAAGAGTAGTCGATTGTGCATTTTAAAAGGCAATACCGGATGAAATAAATTGCGCGGCGGAAGAATCTCACACTGCACAAGACCCTCGACGTTTTCGCTAAAAAATTCAAAATTATCTCCGACTAACTCACGACACATATTTCCGACATAAATTTTCGGGTGACCGATCGGAAAAACACCCGTTTTACAAATATAAGGATATAGCGAACACACATCGAGATATCGTATCTGCTCGCCAGCTCTGGCTCTGGCTAGAGTTACAACGTTTCCCGTGCGACCCCCGAAAAAAGCATCGCGCGGCTTCAATAAGACATTCTTTGCTAACGGATGCTGACTAATAAAGTTTTTAAACGCGTCATTACCACGATAATTTTTCTCGAACTCACACTCCCAGAGTTCAATTAACTCGTAACCGTACGATTTTATTCTTTTCGACATTATAATTGTGTTTTCATACCGCTGTCCAAATGTCGTTTTATCGGACAGAAGACGGTCGCGATCTTTTAAATAACAACGCGGACATCCATGCCAATAACAGCCGTGAAACTGATAAACCCTGCCTTTGCCTCCATCCGTCGCTAAAAAACCGTCAACAAGAGGGCCTTCGACTAAACGATGCTCGCGAGCTCTTTCGGCGTGTGTTATTTCGCGGCCTATTTCCCGCTCTACCCACAAAAGCCACTCTATACATTTCTGAGAGTGATGACCCGCACGCAAATACCCCTGTGTCGGTATAAGACCAATTGTATCCTCTTTTAAAAAATTTTTTCGAAGTACGCGAGAACACGCGCTGGCAAGAGTCACACTCTCTGCAAATGGATCGACATTTGCGACATCTAAGAAAATTTTCCTAAAACGCATAGCCGCTTCTCGCAAGACTGTAACATCTTGCTGACAATACTCTACTAATTCTTTATTCAAATCGAATACAGAATCAGCAGGTATTGTCGCGTACCAGTTATAAAAGTCGGCGCGTTCCTGAACAGTCATACTGTCTGGAGAATACATTTCTGCAGACGGATATGGCCCTATGTAGTCGGCGTTTGCTGTCGTGTTGAACCGATGAGGAAAATATCCTTTTCTAACGTCTGTGTCAAGACCAAGCGTTTTTGGCAAAGCAGACAATTTAGACGGTATATAATTTAAAGAATCAATAAACAACGTTAATCCAACTTTTAATTTTATGATGTTACGACCGTTTAAAATTACTACTGGCTGTTCGCCGTTATCCACTAAATATTTTAAAATAAATTGCGCGTCAAAAGCTTTAGCATTGTGCGCTATACAAATAAAATTGGAAAAACCCTTTTTCTTTTTACGGACAATGAATTTTAAAAAATTACCCACACAATCCATGCCCTTAAATATGTGTTCTCGGATCCCACAAAAAGAGCAATGATTTAACGTTTTAACGGTGTAACAGGCATCACAACATAGCTGTGCAACACACAATACCGGATTTAATAAATTAAGCGAGGTCTCATTCCCAGTAATTTTCTCTTCCCGAGTCTCAAAATCGTAAAATACGAAACAGTTTTCCGGATGACTTCTTTGTTTTTTATTTATGTTTACACGGCGCATCGTACATAATTCGTTTGGCGAGTGCTTTCCACGACATTTTTGACAAAACGACTTGCCACACTCGTGTTTTCCTTTACCGTGATTAACGATCCTGTCACACGTTTCGCATAAACGGAAGATACTGCATACCGATCGTTTTGCCCCCGCATGAATACGCTTTTAATTTCGCGATACCGATCCAAGTTTTCGGTGATTAAGCAAACAGTTTTTGTTATAAAAATCCCGCTTGCAATCGTTACAGCTAATCGGTTTTTCCGGTTGCTGACTACATCTTGGTATACCGAAACACACATCACATAAGGCCGCACATGTATGTTGGTTAATCGCGGAATAAGCATAATTACACGGCTCGCAAAAGTACATACCACTTCGCACGCCAACGAGGTTTAAAATTAAATCATAGTGCCGTTGCTCGCGATAAACCATAATATTTATGGTTTTTTCGTATTGCCCCCGCACAACCTTTGAACCGTCAAAAAATAAGGGCTCGTCTTTCCTCCCTAACATTTCGTTTACATAAGCGCGAATCGCAATTTTTTTCTCTACGAGAAAGCGCTGAAATTTTTCAAACTCTTGAATGCCGCACCCCCTACCATTTTCGAGCACTACACCCGCTTCGCGCATTAATTTTAAGGCCCGGGCCTTCTGAAAAGACGGGTTCCCGCGCATGTCGTACCACTCTTTCCCCCACTCCCTACTCGCGTTTTTATTTACATAAACTAACCCGCAAGCTAACGCGCGCGGTAAACATAAATTATCCTTGTTTTTAATGTTTAATATGCTCCGTTTGTCGAGCATGCTCTTCGCAGTCGTCGTTCCACCCAGCCCCTCAAATGCCTTCTCCCACTCGTCCGCATCTGGCATGTCGATATACGTGGCTATCAATGTAAATGTATCGTCTATATCAACTATCCTTTTACCGCGCCGCAGCTGAAAATCCCCGCCACCAGACGTCTGGCGCCAGACACCCTCCTCCACAGGCGTCTGGCGATAACGTGCCCCTACTACTTATATATAATATATATATATATATATATATATATATATAAACATACATATAATGAAAAGAGTGCATACCACCCATATATATATATATATACATATGGGAGGTTCTCTGACAAATCGTGCGCAACAAAAAAAAAATGTTGCCCAAACTTGGGAGATATGTTCCAGAATGTCAGCTGTAAATTTTCAGATCGATTCGATCAATTGTCTTCGAGTTATGAGGGTTCAAAGTTGGTTATTGAAGCATTTCTTGCATTTCTTGCATTTCTTGCCTATTTTCAATGATTTATAGCTCTTAAAAAACGCATTTTTCACTGAAAACACACTGAATGGTTTTTTTTTTTTTTTTTTGTAAAATGTTTTCAACTTTTTAATAAAAGTTCCCTTATAGCACTATATATATACTATAACTGACTTGTCTGCAATTTAAAGCTTAAAATGTGAAAATCTAAGATTCTATCCGGACTACTCTGACTACTTTTGTACGGTGATTAGAGACCTTTATAGTGCAAAAGTACCTGTAAAAGAGCAAGAATGACAGAGGTTTTTCTTTTTTGTTTTCATGAGACACATAGTAGTGAAAAACCCTCCGAAATGATTTAAATGGCTTATAATAGCTGTGACAAAGGACGTAAGATTCTTTTTTACGAACATAACCTACCAATATGATATTTTTGTGAATGATCCGGACGTATACGTCCTTTGTCACAGCTATTATAAGTCATTTAAGGAGGTTCACCACTAAATTCATTTTTTTAGGAAATTAATGAAACTTTGCACACTGCTTCGTAATGATTTTGTCCATACACACCTAAAATTTTAGATTGATCTGACGTCTAGAAGCTGAGATATGAGGCCTCAAAGTTCGGGCGTTTAACACGCGATCCCTATGCTGGGCCCGCGCGAAACGTACAATTTCGTTGATTGTAGCCGAACGCTTCTTACGATCTTGTTGAAAAACTAAAGTAAGCTTAAGGACGATATTACGAATCTTTTGAGACCTCGTGAGCAATGATCTGACGTCTAGTTCCCGAGTTATTGTATCTAAAGTAGGCTGTCGTCAGCCGCGCGCGTACGCATACTAGCGCCGCCGGCGTGTACGTATGAGTCTCTCGCTCACCGACGCGGAGCTCCTAACGATGTGTGCTTGCGGCCGGTAGAGGCGCGTTCAAAACTCTCTGCGCTGCGAAGAGGGGGACTCCATGCGGAGAGAGCGCAGCAGTGAGCCGAACTTTTGGCAGGGACTGTAGGTGGTGAACCTCCTTAAATCATTTCGGAGGGTTTTTCACTACTGAGTGTTCCATGAAAACAAAAAAACAAAAATCTCTGCCATTCTTGCTCTTGTACAGGTACATCTGCACTATGAAAAGGTGTCTTTGTATTGTATCTTTTCACCGTACAAAAGTAGTGGGAGTCCGGATCGAATCTTAGATTCAAGATTCAATTATAGCATATATATATATATATATATATATATATATATATAGGGCTATAAGAGAAACTGTATTACAAAGTTGAAAAGATTTTACAAAAAAAAAAAAAAAAAAAAAAAATTCAGTGTATTTTTAGTGAAAGTTGTGTTGTTTAAGAAATATAAATCATTGAAAATAGGCAAAAAATGCAAAAATTTCTTAAATAACCAACTTTGAATCCTTATAACTCGAAGAGAATTGATCGAATTGATCTGAAAATTTACAGCTAACATCGTAGTGACCTCTAGAACATATTTCCCAAGTTTGGGCAAACATTTTTTTTTGTCGCGTACGATTCGTCAGAGAACCACCCATATATATATATATATATATATATATATATACTAGTGGGGCTTCGCCCCCCTGCTCGCTTCGCTCGCCAACCCTCCATTTTAGTTTTTGTTTGATTTTTATTTTTCAACTGTTATTTTCGTTATCTGATGATTAAGTTCTAGTTGGCCAAGAACAATCTTATTGTATTATATAAAATTTGTAGATCATAAAAAGGTCAAGAATTTAATGTTTGTCGAAATAGAGAAAATCGAAAGAAAAAAAGTAAAAGTACTGAATTAACGCCGAACTTCTACTGCTTATGGCATTTAAAATATATAGTTTTTTTTTCATTTTTTTGGAAATTGTTTTGAAATTAATTTTGATTCTTCCCACTTTCAATTATATGTTACAATTATACATAAATCTGGTCCACTACTTTTTCTTATAATAACCATTGCTGCGTTGTTGAATGACCTGTGGCCTCTAATATATGTTGATGATCGATCTTTTCGTTTTTACGTAGCATAATGAGGAAACAAATATGTTTTTCATTTTATTAATGTTTTAGTTTCTAAAAACTCAATTATTAAAAAATAAAATTTTTGTTTCCTACCTAGGGAAGCTTTGCATTTTACAGACCAAGTTAAGTAAAGAAATAAGGCACAAATCATATAAAAAATTTGGATCCGGACGTATTTTCTTGTTATCTCAATTCTTATTTCTATACGAATTTATCGATCTCTGCAAGTTAAATATACTTCTTAAATCTTTACTTGTAACTGCTCATTAGCTTTATTTAATTTATTTTTTGTCAACATTTTTTCGAAAACTTAAGTTTAAATCTTGCACCTAAGTACATGAGTTACAATTTTTACTCCAATAATATTTAAGGGCCCTCGAACAAATCGCTATATATATATATCTATTGGCCTATCGGGGATACCACTTTATTTTTTGTTAAGACTTTGATATATAATTCACATTTATGATCTTATAAAGTTTTTACAATGCTAAGTATAAACACGCAAAAGTGATATATATACAAAAGCAAAAGACAATGCTAAGTATAAACACATCAAAGTGTCAACAATACAAAAGCAAAAGTCAATGCTAAGTATACGCACATCAAAGTGTTAACAATACAAAAGCAAAATAAAAACCTTATAAGAATTATTTACTTCAAACTAAGTCAAACTTTTAAGTCAAACTTTAACAAAAAATATAAAAAAAACGCTCCTGTCTATTTACCTCATAGGTGGTGTGGAAAAAATAGAAAATAAAATTTAAGTTATATCTCTTATATAGTTTATCTCTACTGTTATATATAATTTTGATACTGATGTGCTATGAGCTTGTTATGAGGGCTTGGAAAAGTTTCTACAAAGGATGTAGGATCTTCCCGAGGCTAAAGACATTATTTATGCCAAAATGTATTGTATTGCTCGAGTCGTTCGGTTGGTAGAGTCGGAGGAAAGTAACCTTTATACATCATCTTAATATAGTGCTAGCTAATATAGCCTAATATATTTTTAGAAAATCGAAATAATTATACGCGTCGCGAAGTACACGACTAAAAATGTCGTTAAAGATGATTCAAAAAGTGTGTCATAAATTGATCCGATTTTATCCGATGTACTATTACAATTGTTGTTAGTAAATTTTTTTGCTAATAAAAAACTTTAAATAAAAAAAATTGTACTAACAATTAATAAATTTTAGGAAAAGCTGCTAATAGGAGGTGCGGGGGGGGGCATCTCCAAAACAACTATATAATATAGGTAGATATATATACTAGTGGGGCTTCGCCCCCCTACTCGCTCCGCTCGCCCATTTTAGTTTCTGTTTTATTTTTATTTTAAAATTATATTCTATATAAAATTTATAGATTATAAAAAAAGATTAAATATTTGTCCAAATTAAGAAAATAAAAATAAAATTCGTTACTGGAAGTAAAAGTACTGATCTTGATTAAATGCGTTGTGATAAGCTTCAATTTAAAGTGTGATTACAATATAATTCTAAAACATCCTTACTACTTCAGACTGGTTTTGAATTGTCCTGATTTCTAGGAGACATGGACAGCAAAGGTTCAAAATAATTACTGACTAAATATTTTGATTAGGTATTACAGTATCGCGACTACTGATTTGGTATCTTTAAGTTTTTCAGTAAATGTCGTATTTGATACTGATTTAAAATCTGAACTTTTTTCAAGAACATAAGCTAAACATCCTTACTATTTCTGACTGGTTTTGAATTGTCCTGATTTCTAGGAGACATGGACTGCAAAGGTTCAAAATGATTACTGACTGAATACTGTTAAATTAATATAATTATGAAATCCTTAAAGAAATTGTCAAATGGTTTTCTCTATTTTTATCAATATACGCTAATGAATGTAGTGAAATCAGTTTTAAAAATGCCAAGTGTTAAAAGTCAGCACACTAGCAAAAAAACATTTCTTACGATCGAAGAAGAATTAATCTAAAAACTAATCCGAATCATCTTGTGCAAAGAAATGAGCAACATCATAAGTATACAAAAATCCTGCAAATTTCTCTTAATTATAGAAGAATCATTTAAACACAAAGCGGATTTTGATCTTGAATAACTATAGTGAAATTAATTCTTCTTGGAGTAAGAAATGATTTTTGTCAGTGCAGGTAAGCTAGAATATGCTGACTAGTTTATAAAAAATAAGATAATTATACTTTTCAAAATTATTATTTTAATGCTTACTTGCCGTCCCGTTGTTTTGTAGTCTATCGATGAAACATTCGAATTATTACTTTTAAGGTGTGAATCTGGTAGATAATATTAATTAAAATAAGAACATGTTTTTATTATAATCTAAGGAGCTTTACTATCAGCATGTTGTCGTAAAAATCTTCAAATATATGTTTGTTGCAAAGAAAAAATCTCAATGCAAAATTTAATAATTTGCAAAAATAGTAAGAAGTTTTGGAAGCATAATATTATTATACTTTAATAATTTTGCTTTACGATTTGGCTTAATTGAAAAGGCGATAAATTTTCACATTTTATCGGAGATTTATCTTTAAGTAATCGATAAGTTGTTTTTAGTAATTTGTATGCATATGATTTACTCTATGCACATCGTAGACTACAAGACAACGGGACGGCAAGTAAGCATTAAAATAATAATTTTGAAAAGTATAATTATCTTATTTTTTATAAACTAGTCAGCATATTCTAGCTTACCTGCACTGACAAAAATCATTTCTTACTCCAAGAAGAATTAATTTCACTATAGTTATTCAAGATCAAAATCCGCTTTGTGTTTAAATGATTCTTCTATAATTAAGAGGAATTTGCTGGATTTTTGTATACTTATGATGTTGCTCATTTCTTTGCACAAGATGATTCGGATTAGTTTTTAGATTAATTCTTCTTCGATCGTAAGAAATGTTTTTTTGCTAGTGTGCTGATTTTTAACACTTGGCATTTTTAAAACTGATTTCACTACATTCATTAGCGTATATTGATAAAAATAGAGAAAACCATTTGACAATTTCTTTAAGGATTTCATAACTTTTTAGAGGAAAAATTATAATTAATACTGAGATAGATTCGTTATAAAACCTACATCGAGGATGGTGAGGATGAACGCATAACTTATAGTTGCTAACACTTTACCTTGTAAAAGGTATTTTATGAACTGATGCCATAACCTTTAAAAGAGTTTCATTAAATAAACTTATAAAGAAACGTTTATGACACAAACACTCTGGCAAGAGGCCTTCATATTGTCGCTGTTTACGGAGACTAGCATAACTCAAATTTTCTGCTCTTTTTTTAGTAAAGTCCTCTTTTCTATAAGGAAAACGGCAACATGTCAAGTTGCACTATTCTTCGTTGGGCATCTAACTTATGCTAGTCTTGATATAGGAAGCTGTGATATTGTACAGCTAAATATTGATGTTGTATATCGGCCAAGCAGCGTAGTTGGCTAGGACTTCTAGGTGTTACGGGTATGCTAAGCTTAGAGCTGGTCGCTTCGTTGACGTCTACCACCTCCTCGTCCTCGAATTTGACGAGATGGTTGCCATAGTCGATCGCGTTCCAACTCGAACTCGTTCTTGGGCTCTGATTGTTGATTGAAGCGTGGAGCATCTATACGGCGGTCGTTGTTGCGGTGCCTGCTAGCTATGCGGCAAGCTCTACTGCACTGATAATATGTGGCCTTAATTCGAGCTGGATGAGTCGACCATGATTCAAGTGGCGCCACAGTCACTCTTATGCCAAGGTTGAAACAGCTGTAACGAAAAAAGGAAGATCTTGTCATTCATTTTCGACTCCGGGGAATAACTAAATGTATAATGAGGTCTTGAAGTTAGAGTATCTGGTTGCCGGTGAGGAGTCTTTGGCATACGATTCGAACGAACAGCCACGGAGATCATCCTTAAAACCGACGAGTCGTCAAGGACGAGTAAAGAGAGCTCGTGAGGTGTTGAAGACAAGCTTAGCTAGTGACCACCGATCACTATCGATCTTGCTCTTGATGTCGCAGTCCAGAATGTTCTGATGGTGCAATTTGTCGATGTCCAGTGTCTAGTCAAAATGGTCGTTGAGGTTAGAATTACAGCCATCAATAGGATCTTGGTCGAACTCTAATAGTAGAAAGTAGGCATACTTGAAATCAAGCTTAGATTATCCATGGATTACGCACGCTGTCGACTTGCTCTCTATATGTCGCTAGAACGATTTCCCAGCGCCTAGTTTGCAGTCCATTGATGTGAGCCAGAGGTCCCGAGCACGCTGCTATGTTTACTCTCATACACGTCGAGTTTGTGACTATCTATGATATAATTAAGTGCTTGAGTCGCTAGCGAGCGCCCAGCGCTTATACATACACATATATGGTGGGCTTGGAGTTGTTGCGGGATGTTGTCGGTATGCTGAGCATGAGGGTGGACGGGCTCAGGTACTGCCAATCTCCTGGGGAAGCGTTGGCTCCTCGTTGACATTTACTTCCTCTTCGTGCTTAAACTCGATGAAATCGTTGCCGCAATCACGTCCCATCTCCCATTCTCGGGCACGTTGTCTAACGCGCCGTCCAGGAGTCGCTATATACAGCTATCGTTTAAGCGCAGGCTTCTGATCCTCTTTTAGCTCCGTTTTGACTCAAAACGGCTGCGGCGAACTCCGCTGCCCCGATGGCATGTGAGAGGTAGATAACCGAGTTCAAGTGAAGATTAAAATCGCTGGAACGGAAGATTAAGAAAAATTAGACCTTGCAGTCTTCGACACATTTCGGAGGTTAAAGCGAACGAGGTTATGCAGAAAGATGATCGCGACATAGGCATTACAGCCAACAAGGTCGTCGCCGAGCTCAAGCGGCGAGAGCTAGATGAGGTTGAAGCCGAGCTTGGAATGGCCGCCGATCGTGGTTTCGACCTCGTACTTGGACTTGCAGGCCAGCATGTTCTATAGAGGGATTGGTCGGTGCCATCTCAAGTCCATCGATGTGAGCCGACAGCCCCTAGATGATCCTCGATCCAGCACTGCTGTGTCCAACATTCACGATGGCGATCCACGCTAGTGCTTGAGTCGTCCTGACGAATGCTCGGCGCTTATACACAAAAATCCTGACGGGCGATGTATAAGCGGTGATACAAGTATCTTCGTTGTATATTATATCGACTGCCGTTGACTTGCACTTCCGCAGCCTCGATACTTTGAAATGCACCAGAACGTGGATAATATCCAAAGAATTTTATAACAGGGTACCTACGCAGAGTGTGTAGGACGTATAGGTACGTAGAGCCGCTTTGATAGTCATATGGTCTGACTAACTCACAGATGCACTCCGTCTAAGACTCCGTGTGCTCGGCTTTCTATGCTGCAACACAGCGATCCGATTCTTCAGACTGTACTTCGATAAAGCAGGTGCAAGCAGCGCTCCGTCTGCTCTGTGCGCTTGGCGGACACCTCTCTCTCACTCTCTCACTCTCTTGATCTTTTAGATATAATATGCAGCGCTCTATCTCCGTGCGCTCGGCTCTCTGCAGCGGAAAGCTCTCTTGAGGTCTTTTATTTAATAATACAATGATGTTTCGTACATATGTAAATAAATAGTTAGTTTGTATTGTATGTAAACAATTATATGACTTCTAACCTCCCATAACCAACAATCTCAGTATTGTTGCAAGCGACTGAGCCTGAAAAAAAGAGAATCGGGGAGGCGAAAAATTAAAGAAAAATCACAAATTAATTTTCAATCTTAATTAATTTGCTGAAGGAGCAATTTTTTCAGCAAAAACCTGTGGTAATTAGAAAGATCTAATTAAAATCTTTAAGATAGAATACTCATACATGAGCATTAATATCGGATGAAGCAATAGAATAGAAATATTCGTAAAACGCGTATAGGTTATCTAGCAAATTCAAAGTATAATAGGGTCGCGGTGCTCCCGACGGCACAGTGTATAAAACTTATACTTGCCATCGGGGCGCTACCGCGCCCCTTGATTATTCAATGGATAATTTATACTCTCCAAGTTCTTCTTTGGGTTCCTTAGACTCATTTAATGTGTATAATTGATAACGAGTTGGATACACTTATTAATCTAAAATATAATTCAAGCAGATTGTTAATGCGGCCATATTTGACTATTTAACATAGTAAAAATATGACGGTCTCAAGCCCGATAACGCAGAGAGCATTCTGAGAGCATTATGTATATAGAAAATTTTACACTTTAAACATTAACACATTCTAAACTTTATNTGAATACAGAGCTTAGATATGATCTAGATCTTCTTTTGGTCACTGCCGTTCAGGAACTGATGAGCGTCAGCGTCGGTGGTCCGGATATTCTAGCATCGGTACAATAAACGTCAGCTGATCTGAAATGGGGGTCCGGTGTATACCTGACCCGTAGTAGCGCCATCTACTGGCCTGTACAGTATTGTATGTGTGCGTGTTGATGTGTAGTATCGGTGTATCCAACAATATATATATGAAAGAGAAAAAAGTTATTTATTATTTTTTGATAATTTAAGGTGTCTAAGACCCTATAATGCTTCTAAAATGCCGATTTAGTGTTGATAATTCATAAAATATGAACCTAGAATCTATATTTCATGTTTTCAGAGTTCAGAAAGCCAAAATCCGCAAGTATACATTTTTTTTATCTTTTATTTTACAGTTTAAGCGATTTTGGTAAGAATCAGGATTTTGACATTTTATAGATTTGTGTGTTTCTCTATTTTTCTTTTAGGTTATGTGAACTTTTATTAAAAATAACCAGTTGTACGTGATCCAGAAACATCGTACAAGTATTTTGCAATTTTTTCCAGAATGATAGATTGCGATTTGGGTTGTCGAACGAATTTTGGCCACAAATATTGGATTTCGGTACACTGTGCTACGGTGCGCCATGCGACTGGGCGGCATGACTCAGTCTCTTGGCCGCTTGCACCGTGCTCAGTCTTCCCGGCTGGGCTCTTAAGCCTGAGCACGGAGGGTACAGCTCGAAAACTGGGTTGCTGGCGCTCCCAGGCTGCTGGATAGTACAGGGGCCCGGGCCGGTCTAGCTAACAGGACCTGGCTGCCCTATCAACCGGCGAAAATCAACTTGGCCGTAGTAGTGCCGGATGGCGTCCGGAATAGGGCCCTGCTGCGGCCAGGGGGGGGGGGCTTGTTGAGGCCACCGTGACTGGCGAAGGATGCCCGCGATGGGATGCAAGGCAGGGGACAACGCAAGTGGCCGGGGAACGGCGAAACGGCTTAATCGGCGCACGTGCGCAGAGGAGACGAGGAGGAAAAGGAAACGGAAGTAAAGAATAAGAAGAATCTGCAAAAAGCGCCAGAACCAACGACATCGAGGATCCTAACCCCCAAATCAGGAAAGCAAAATGACCACTTGAAGGGCCTGAAGGATACAATCAGAGAAACAATCAAGTATGCCAAGGACAGAACCAACGTGCACGGTCCGATTAGAACGGGCCTCGCAAAGGCAATGAAAGAGATAAAAAAGATAGAAGAAGAAAGGACGCCCTTCTTAAAGGTGCTGGAGCTTTGCCTAAGAGGAGAATCTCTGGGATCAAGAACGACCAGTATGGAAAGTTTAGCGAGCATTGCC
Organism: Pteromalus puparum; assembly: GCA_012977825.3. Classification (NCBI taxonomy): domain Eukaryota; kingdom Metazoa; phylum Arthropoda; class Insecta; order Hymenoptera; family Pteromalidae; genus Pteromalus; species Pteromalus puparum. Next base: position 42,386,130 of record CM053170.1, read on the forward strand.
AGTGCCAGGAGCATAGACAGCAACTCGTCAATCAAACAATGAAGTCCGTACCAAGGGATGTAGGACGTATAGCAAAGCAGGCAGAATTAAGCAGGCAGGCCTAATTGTGGAGGAGCCGATCACCGCATGGCTCAATGCCAGATGGAAGCGAGCTGTTTTCTCTGCAGAGAAGATGAACAAAAGGAAGAAGGCTGTAGCTGGCTCCAGCGATTGCAACGTATTCAGGCACGCCCTGAAAAAAAATGTGTGCGTCTCGGGACGCCCGGCAAAAGTAATAACTTAAATTAATGTAAATGGAAAGTATTATTAAGGTATAATTGTATTTTGAAAATGTCCACTTTCACCGTATTCGCATTATTATACATACTCAGAGTATATTTTCGGCACTGTTAGATTGATTTTTTAATACTGAGGCAAGTAGCATTTAACATATAAAGAAATGCGAACCTTTTATATGCTTCATAATAAAATTAGCAGAGCATCCATATAATAATAAGAATCTAAAATATGAAACACCTATACTGTCGGTTATTAATATAAATATTATGACGCTCGTATGTCTTTTTGACGATTCTTGTTTCTCTAGTAATTTTATATTTTTGTAATAGGGAACAGACATGGTTTCGCTACATACATATGAATACTTTTATACAGTAGAGAATAGCATAAGAATACGTTATGTGTCAATTTTTTGCTGATTTAGTACCTCTAGACCCTAATATGATTAATTAAAAATTCATATGTTTGAGTAGTTTTTAAAACGGCATCTCTCCAATATGGCGGCTCGAAGGATAGAGACCTAACCTAACGTACGGGCATTTGAGTACATAAATTCAGTCATCATTAATCCATTTTGATTTTGAAGCATTATCTCTCATCTCTATTATGATTTTTGAGAAAACAATAGGGTACCTACTGAAAAAAATCACGTGATAATCTCGTGATAATCATGATAATCGCGTGATAATCACGTGATAATCATGATAATCGCGTGATAATCACGTGATTTTTTTTTTGTTTATCCGGAGAGTTGGAGAAATGCTTAATGCACCATGGCAGGAGCCGTGCGGGACTCCCCGTGTGTGGGACTCTCCTGGCGCGGGACAAACACCAGGCATACCCACAGAAACTCCACCTCTCATATGGCCGCGAGAATCCCCCCGGTAGCCGCTTTCGCATTCCTTCGGGGGGTCGCCTGTCTTGTTACGACCTATAGGTCGTCTAGTCAACTAAGCACCCGTCACTATTTTTCGCGCGGAGAACCGTCTCCACGAACGCCGTTATGTCGTCCCTATTCTGCTTGCTAGCAAGCATCGTTTTCACTACCATGTCGGGCGTAAATGCCCCTGCCGTCACCTCTAAGATTCTACGCCTATCAGCCCACCGAGGGCAGTCAAAAAACGTGTGTCTCACGTCGTCCCGTTCGTCACCGCAGTATTTGCAACCCGGTGTCGCTACCTTGTTCATCGCGAACAAGTAACTCCTGAAGTAGCCGTGTCCGGAAAGAAATTGGGTGAGATAAAAATTGACCTCCCCCCATCTTCTGCCTACCCACGGGCCTACCTCCTTAATCAATGATTTCGTCCATTTCGCATGGCGGCATTCACTCCATCGCTCCTGCCATTTCCGCATCGTCCTATCGCGTTCCTCGGTTCGGATTTCCACCCTAGCCGATTCCCGGAGACTCTCGTAGATCCGCTTGCGTTCAATTGCAAGCAGATCCACGGGAATCACCCCCGCGATAACCATTGACGCGTCCCCGGATACCGTTCGGTACGAGCACGCGATCCGAAGCGCCCCTCTTCGTTGCACCGCCATTATCTGCTTACGATACTTTTTCTTCTGCATGGCATCGGCCCACACCTCCGCTCCGTATAAAAGAACAGAGTTTGTGGTTTCCATTAAGAGTCGTCTGACTGCCGGCCTAGGCCCTTGCACGTTGGCATACGCTGTCTAAATGCGCCCCGTAGTTCAGCTTCGTATCTAGGGTTACCCCCAGGTACTTGACTATCTGCTTCGTCGTTATTGTTACGTCTCTGACGCGCATCGGTATGATGGTCGAGATACGCTTCCTAGTCAAGAGAACTATCTCCGTCTTTTCGAGTGCTAGCTGTAGTCCGTGGTCGGTCATCCATTTTAGCACCCGGGCCATTACCGCGTTCAATTTGCCCTGCGCGATCTCCACATTTCTAGCTATTATAACCGCCGCTACGTCGTCCGCGTACCCGACGAGTTTAACATCCTCCGGTACTTCTACTCTGAGTAACCCATCGTACAGAATGCCCCAGAAATCCGGTCCCAAGATTGAACCCTGCGCCACCCCTGCCGTTATGTGCCTGCTCTTAACCTCCGCGGTTTCGTATTGGATCGTGCGCTCCCTCAGATAATCCTCTACGAGTCGCATGATGTACCAAGGCACCCCAAGCGATCGCAGAGAATCCAAAATGTCGACCCATCTAGCCGAATTGAACGCGTTTTTCACGTCTAGTGTCACGAGCAAGACCAATGGCCTGGCCGCATGACACGCTTCATCCGTTTTCTTGACCGTGTCCGTTACTTCTCTGATCGCGCCGATTGTTGAGCGTCCCTTTCTGAAGCCGTATTGCTTGTCTGAAAGGTCTCCCGCCTCCCTGACGGCGCTTAATATTCGCGGTTTTATTAGCGATTCGCCTGTCTTTCCCATAGTGTCGAGCAGGCTCAACGGCTTGTACGATGGCTTCGCGACCGCCTGACCTTTAGCTTTTTCAATTAAGACTAGCCTAGCCCTTTTCCACCGCGGACTGAACACGCTCTGCACCAGGCACTGATTGTACATTTCCAGGAGCAGCTCAGGCCGTTGTTTGGCAACGGCCTTAAGTATTTCCGCGGGAATGCCATCCAGTCCCGGAGCCTTACCGCTCTTCAGGGAAGAAGTTGCCGCGATAAGTTCGCCTTCGCTAAAAAGGGGTATCTCATCCGTCAGTTCGTCCGTCATTTCTAATTGAGGTCGGGTGGGATGGGTGGGAAACAGCTTGTCAATTATCTTCTCGATCGCCTCTGCCGCCATCGGTTCCATTCGCCCCATTTCTCCTATTTTTCGCGTGACGATCGCGTATCCCTCGCCGAACGGATCGTTCTCTACATCATCTAGGATCTTGTACCAGCAGCGGCGCTTACTTTCTTTGATTGCGTCCCGGAGTCTCTTCTTCGCCTCGTCGTACCCGCGAGCAAGTTCTTGAGCCGTTGGGCGGTTATGGGCCCTTTGAGCTCTTCTTCTGGCTCGAAGGCTTTGCTTTCTAAGCTCAGCGATTTCGCCCGTCCACCAGTAAACCGGACGTCTGAGGTGGCCGGTGGATACTCGGGGCATCGTTGCGTCGCACATCTCGGTGATCAGCCTAGTAGTGCGTTCTACTAGGATTTCGGCTTTCTCACGTCCGCCTAGTTCGTCCGGAAGTCCATTAGAAGGTAATTCTGCGCTTCGAATCACCTCCGTAAGCGCCTCCCGATTAAGACGTCGAGTGTTCCATCGTGGTTCCCGGCTGTTTCCGCTACTTCGCCTCTCCGCGCGTTCTTCCTCGATATTAGAAAGAATGTACTACTGATGGTCGCTAGCAGTAAATTCTTCCCTAACGTGCCAGCCCCTTATCTTGCGGATCGTGCTTTCCCCAGCGAAAGTTACATCCGGTATCGACTCCCCGAAACCTGGTCTGCGGTAGGTAGCTGTATTTCCCTCGTTCGCAACTACCAGTCCTATCCTTGCTGCCATCTCAAGTATCGCCCTACCTCTCCTATTCGTCTGTGGCATGCCCCACTCTGTCGCTCGCGCGTTAAAGTCGCCCCCGACTACTAGGTCCCCAGGAACGTCTTTTATCGCGTCTTCTAGGGCCCCTAACCTTGTCGCGAAGTCGGCTGCAGTTAGGTTCGGTGACAGATACACGCTGAAGTAAGTGACGCGACCCACCCTCACCCGCACGTAATCGTCTCCGGTTACCGTATCCGCGATTCCCCGACTGGGCACCCAAACAGCGACAGTTTTTGCGCCGTTGGACACCCAGCCAGGTGCATCTCGGTCCATGTACTGCTCACTTATGAGGAGGATATCCACACTCTCCTCTGCGATGAACTGCGGTAGGAGATCGTGAGCCAGCCTGCTTCTGTGCAGATTACCTTGCAGTATTCGCGCCATTATTTTTGGGTCCTAGCCGCGTTTAGAGCATTGCGGAAGACCGCGCACGCTCCGGTTCCTGGAGCATGCGCCATCCCATCGCAAGGCACATTTGCTTCTGTACACAAGAAACACTTCATTTCTTGAGCCGGCACAGAGCATTGCTTGGCCTTGTGCCCAGCCGCACCACACTTCCAGCAGCTGGTGCTTCTGTCGGGACCCTTACATTGCGCTTTAACGTGACCTTATCCGAGGCACCGGTAGCATCGCGTGGCGCTCGCTCGAACCCGCACCCGGCAGTTGACCCACCCGATACGGATCTTGCCTATATTGAGCAGGGCTGTGGCCTTGGTCTGGTCCATTTCGACCACTGCCACCCTCTGCTCTCTCGAGTTTGGTTCGAAGAGGTGCACTTTGGTATCTTGTTCGTCGCACCCCGTGGCCACAGCGATGGCGCCGCAGACTTCCTCCTTTGTCGTAAGGCCGTCAATGTCCCTGATCTCCAGTGTAGTTCTGGTAATCTTGCCCCTAACTGTGCCTGCATGCCCTATTGCGGTTTGTATGGCCGTTTTGAGTGATTCCATTTTGTCTTCACTCTTACCCACGACAACCAAAACGCCACCGTCTTTCGTTTTACTAAGATACTTAACCTCTGTATTTAATTCTTCTGACTTAACTTTTGCCTTGATCTCTCTGAAGATATCGGCGTAAGTCTTACCCAATTTCGGTCTTATGAGGATTGCGTCTCCCCTCTGCCGCGAGGTCTTCTCTGCGCTTTTCCTCAATTGTTGAGGCTGGCTTTGCTCCTATTTTTTCTGCCCTTTCTTCTTTGCTCTTCTTCCTGCAGCTAGCTGCCAAGCCCCTTGTGTGTGTGTATCTGCAGCTTCCTCTTGCGTTTTGCTCGTAGACGGTTCAGATCTATCCTCCTTCTTGTCTTTTTTGGCGGGGGTACCGCCGCCTCCGTCGGATGATGTCCGCCCCCTCTTCTTTGGCTTGCAAGACTTCGAATGGTCTTCTCCAGGTTGTTGAGATGGCAACTTTTTCGCGCCATCCTCCATCTTGTCGAGAAGCGTGAAAACTTCAATCATAATAGCTCCTATTACCGGTAGTCCCTCTTTGATTGTTGTATTCACGTTCTTCTGCTTATCCAGAGTTTTTATCATCTCTCCGTTCGTTCGTCTTATTTCCAGCAACTTTTCTCGGAGGCTGGCGTGTTCTTTTAGCCATAACCCTATCCCTGTCATATTTTCGTATTCAGCGGCACTCATCGCGCTGGCTATACTAGTGCTGCTGGTTGACTTGTGGATTGGGTATCCACCGTCTTGCGATGCTGGCACCTTTAGGGTGTCAACTGTCAGGTTTCCCTGTACCTCTTTTCTTGGTTCGTTCATAGTATTCATTGACATCGATTTTCTTCGTCCCGGTATGTGTCCGACCACCCGGATCCCCCCGTCTATGGGGGCAGCTGACATGGCCCCAACACATGACTGAAGGCGGTGCCAGACTGGGTACATCATACCAGAATATAGCGCGCGCTGTCGCACTAGCCCATCTCCGCTCTCTCGAACCTCCCACTCCGAACAAAAGTGATTGGCTCTCTGGAGAGTTTCTAACAGGCGTCACACGACATCACACACTCGCTCAAGCCGTTTGACTGGTACTAGCTAGGTAACCAGCCTCCCGTCTTGCCGTCAGCAGAAGCCAAAGATGGTTCAGGTCACTTCGGCGCGCAACCTCGGATCGCCTTCCCATCCAGGATCTCCCTTTGGCAGCTCACGGGTCGCACCGCACGGCAAACACGGCGGCCTGTTTGGTCCACGAAGCATATTTTATTTCTGCTTTACCCTCCAAGGTTACCTCGGCGAGCACTCCCCTATCCGCCACCCAGGGGACGCGCCGCATACGGGGTTACAGGCTCCCTTTGCGGATGGTGTTGTCTATTAGTAACTATTATTTGTACATACTTATTGTGTATACATGAACTAATAAAATAGTTATTTCGAAATAATGAATTATTATCAATGTAGATAACTCACGACACATATTTGTAAATATAGTGAAAAAAAGTATATAATCTGGTGTAACGTTGTTTTTCCTTATGTCTAAACAAATTATAGAAATTACACATGAGTTATGCAAATTTTATTCATTTAGAAATAAAAAAAAATATGTAGAAAAAATTATTTTTTAAAAAATTTATATCAATTAACTTTTGCATACTCAAAAACTCTTAATAAGTATACGAATATAATATATGCACAAAGTTAAAATAGTTATCAATTGCATATCACGTTATAACATATAAAAAAAAATGTTAATTGTTCACCAATGAACAAAATGAAACGGGCATGGCAAGTTACTTAGTAAGTATCTTGAGAGTTGTTCCTAATTGATCATTATATAAGTTAACTCTAAGTCAAGTAAGCCCTCGATTGAACAAAACGATTTTTTTGCTTCATTATGATTAAATATAATAAACTTGACTTTGTTTGATTGATTTCAGTTCTATTTTATCTGTAATTCATTGCTTACATTTAGTATATAAATTGTAGTTTCCGTTACTGAATTAATAATATTATTGATGTATTTAAAACTTGACTATTTTCCATCGATCTCATTACTATTGTAATCCATGATTACATTTATTACATATTTTGCTACAGCATTTGTTAAGTCACAATTAATATTGACAAATAAAAGAATTGTTGTAATATCTGAAATGCTACGTGGATTAACATCCATGATAATTTTGCGAAATACATCAAACTTGCCTAACCTTTTACTTTTTTAAAAGTTAGTTTTTTTTAGAGATCTCAGTCCTTTTTAGTAAATTTCATTGAGTATTTCATATTTGTTCTAAAAATATATTATATGCTACGTGATTAACATCCATGATAATTTTGCGGAATACATCAAACTTGCCTAACCTAACCATTGTATATAGTACCATAATGATTGAGACATTGACTGCAAGTAGCTATATCATGTACTGAGTTGAAGGAGTAACAACCTAACCTTACATGTCCAATCATTTTATGACCATGCTCAACATTTACTGACAAACTATTCTGACATGTGTGTAATTATTTATGTAGGTGTTGATATTAGAATTATGAGGTCGTATCTTTGTGTTAAAGATCACCAGTGATAAGGTCTAGATGCGATAATCTCCACAGATATTTTTGACTCAGTATATGGGAGTCAGTCGCAGTCAATGTTTAAAACATTATATACAGTCTATAAAGTGCGTTGATGTATGATATATAATTCTGTGTATTGATACTTGTTTAATTAATTAGAAACAGGCTACAGTGACTTATCTTGTCTTTATTCGGCTTTTCATCTTCAATCCTACGCCTTCAGCACTGAAATATCAATAGAAGTGTAAATGTCAAAATAAAAACTATAATAAAAAATATAATAAAATTAAAACAATTTAATATTCTCTTTAAACATTTTCAAACAAATCAATATGCAAAATTTCTCATCTCTAAGTATAATAGTTTTCAAATGATAGAGAAAAACAATTTCAAAAAAAAGGAATCGGAATCGTTTAGAATTTTGCTTTTGCTCTCATTTATAATTCAAATACTTATACTTACAGGATTAAAATTTTGCATGATGATTTGTTTTAAAATGTTTAAACAACATATTAAGTTGTTTTTATCTTAAGGATTATATATATACTGCGACTGGTTCCCATTTACTAAGTTAAAAATATGTATGGAGATCATTGCATCTAGACCTCATTACTGCATCAGAATAATTTATATTTGTTATATTTTTGTATGTTCTTGTTAAATTTTGTAACGTCTTTTTGATTATAATTAATTACAATGTAAATCTATCTTGGTATATAGGTTATAAACATGTATTTTAATTTCTTTTCAAAATTGAATGTATTGGTAGAATAAACACATTTGTTATCAACTTTTTCTCAAATTTTGACATCCCAAATCAACACACAGATTTTCTTGCTCCCATTACTCAATATAAATTTAAATAATATCTCTTATTTTGGTCCTGATGGGTTCGGTGCCACAATAGAATCAACATACCCAACAAGATTACTGTAAAGAAGAAGATACATTATTCCTTCGAAAAAACGAGAAAAAATAACCTCAAAAATATAATTTTAATTACTACTTACGTTGTTGGATCACGATCCTCCCATTCTTCTATCTGTTCATTGGTTGTGAAATATGATTTTAAATCCATATTTATACAGTAGTCAACAAATTTTTATTATTAATTAACTATTTTCTTAAAGGATTTGTTCATATAACCCTTAGCGCCACTATACATACAGCATGTGAGCGAGCAATTCGGAAAACCGATGAGAAAGCAATACCCATCTGCATATAGCTGTGCGGCCAACTTCATGGTCCAAACATTTCTGCGGCTAACTTAACGGTCCAAACATTTTGATGGAAGAAAAAAACGGATTTGATTTGAGCATTTCCGAATGGCACACTCGTATATTACATATAAAGGGAGCTCTTCTTATCAATGTTTTTGTTGAAAATTATAGTTAGGCATAATAATAGATGATATAAGTCAAAATAACTTAGAGATAACAAAGGAAAGCATTTATTTCCTTATAATGAAAAATGCGAATCCCAACATAGAAGTAAATAGTAGCGCGGCGCCGCGGCTTCGTCTGCTTCTCACACTGCCTTCGCCACTTGATAAAAATAAAAATGAATATGTACATATATGAATTGCTTTAATGCATTATCCGTGAAAGAAAGCAAATGGCTCAGTGGGTAACGCAATGGATTGTCACGCTGAGGTGCTGGGTTCAAACCTGGGTCGGAGAATTAAACAAATTTTTTTTTCAATTTCACCCGTATTTATTAAGAATTGTCCACTTTTGTAAATTATAGATATCATATTTAGTATTTTTAATAATATTTCAGAATTTTTTTTAAATCTCGCGATAATCACGATGAATCGGTTGAAAATATCACGATAATCACGCAATTATCACGCGATTATCACGCGATTATCACGTGATTATCACGTGATTTTTTCCAGTAGGGGTTATTTTATATATTAGAATTTACACGTGTATCTATATATATTTTCATCCTTCACGCCGCCATATTGATCACGTGAGCTCTCTATCGTTTAATCCTATTATTAGCAAACCGAATTTTCAAAACAATATAACTTAACAAATATTGCAGTAAAAATCGTAACTCTTGTACTTTTGTGTAAGATTTAACCTAAACTTTTATTAACTATTATTTTAAAAAAGGTTTCAAAATTCAGGTCTGTTCCCTATTGATCTTCAGTTTTAATTAAGCATTAGGACTACTATAGAGTATCCCAGTATTTAAAAAAGCATCCAGTAGGGGCGTTGGTTTCGTACACTAAAAGATATAGTTATAATTACGCAGCATATACGACACGTACGCACGTACGGCACGCACGCACATAGTATATGACGTAGTGGTGAGCGCATAAGAGAGTATAGCTATATACTTATTGCAGGGCGCATAGAGAGGGCCCGAAGAGAGTAAAGCTATATTTATATTTGGGCGAGGAGAGGGGGCTGCTGAACCGAGGTTTATAAGAGCCCTATACCAGTATACCTATAGATATCACTGTAACACATTCCATTTAATGCTTTCGAGTTAACGCAATCCATCTAACGCATTCCAGAAGTTACGAATATTGTAGGTTCACCGTCCCATAAGAAATTATCACTTCAAAAACAAAAAAAAAAAAAAAAAAAAAAAAANAAAGATGGCAATAGTTAGTGAAGCGCTAGACATACTAGCATCGAGAGCAGAAAGAAAAAGACGTGATGACGACCACATCAATTAGAAGAGGGCATAAAAGCCTTCACCCCCCGCGAAGCACTACTCGACGGTCGTACCGCAGGGATCACGGCGTAGAAGACGGAAATAGGTGTGTGGTTTTACCGCGGGGATATAAAGCACAGAAGATGGAGCCAGGCACCTTTACTAAGGGTCGATAAAGGCAAAGTGGGCGTCCCCTGGCACAGTTAGTTGTTATTTTAATTGGCCGTAAAAGGAATGAGTTTAGTCGGTGCGAATCCGACACACGGCGTACATTGAGGATTGGGCTGTTTCGACGACTCCATCCACAAAGTCAGGCTATGGTCTTTCTAATTGTACCACGCTCCTTCGATGATGATATACGAGAGTCTGACGTTTACGAATTTGAAACTTTTACCCGCGTGTATAATTCTTTTGTTAATCAGAAATCTGGTACCTAGGGAATGTCCGCTCGCGCCCCCGTACATAAAGGTGGAGTTTTCGTTTCCTAACATACCGCTATCTTGCCACCGAGTTTCTTGTATAGCTACTAAGTCTAGATTATACCCGTCAGCTTCTTTTAAGATTTCCCGGTACGCGCCTGCTCTGTATAAACTGCGCACATTCCACGTTCCTACCTTTAAGTCCCTATTGATTTTGGTTTGGTTTTGGTTTTTTTGAGCCATGATAGTAAGTGAAACCCACGCGTTTTGGATCCTGTTTCCGATCGCAGGTGAATCATCCGTTCTAGAGGTGATAACTCCCATACCTCTCTAGAACTAAGTATGAGAGCTTTCCGACTTTGATGAGGACGGAGTCAACTCATCGTCACACTACGGAATCACGCTCGTGTCCTAACGCCCCCCTGCAAGGCAGCGCGCCTTTGCTGGCTACGTTGCCGTGTAAGACCAGGTGGCGAATCATTCTACACATCCCCTTTCGGGGCAGTTGTCATCGCTCCCGCATCCTCCACGACAGCAGGATTTTTGTAATGTGTGCTAAGAGAGATAGATTATAGACATAGTTAGGTATGAAGAGAAAGTGAAATAAGAAATATTGTTGAGTGTTCGTTGTTGTGGTGCTTGCGTAGTGTTTCTAGATGAATGCGTTCGATCGCCAGTGTGGGCTCATTACACCCACGCCCGGGCCTATCGGCTGTCCGCGGCTGCTTATTCGATTTATTCGCAGCTAACCTCTTTCTCAGGGGCCGTTCCTCTATCCGCAACGTAAGGTCGCGCTGTGTAGTGGTGATAGGCACCCACCCTTCCGCTCTGGACGCACAGAATACCCACATAAATATGAAAATTTATCATCTTTTCAATCGAAACGAATCATAAAGCAAGATTATCAAAGTAGAAATAATATTACCATTTCAAAACTACTTACTATTTTTTCAAATTATTAAATTTAGCTTTGATATTTTTTTTTTCTTTGCAACAAACATGGTATATTTGAAGATTTTTTTGACAACATCCTGATAGTAAAGTTTCATAGATTATAATAAAAAAACCGCTGCTAATTCTTTGGCACGTAGCTTCCTTCAACATTATGTATTGCTTAATATCATAATTGCTTTTACTTCATATATAAATCTATCAATTTTTTTTTGTTTAATGGATACAATTATTTTAAATCAATCACATATACGTATATACATATACAATTACGCTCTCTCTCTCTCTCTCTCTCTCTCTCTCTCTCTCTCTCTCTCTCTTCCTCTCTCATATCTTCGAAACTAACTGGTATCGTAAACAACCCAAAGAAAGGGATCAAGATGCTATATAATACTAACCAAATCCAAAATTTTAAATCGATTATTGCCTTTTCACTCCAGTTATCGCGTCAAGTAAAAATAACGATTCATAGTATACAGGGTGAGAAAAAAAAATTTTGAAGCTTAATATCTTTGAAACTAACTGGTTTCGTAAACAACCCAAACATAGGGATCGAAGTGCTATATAATGCTAACTAAACCCAAATTTTGAACTTGATTAAGGGGGCACACCACCTTTAAACTCTGAAAAATAAACTTCTTATAAATAATAACAAAAATAAATTATAATTGTTATATAATTTTTATACTAATATTAGGTTATATTACCTGTATTTTTACCATGGTAAATCCATATTAGCACCTACTTACCCATGGTGACTCTCCGTATACTGTTTTGAGCATTTTGGCACTGTCCGTAGGATTCCATGTGACCACATGGTTTGATTGGGCTAAGATTTTAGGAGGATGCTTTGTACACGTATATTTTTGGTATGAATAAAGGGATTTTGATTTGAATGCTTAGAAAATCTTTTATGAAAAAAATGCGGCATAAATAGGTTAAAAAAGGCCAAAAATTAAGTATTTTTATTGTTAAACATTTTCGAAGCATTCAAATCAAAATTCCTGTATTCATACCAAAGGTATAGGTGTACAAAGCATGCTCCTAAAATTTTAGCCCAATCAAACCATGTGGTTACATGGAATCCTACGGACAGTGCCAAAATGCTCAAAACAGTATACGGTGAGTCACCATGGGTAAGTAGGTGCTAATATGGATTTATCATGGTAAAAATACAGGTAATATAACCTAATATTAGTATACAATTTATATAACAATTATAATTTATTTTTGTTATTATTTATAAGAAGTTTATTTTTCAGAGTTTAAAGGTGGTGTGCCCCCTTAATGCCTTTTTAGTCCAGTTATCGCGTCCCATAGAAAAACGACTTTTTTCAGTTTTTGATGTTTTTCTCCGATGAACTTACTTAAAATGAAAGTAGTATATAGTTCTAATTACCTTCAATAATCATATATTTTTTTAGAAAGGTTCGACATTTAGTTTTCGAGTTTCAAAAAATTGCACTTTATGGTGTATGTGAAATGCTCAGTTTTCGCATTTAAATAAAGCTAAGCAGGAAGACATTTAAACGACTCTAATTCAAAATATAGGTCAATGCCCTTCCCTATAGGATAACACGAAAGAGAGAGCAAGCGCCGGGTCTAAGAGCGGGTAGTCGAGACCACACAATAGGTCATAGGGAAATCTCTGAAGCGCAGCCGCTTCAATAAATTAAGGAAATAAGAGGAAACAGAGCCGACGGCACGAGCGACAATAACAAACAATATGTGAATGGAATAGAAAAATCGGGTTATATAGCTCATTAATAATAATTAATACGCGAGAAATCGAATAATGAGAAAATCGCGAAAGTCGGATAACTAGATTATATTTCATCTTTATATACGTATCATAAATTAAAATCACGCGAGACTGATCCGCATACATATGGGCGAACGAGCAACACTATGAACAATAGATACACTTACATTTCCAGCGAACACATTAGTAGAAGAATTGCGTCTGAAACTGCGAGAGTACCAAGAAGAAGGAGGTGCGCATCTAAACAGCGAGTACACGTGCATATATAACATTAGAAGGAAAGCTTCGTCCGAATCTGCCGAAGAAGGAAGCACGCGTCCGAACTGTGAGCTCCTGCACACCTGCAACCCCAGCAGGAGGGCTTCGTCTTACAACTACGAAAACATCATGAAGAAGAGGGCACGCGTCTGAACAGCAAGTGCACGTGCAGCCCCAACACCAATGAGATTACTACACCGAGGTCATGCGTGCAGAAGAAGACGGGAGCATACGGGAATTTCGTCGTCGTTGCAAGAACACGGCATATTAACGAGCATAAATAGAAGGGATCCTAGACCACTTGCACTCGTCATTGAGAAGTATGACCTCAGTAACGTAAGTAATAAGATTAGTAATAAGATTGTATATAGTAATATAAATGACGACAACAACAGCACAGCGAATGTCGGTCTGAACGGTGACAGCGAGGCTACTTCTCTTGGATTTCAAATCCAGAATCGTCGGCGTCGAAAACGGGGTCTCCACTCTGAGAGCGGCGGTTGCTCGGGATCGCTCGTGGATAGTCCGCGTTTGGACGAGGTGCGGTCGGATGATACATCAGCGGAGATAATTGTCTCGAATGTAAGTGACGGGACAGACGCACAGCGTCTTGAAATACTGCACGCTATGTTCACCACGATCGAACCATCTATTACCAAGGATGATATCGTGTCGATTAGGTTGCTCAGATCGGAAAGTTCAAACCCACGTGGCTCTTCGGGATCCGCCACGTCGTATCGCCGAGCTCCATGGGTGGTAGGCCTCTCTCGTCGCGACACAGTAGGGAAAATTATGCGTGCGAAAAGTAGACTTGCTGCGTTCAGCACTAAAGACATCAACGTAACTCTTCTTAATGAGGAAACGCGTAATTGCCTGATCTCGAGTAAAATATTTATTAATGAGCTCTTGCAAAGAAAACTTTATATGTTGTAATAATCTCAAACGTATTGAGCGTGGCTTAGATTTTAAGTATATCTGGCACAGAGGCGGGCGATTCCTTATTAAGAGGAGACACGGTGGAAAAACGCATGAATTTACCTCAGCTGTGGACCTTCACGCTATAGCAGCATCTTACAGCATCAGCACTCACGACTGTAATAACAACAACAGCTGCGATAATGAGAATGCTGCTTATACCGAAGCAACAAAGAGTGCTGCTGATTTTTGCGATCAGAAGAGGGCAGAGATAGTTGTAACCACGGCAAAATCAGGTCAGGATTGACTAGGCGAGGGGAAAGCGAGAGAGGCGGGGAGCGAAGCATTGAGAGCGGGCTTCCTCAATGCAACTTCGCTATATGCGCACATGGGGATGTTTCGACAATATCTCGAGACTGCTCGTCCCACCTTTCACCTCTTTGGCGTGGCTGAGACGCGTTTCGGGAACGAGGTTGATGACGTGTTTGCGCAGGTCGACGGGTATTTGGTTTGGCGGCAGAACAGAAATAAGCGTGGAGGAGGTGTAGCCCTGTATATCCGAAATAGCTACAAAGCGACTGTCCTGTGCTCGTCGCAGTCAGAGGTAGAGGGTAAACCGCGCATCCCGGAGTATCATATGTATAGTGTACAGCAGGGTAAAAAACCACCAATTTTCGTCGCTGTAATATATCGTCCGCCGGGTGTCCCTTTCTCTGATAATTCAGAGCTCGCGACCAACCTACGAAGATACTACGTGGGCTATAATTATAGGCTGGTTATGGGCGACTTTAACGCCAACATGTTATTGACCTCGCAAGACGCGGAGTTTGTTAGAGACCTGACCTGCGAACTGAAGCTAAAACTGGTGGACCATGGCGTGACTCACCACGTCAGGGACTCTTACACATGGATTGACGTGATCTTCACTGACGAGGATAACGTAGTGCTGTCTGCGAACAATTTACTGGCAACCTTTCCAAGCAGTCATAACATCATTGACGTTGAGGTATACTTTCAGACAACAGAGCCCCCTGCTCTCAATGGTTTTAGGTGCAGGGACTTCAAATCGATAGAATCAGAGGAGCTTTTATCCCTCCTAGCTGCTTGTGACTGGTCGTTGGTTAATTGTCCCGATAGCGGAGTTGACGACCGACTAGAACATCTTAGTCAAAATATCATGACTGTTATTGACAAACTCGCTCTGCTAAAACAATTCAAACCGAGACAGAAAGGTTGCCCTCCATGGGTCGACGCTTGTCACGTCCCGGCGTGGAAGACTAAGTTTTTAAAATAATTTTATCTACTTAGTTTTTAGATGGTCAATGGGACTTGACGTTCGAAGCGGTCAAGGCGGCTTTACTCGTCCTGCAAAGGGCTGGAGCTGGTTCGTGCTAAATTTGTGGTAAGTAGTTGGCTGCTGGGCTTGCTGTCACCACTCCCGGAGATGATTTTATGCCGGGCCAGGAGTCCCGGGTAGAGAATGCTGCTCTGCACTCAGGCCACGATGTCCAAGAGGTAGAAAACGGGCCGCTTCCAGGCTGCAGTATCCAGACGGCAAGATGCTCGTGTAAGCTGTGAAAGTCGCGAAAAAGACGATCGCGCTTATATGTTATTCGCGGTAAATTCTAAGTGAATTTACAGTTATTAAAACGTGTGAAAGCGTGAATAAATTATGCCGCTGTGTAAAATAATAATTCAAATAATAATTCAATTCGAAATTCCGAATAAAATAATAAGGTAACTTTGAATGCTTGGAAATTAATTAATGATTTTAACTTGGACTCGCGAAGTGAAATTCAACAGTTTAAGCGTAAAAGTATAAGTTTTTATTCGACAAACTAAATCAAGACAAGTTATAAATGCAAGAAGTACAAGTGACTGCTCAGTTCGAGCTCCGGTGGTGGACTGACTTCTCTGCTCCGTCTCGCGAGCAGACTGAGGATTGATGGTGGGGTAGAGGCTTGAGGGCGGAGTCTTGCTGGCTTCTTATTGGTGTTGCCATGGTAACGGTGATGGCTGCTGTAGCAGTCCAAGATGGATGATGTAGTGGTTTCTTCTCTGATTGGTCGATTTATCTGCCCCCTATATTTCAGCGAGAGGAACTACAAGTCGAATGAACTCATCTACGTTGCATCATGCTCGAGTCTCGGTTTCGATCGAAGCGTCGATGTTATTGAATCGTGATATTTATATATACAAACAAAATTTTGAGCCGCCGCTGCCGCTATGACTTCAGTCAAAGGCTTTATGCTTTGATGGGAGAGTTCGTTGCCGTATGCGTAAGATAATATTATATACAAAGAGCTAATGTACGAGCCGATTCTTGTGAATCTCGGAGCATCGTATCACATTGAGTTATATTGGAGTCGATGTTGTTATCGGCGGATGTATAGTCTTCGGGTTTATCGATATTGAAACTAAATGCGGTGTTACTGAGTTCGACGAAGTCGCGGTGAAGAATAAAGGCTTTTACATAATTTTTATATTTAACAATAACTTTTTAGTTGCAAAATTGAGAGAGATACGGGCTGCGGACGACGAGGAGGTATAAGGAGAACATAAGAGATACGAAGGCGGTATGCATGGATTACACTATGGAAAGGGAATGATCGAAGATTCTGTTGGACGGGAGGCGTATGATCAAGGTTTCTATTGAGGAGGCGGGTGGCACGTGGAGGCGACGTTCATGGTTTCTACTTTAGAGGAGTTCTTCTCTCTACATGAGTCGTATGTGACGTATACGGCTGATGCAACGGTTACTCAGTCCTCTTGTCTTGACTTGCATGAGAAGGCTATACATAGTGTGTATCGGAAAGAAACCAGAGCAAACTGTTTATAAGCTAAAGATATACAAGTGCGGAATATATAGAGTGTCAACGGATATATATCGGCTATCGATGGCTCTTCGCAGAAGAGTCTCGTGAGAAAGAAGCGGAGATTACAGAGTGTCGATGGCACACGATGCATGTGACTAATACTTAGTTTAGGCGTAAGATATACGTTTGTTATGATTTTTATAAACAAGAGTGTAAAATGTCTCAAGGCTTAAATGACCAAAGAGGTCCGCAACGGTATACATATGAATATTCTTAGTTCAATAATTATTTAACGGTAAAGCAGAGAGAGGAAAGGCCTGGAAGGTATCGGGAGAATATAATGATATAGGAGTATACTGTAGGAGGGCTTGTGTCTATAGGTCGGGTAATGTGAATTGTTGGGAGTAGGTGGTTGTGGGTGGTGATGGGTGAGTGGGTGGAAGGAGTATATGTACTGCGGTCATACGTGGGTATGTGCATACAGTAAAGCGTCGATATTTGCATTTTACTTTGTATTAAACGGCTTATAACTAACGAAATTACGCTTTCATGTATCAGAGTAGTAGGACTGTCGAGGAAGTGGCACAAGATGCAAGTCTGTAAAGCGTACTACTGGTGAAGTAAAAGAACCAATGAGGTGGAAGAAGTGAGTCAAGGCCCCGCCCATCTCCGAGCTTATACACAGCTTATATGGAAAGGGGGCGTGGCCTCAAGCCACACAATGTATACTGAGAATCCAATAGGGTGCAGGAAGTGAAGCGAAGCCCCGCCCATCTCTAAGCTTATACATAGCGTATATGAGAAGTGGGCGTGGTCAAAATCGAAGTTAAAGTTTCTGATACGCTGCCACATAGTGAGTGGGCGTGTATTAGAGGCATGTCTTATAGACTCGAACCGATACTACTCCTTGCATCTTATGCTTTCCTGATCGGTCTCGCGCTTAAATGCTACGTAGAAGTTGTAAAATACATTGAATAAAGTAATATATATATATATATATATATATATATAGAGTATTGTTAGTTGGCTTATATACTAGTATATGTGTGCTTTTAAGCAGCATGACTTTTGACTACTTTATTGATTTACCCTCGGCTAACTGGCGGTAATCATTTATCATGCGGTTGTGGTCGATACGTAATCGATCGCGGGCAGTAAGATCACTGAGTTCGTAAGGTGTAGCGGATGTCGGTATATTACCGGCACCATTTATCATGTGTGGATTAGTTATCATATGTGTCTCGCGGATAATGGATTTACGTTCGGCCGGCACGACAGTGACTTTGTCGTCGTTCGTGCTACAAGAAGACGTTTGCTTTGACATTTTTGTATTTTTATCATCGAGAAAATTTGACTGAGAATTGGCCGACGTCACACGCTGAGCTAAGACACCTATACAGCCGACGAGATGCTTTAAAACGACGACACAAACATGCCCGACGAGACACTAGACGACGCGACGACCTATGGACGGAATATCAATCTCTCGCCGCTGAGGCCGAACAACGAACTAACCAACCGCGAGAGGAATTCATTCACAATATAGTTTTTGATGCTTTAGAAAGTATCAAAAACGTCTGGAACGAATTAAGGAGTCTTGGCCTTATTTCAAAGGCCAAAGAGGATTTACATGGCTTCACCACGGATGAACTGAATACCCACTTCGCTGGGGTGTCCATATCCGATGCCGAGCGCGAGGCTGATCTGAATTACATTGTGGCCGGGGCCAGTGAAGAGGGCTTCACTTTTCGTGAAGTCACCTTTGCGGACGTAGTTCTGGCGGTCGCCCACTTCTCGTCTCAAGCAAATGGAGAGGATGGGATACCTCAAAGCATCGTGGCAAAATCTCTCCCAGTCCTAGGATATCTCCTGGTGACCTTATTTAACGCCTCACTCTCATGTGGGATCTTTTCCGGTGCCTGGAAGAACGCTCATCTGGTGCCCCTCAAAAAGAAACCTATTCCAGCTATTGTTTCGGACTTCCGTCCAATAGCCCTTTTGAGCTTTCTTTCCAAGGTTCTGGAGTAGATCGTGCATGAGCAGATCTCCGAGTTTTTAGCATCATAGAATATTATTGATCCTTTCCAGACCGGTTTTAGATACAACCATTCGACGCAGACAGCACTACTAAAACTGACACAGGACATCAGGACTGGTATCGACAGTGACAAACAGTTACTCACCATCTTACTACTGTTTGACTTTAGTAAAGCATTTGATTCAATCTCCCCCTCGAGACTACTGCGTAAGCTGGTCAGGGTGGGATTCTCCAGGTCTGTGGTTCTGTGGATCATGTCTTATTTATCAGGACGTAACCAAAGAGTAGCTACTAAACAAAACGGAGAATCATCTTGGCTACCAACCAACTTTGGCGTCCCACCACAGCTCGATCTTGGGGCCCTTACTATTCAGTATTTACATCAACGATCTCCAGGAGGTGTTGAGCGGTTTTCGAGGTTCCAAGGGATTATTGACCGACAGTGTTGCGCATTTGCTTTACGCGGACGATTTGCAAACCTACACTCAGGTCGCAAGACGTGATCTTCGTGGGGGTGTGGATCGCATGTCAGCGGCGGCGCGTGCAGTGTCGGAGTGGGCTTCGCACAATTCCCTGCATCCCAATACTGGCAAAACCAAAGCTATAATCTTTGGATCGAAGTATAATATAAATTAACTACAGGGGTTGAATTTTCCAGGCATCGAGGTGTGGAGTGGTGTGTTTGTTCCATTCGTTGACACCGTGAATTGGTGATAGATTCAAAGTTAACGTGGAAACCGCAGGTGGGTGCAGTTAGCCGAAAGGTTAACAGAGCTCTTTATGGGCTCAGATCATTTAGATCCTGCACCAACGAGGCATTACGTAAGCAGCTGGCCGGCGCTCTAGTCATCTCTCACCTAGATTACTGCTCTGTAGTGTATCTTGGCGTGTCGGGGGAGAGGAGAATGTATTTTACTGCGGTGTTAATGTACAAGGCATTTTGCATGGGCCAACCGCCATACCTTTCAGCCCTCTTCCAGAAGAAGGACTACAGGACTTCGGGTAGGTTGTTGCGGGATATTTCTATTCCGGGTACAAGAACCGAAACTGGCTTAAATTCGTTCAGGGTGCAAGGCACCTGCCTATGGAATTTGCTCCCGCGGGGTATGCGGACACTGCCCTCGCTGTCAAAATTTAAGCTAGCAATGCGTCACAATCTTCTGTCATCTCTCTAGTGCAATATTTTTAAGACTGCTGATTATTGTACTGTATTTTTAAATCTAGTCTGCGTTGTTGTCAAACATGACGCGATAGAATAAGTCAATTTATGTGTCATACATAGGAGAATTGACGTGTACTCCTTTAATATGAGTACGAAATTGTGATATGCTGACGAATCTGTGATAACCGATATGGATAATGTATGACTCGTGTATACTTTTCGAGATTTTGAAAATAAAACTTATTCTATTCGATTCTATTCATCGAAATTTCACCACGCGGAAGCTCTGGCCGAGCGGAGCCCGGTCCGGTATATCGTCTCGGGACTTAAACTTTTTACGTGTAACTTCTTTCAAAACTTAGAATATTTTCGATCTTTCAAAGACTTAGAATATTTTTGACGGTTCAAAAACTTAGAATATTATTGTCGTTTGTGCCGTTTGTCGTTCTGAGGAAAATAATAATTGTCTAAGATACATCCGTTAGTTGCAAGCGAGCGTTAATCAAATTTTGTCTTTAATAATTCTTAAATAAACTTGCTTATAATAAATAATTAAATCGTGAGTGCACATTTTAACCTTTAACTCCTAATTCCTGATGCGACTGTTTGCATTCGTATAATCATTCCGCTTTGCAAATCGAGCCAACACTGAGAGGACGCGCTGGTAGCAGAACAGGTCAGAAGCGAATAAATACGAGGTAAGTGATACACATATCAACAGAGGGCATGGCTCCATACATATTCTCTTTCTTTCTTTCATAATCCATTGCACAAATAGTCGATCTCATCTTACAAAAGTCTAAAATGATATTAGTCCGTGGTTCTGTCTTAACGATCGGAGTGACGTCCTATTTTACTGACAGTTAAGGGAAAGTTAGTTCGTCTCAGAGTTCAGGGTGTATATTTACACTAAAATGTATAACGATTTATTGCGGGTCCAAAGTAATTCACCGGCGACTACTGGAGGCTGTTTTCGAATAGATCGCGAAGGCAGCCAGGCACCGACGGCGCTAAGACTTTGTGTATCGAAGCTTTGTCATCGTCCGTGCTTATAAAGTTTAATCAACCAGTAGAGTTACTGTCCGGTGACAACTATCGTAAGTTAAGGACATAACATGTATACGACGAAGGATAATATAAATTCAAATTCTCCGCGGTAAAAAGATAGGTAATTTTATGCTCTTTTGTGTGCATATTAAGCAATTTACTTTTATTAACTTTTTCAATAACTTTATTGGAAAAAACTGAAATCTCAAAACTAAAAAATCGCTATAAAAAAAAACAAGCCTACAAAATGTAAAACGGAATGTTTCCCCATCATGCTATAGTAAAAACGAAGAAATGAGAGTTGGTGGATTAAAATCCACTGAGTAGAAGCCGAGATACAGATGTCGACGACGGAACACACACACACACACACACACACACACACACACACACACACATCCATACGGTTATTTTCTAAAAACACTATTTTGCGACTAAAAATGCATCAAAACACACTTCCTACATGTTTTTACACAAACTCAAAAAAAATTACTATTACAAGGCTTCCTTAGGAAGGAAGCAATTGTGATTTTAATCAATATCATCTAGCAGATTCACGCCTTGAAAGTAATAATTCGAGTGTTTCATCGGTAGACTATGAGACAACGGGACGGCAAGTAAGCATTAAAAGAATAATTTTGAAAAGTACAACCATCTTTTTTTTTATAAACTAGTTAGCAGATTCTAGCTTACCGGCACTGACAAAAAAAAAGTCTCACTATAGCTTCAAGATAAAAATCCGCTTTGTGGTAATGATTCTTTTATATACTTAGGAGGAATTTACTTGAATTTGTTATATTTATTATTTTGCTAATTTCTTTGCACGAAATGATTCGGATTAATTTTAGAAAATTTAGATTAGATGTGGGAGAATCATGAAACACAAAGCGGATGTTCATCTTGAAGTTATAATAAGATTGATTCTTCTTGGAGTGAGTAATGATTTATCAGTGTGCTGATTTTTAACACTTGACATTTTTAAAACTGATTTCACTACATTCATTAGCGTATATTGATAAAAATACAGAAAATCGTTTGTAAGCTATAAACATTAGACAATTTCTTAAAGGATTTCATGACTATTTAGAAGGAAAATCATAATTATAATACTAAGATACATATTGGTGAGCGATGGACACAAAACTTATAGTTGCCAACATTTTACCTTGTAAAAGGTATTTTTTTTAAACTGATATCATAACCTTAAAATGAGTTTGAAATAAGCTTATAAAGCAATGTTTTTGGCCCAAACAATCTCTTAAGAGGATGTTACTTAATATTGTCACTTTTTACAAAAACTAGCACAATTCTGATTTCCAACAAAGACTTGCACAACTCAAATTTTTTGCTCTTTTTGTTAGTAAAGTCATTGTTGTAAGGCAAACGGTAAAATATAGAGTTGCACTACTCTTTGTTAGTTGTCTGAGTTATCCTAGTCTTCGTAAGATGCGGCGATTTATAGTATATATAGTATATATATATATATATATAATATATATATATAGTTATCCTAGTTTTCGTAAGATGCGCCTAGTGTGGAGCTACTTGGAAAATTTCACTACAACTTTCGATTAAGACGCTAAAAATCGTCCTCAGACTCGCTGAGATCGTTGCTATAGTCGCATTTTTCGAATTCGTTCTTGAGTTGTGGGAGAAGAAGAAGACCTCGTAGTCTTCGGTTAATTAATCGGGGAAACAAGCGTTAGACGAGTACAGTCGAGATCTTATCTATTAGAGCAATTTCTGTTGCCTCTGTGTATGGTTCTGGTGCAAGCCAAAATGGTCATTGAGGTTAGAGTTGCGTCGAGACGATATTCATCGAACTCTAGTAGCGAAAACTTGACAAAGTTAAAGTTGAGCTTAGATAATCTGCGCATCACGCACGCTGTTGACTCGCTCTCTATATGTCACAGTCCAGCAAGTCATAGTTTGCAGTCTATCTATGTGAGCCAGGGGTGGCGAGCACGCTGCTGTGTTTACTCTCTGCGTACTTAGCATTCACGTCGTGTTTGTAACAATTTCTTTATATGCGACAAATTAAGTGCATGAATTGCTAGCGAGAGCTTAGCGCTTATATTAGGCACAAATTTTTGTCGGGAGGAACGCTATCGGTGACCATCACGTGATGCTGGCGGGCGTCAGTACGGGTGATAGGCTTGGACTTGTTGCAGGGTGTCGTGGGTACGCTGAGCTTGATGCTGAACGTTTTCGGTACTGCCGATCTCCTGGAGAAGCGTCGGCTCCTCCTCGTGCTTATTCGATGGAATCGTTGTCGAAGTCACGTCCCGCCACGAACTCGGATACATCGATGACATGTGAGGCATATAACTGAGATCAGGTTGACTATGATCGATGCGCATCGGACGGGGATTAATAAATTAGACCTTGCCGTCTTCGACACGTTTTGGAGGAATATTATAAGCAAATGAAGTTATGGGAGAAGAAGATCGGGGTATACAAGCGGTGAGAGCTTGATGAAGTTGAAGCCGAGCTTGAGATATCCACCGATCACAGCACTTCAGTCCATCGACGTGCATGAGCCAAGGGTCCCAGGATGATGGATAATCCCTGATTCAGCAGGCTGATGTCCATACTCTCTTAAACGTTCACATGTCGTGTCTGTGTCGGCACTGATGATCCATGCTGGTGCTTGAGTCGTCCTGAAGAAACGCAAATCTATTTCAGAGCAGTAGCCGGTGAGACAACAGAATGCAAAGTTGTTCGTGTCTACTAGTCCTGAAATCACACCACAGTCCATACACTGACGCATATGCACGTATACATATAATAATCTCGTGGTCCTCAATGACGTTGACATTAACACTTGAGCTGCAAAACGATCTGTACTTTCGTTAACACTGCCGTTTGCCTAGTACATTTCCGGGGAAAGGTTAGGTGCACCTGGGGAATTTTAGCAAACTATAGTGCGGCTGGACCATAAGGTTAACAGCCAAGAGAGCATGAATGATGACTATAAAAGATCACAGGTTCTACGTACTTACGTCCTACACACTCTGCGTAGGCACGTAGAGCCTTTGATAGTTATATATGGATCTCGCTAACTCGTGGATGCACTTCGTCTGCTCCGTATGCTCGGCACTCTATTGCAACGCAGCGATCCGATTCGTCAGACTGTACTTAGGTATAAGTACTTAAAGCATGCTCCGCTCCGTCTGCTCTGTGCGCTTGGCGGGCACCTCTCTCTGTCGATCTTTTATAGGTAGGTACATAATATCAGCTTTCTGCAGCGTCGACGCAGCGGCGGTCCAGTGGATAACTCGCTTGAGGTCTTTTATTTACGTTTGCGTTTCATATAAATATAAATAAATAGTTAGTTTTTGTATGTATATTTATATGAACTTCTAACCTCCCATAACCATCAATCTCAGTATTGTTGAAAGTGACTGAGCCTGAAAAAAAGAAAATCGGGGAGGCGAAAAATTAAAGAAAAATCACAAATTAATATGCTTAAGGAGAAATGTTTTCAGCAAAATGCTACGGTAATTAGAAAGATCTAATTAAAATCTTTAAGATAGAATACTCATACATGAGCATTAATATCGGATGAAACAATATAATAGAAAGATTCGTAAAACATGTATAGGTTATCTAGCAAATTCAAAGTATAATATACAGTTGTATTTAAGTATGTGACTAGATTATATAAATGTAAATTAACAAATTCGTAAATAATTATATAAATAACATCTATAACTATATGTATTTTTTATATTTTAATAATTGATCTATCTTATCTACTAGTGTCTCGTCAAAATTTCTCATTGCGCATCCGATATTATTCGCGGTGAAGTATGTGTACTGCGAATTTTCGCTGTTCATTAATATATCTCTGCTATAGTCACCGATTTCTTTTACAATAATATGTAAGAGTAAATAATTTGTATAAGAGGATACCCAAGAAATTCATTTTTACAGAGGTAGTAAAGGGCACATTTTAATGCACACGCTAAACGCCAAAACGCCAAAACAGAGTAGTGATGTATATTCATTCTAGGTAGTTTTTTATTCTATGACTAAAGCTAACTGGAGTTTCGAGCGTCGACGCTAGAATCCGAGGCTAGAATGCTAGAAAACATAACTTCTAATTTCTCGTGTATTTATACGCTAGTTTGTTGATTAATGACAGACATCATATCAAGTTAAAAAAGTTTAGACAATAAGTTCCAAAAAGGAAAAAAAGAAAATTATGTACATGCATAAATATTACGCATGGATTAAGGAGTGTGTGAGAATAATTGAAATGGAGAATGAACGACAGAGAAATATAAATACAGCAGTTATATTGTCAATGTCAACAATTGTCAAGGCAAAAACGAAGAAACCGTATACTCGAAAACGTGTATGGATCGATGAAATTTATTTAAAATAAAGATGCAAATAGCCGAATAGCGTGAACGCCAAAAAGTTCAACACTGTTGAACTTTGTAGCGTCGAGGCTCGAACGGCTCGAAACTCCATGTTTTCTTCAGTCATGGAATAAAAAACTACCTAGAAAGGATGTACATCACTACTGCATTTCGCGTTTTGGCGTTTCAGCGTGCGCATGAAAAGAGCCCTTAAAGCGGTGAGAAGGGGCGTTCTGCTGATGTAATAATATCACTTTCACTACCACGTGTATTTAACAAGAGTTTTAACTCATAGGCATTGTTGAGTTCACAGGTATACTTGAGTGAGCCGTGTTTGATAGAGTGCTGCATACAATACCTCTCACTGTAAGGTAATCTATGAAAAGTCGGACGTTCCTGCTTGTGCTCCAAATTGATGATTTCTCGTGTAGTGATCTTATTCAGCAGTTTTGCCTTCTCTTCCTCTCGCACGTAAATTTTATTCGCTCTTTTGCAAAATATCATGTAAACTTTTATAAAAATTTTTCAGCGATTCATCCCCATCATACTAATCCAGACTATGATGATGCATCGTCAGCCAATTATTCTCCCTTAAAATATCTTTCTTAAAGAATCTTGTATTACAAGTAGGTGCGATAATCCAATGTGCTGTAATATCTTTATCTAGCACTACCAAGCCCACTTCCTTCGGCACAACACGGCCTTTGTTATCCTTAAGAAACCGCTAATCAATAACTAGATCCATTTTCGCTTGTCTGCAAAGCTCAAGAAACACGTATCGACTGACACGAGCCCCCGTGTTGGTAAGTTGTTTTATTCGGTTTTTCAAGGAGCGCAATCGAACCTCAACCACTGTAGTCGACCAAAACTTGTCGAGACGAGTCAATTTCCAACAGATAGTCGTACTCAGCATAAATTATGCAATTTACAACGCTGTCTAATGCATCATCAAATCTTACATCAATCTTCACACTACCTCTTCTAATTAAATTCCAATGGGTGTTATTGTTGGCCGATAAGTCTGACGTCAAATTGAATGCAAAAAGACAGTAGCCATTTGGGTATGCATCGCGTGATATCGAATTACCGGTATTTTAAAAATGCTCACCCGTACCCGAGAAGAGTGTGTAATACGCATCCACATACATCTTAGTTTTTTTTGAAGTCGGGCTGTAGTGGTTTCGAGGGGACTTGTACACCGTCCAAAACAAACACAAGAAATTAATATTGAAATTTTTAAAATTGAACGGATTGAGTTTTGTATCGCCGTTGTAAGCTTTGTTCTCAATAAATCCAATGATTATTCTTTTTGGTGATTGACCTCGTATGACATTATCTATCGACTGGCTATGCACACCACTGTTTAGGATTACATTTTCCACCTCTTCGCCCGTGAGCGGGTATTTTGCTGTGGGTTTAGAGACAATTATTTTATGAGCCAATTAAATGCCCGGATTAATCATTACGCGATGAACACGCAGTGTCGCCTCGGTTATGTGTACTGTATATGCAGAATTGGGGTCCATAAGACAAAAGCTGTCACGAGAGCGTACAAGACATACACGTATCTCAACACCACCAAGTAGCAGTCTATTTATATTTAGCATGTCTACGTGCAAATAACCCAAGAAATGAATTTTATTGTCAGTCATAACTGCTTGTCGTCTGACGATTTCTAATTAAAAAAGACATCTACTTGATTGAACAGTGAATGCATAAAATCATTCAAAGGTTCGACGGGTGATGGTGTCCTATCCTTCTCTAGTGGTATCGTTGGCGTTATATTTATAGGTAGACTCAGCATTGTATGCTCTGAATCTAGATATTCATAGCAACATAAAGTTTATTATTCGTTGGTTGGTTTGTGTTTCTATTTTCTCCCACATATATACTTTCGAGTTATATGAGAGATATTAAAAATAAAGTGGGGTAAAAACCAAATGGTGTGAGAACATTTACAAAGTGAAAAATATAAGTGAAAAACTTTCTAAGGAAGAAAAAATATTATCAAGAATATAAACTAGTAGTATACGACTAAAGAATTAGAGGAAATGTTTTGGGAAAATTGTAAAATCAGTGTAATGCACGCGGATTAAAAAGTGTGTAACACTCCGACCGAGCTCGTATATTTTATTATATATTTTATTATATATTTTTGTGGTCCGGGATGTCATGGTATTTGAATTCATTCTCTTATAAAGATTTTATAATTTAAATTTTTCTTATTTATGATATTTCGATCTTGGCTGACTCATTGCAGTCAAGTCTAATCTACCTAAAAAGAACATATGTTTGATTTTTTTTTTTTTTTGAAGAAAATGTTTTGAGAAATTCTTTTGAACAGACGTACTGCTGTTCAAAATACTCTTCTTATAGAACTTTCTCCAAGGATGTTATGCCCCAAAAATGTTCTATTTACAATTAAAAATGTGTATAGTTAACCTTCAGAGGACGTATTGCCTCTGAAGTAGTATTATACGAAAAGCTGAAAAGTAAAAAATACAAGGAAAAAAAAAAATATATATATATATATATATATATATATTATATGTGAACAAATAGTTTATTGTTCCTACGTTTATATACAACTGAAATTTTATTTACTTTAAGAACGCTGAGTACAAGACAACGGACATATTGCCGAAGTCTCTCGACTCGCGCGTCAAAAGACGCTGCTACGAAAAATTTCTACTTAGTCAGGAGACTTAGTGCTCCTTCCTGTTCGAGCTCTCTCAAGCGAATGATGCCAGGACCTGTGAGAGCCGCCCTTTAAGCTGTGGCGCGTACCTGCGCCGAAGCGCTGCTGTTTCTTCCTCCTCCGCTTCCCCCGCCGCTGCTGCTGCTGCTCGCTGATTGGTTCGGCGCTGATCCGCGTTTTGAACTACTCCTGTTTCTCGAACTTTCTTAGTGCTTCAGTTCGTCTGAGACGTCCGCGCTTAAACGTATACTTTTATAATTTCTTTTTGTTTTGCCCTTGCTTTAGGGTAGTTACATTGTGCCCAAGGGGGAATTTAAAATTACAATTTGAAATTTTCGCTTTCACTCCCTTTTTATTACAAAAATATATAAAACATTCTGATTTGAGATTTAATATTTATAAATTATTTGAAATTAGACTTTACAAAATTAACGAATTATTAATAATTAATTGAGGCTTTTTAGCCAAATGTAAAAATCTTCTATCGATTCGAGGGCGATGTCCTCCCGATTTGCTGAGACTCCAGTTGTTTCCAATTCTTCAAAAACTTCGTCCAGGTTGACTTCTTTGCTTGGTTACGCAGGTAGAGTACGCTTAACTACCGTTAAACTTTTTTGCCGTTCTCCTTGCTTTGATTGACAATAAGCTTCTCCTCCTGGTTGGTTTAGGGCTCCTTGTTGAATCTAGAGTCTGAGTGCCGATGGAGTTGGTGAGTGGCCTCTTGTAGAAGTAGAATCCCTTCTTATATCGTTTCGTCCCAGGAATCCAGCGGGAAGAAGAACCTTGAAGAATCCTCTGCGTAGAAAATTTCTTCTTGTAAAACCTGGAGTAGTGCGACGGGGTGACCGTCCATGCGCGACATCTTTGCACGCCGGAAAGCCGAAGAACTGCCATTTTGAATACTTGGCGTGGGCCACGTGCAAAATAATTTAGCTGGCATTTCTTGTGTTAGTCAGCCGATTGGTGATTATAGCTGAATAAATTAATGAAAATAAATTAGTGCGGTTTAAATTCGCATAAAGTGCCGAGAAAAATTGTAAACTGAGCAACAGTCGAAAAGTGCGGACCACGTGGTCGAAAAACTGAAGTTCACGAGAGTAAGCCCATGGTTTACCCTCGTGCTTTTCTCTTTTGATTTTATTGCAACGATCACGAGTTTTGTTTCGAGTGAATGCAATTTTTTTTTTGGGCATAATAGACAACCGCAAAATTTTATTTCCTGTAAATTCAGAGCAGGAAGAGTTTCAAAAAAAACTTTGAATCAGAGAAAAATTCCAGCCGCGTAGTGACGTGATCCGAAATTTTTGAGAGTGAATTTAATTTGCAGTGAGAAAAATTTTCGTGATTTACGCGAGTGAATTTTAGTCGTGTGTAAAAATTGTTTTTTTTGAGATTTACGTGATCGAATTTTAGTCAGAGTAAAAATATTTTTTGAGATCTACGCGAGTGGATTTTAGTGCACAAAAATTTTCTTTCGAAATTCGCGTGAGTAAAAATTTAGTCAGAGATGAAAATTGTTCTTTCTGGAGATCTGCGCGAGTGAATTTTCTTCGGATTGAGAAATTGTTTTTTTTTTGAGATTTATGCGAGAGAATAGAATTTTGTTTTTTCGGGACAAACCGCAGCCGTGTTGAATTTGGGTTCGCATAAGCGAATCCACGGTACTCCGACGCGTACATTACAGCCGTGAGTTATCGCCGAATCATAAAAATTTTAAGCGAAGAGTAGTCATTAGTTGTTTAGAGAAATTAATAGAAGTCGATAATATTTTGTTCGTCTTTCTTCTTATTTGGTGTGCCAGTAGAGATAGGAAGAAACAATTCTTTTTTTTTTGCTCACAGCCGCACGACATTTTGCCCAATAAAATAGTATAAGCTAGTAGAATTTTTTTTTGTATTGAGAATTCAGTGCTGGCAAAACTTCGAAATAGCAGCCGTGATTGGATTAAATAATTTTTTTTTTGTTTAATAAAAAAGAATTAAAAATCACAGCCACCGCGCTGCCTATCGGATAGCCAAACGAGTTTAAAGGAAATTCACATATCCCGATTACTGAGCAAGTCAAACGACGACAAATTAAGAATTTACGAACAATATATACCTAGAATAAAAATATCATGCATGTTACCTTTATTATTATTATATAATTTACCTATATATATTTAATATTGAATTTATAATAAAAATATTATTTCTGCATGATAATTCCATTATTATTAATTAATAAATTTTGGTACACATATAATAAGTTAATTTTATGTATCGGAATTTATATACATCTACGTTTTGTGGTCGGATAAGTTGTGTAGCAGTCAGACGATTGACCCGATAATTGTTGCTTGCCAAGTTAAGAGATTGGTCGAAGTTTGAAACGTTTCCAGCCTGTACATTTTCTAGAAATTAAAGTCGCATAGCAGAATCGTAGACACGTGATACGGCGTTTCTTTTTTTTTTTTGTACGGTTAAGTTAAAGCCGGAACTTTTCAAAATTTCTTCAAGTATCAAGAATAATTGCTAGTGGCAGACTTGAGTTAAAATTCGATTTAAATACGTACTCGCAAAATTTGTTCACGGTGAAAGTATTGTTATTGAGAAACAAAAATTTTAGACAATAGATTAAATTATTGATCGCTTATTAAAATCGACGAGTTACATTCAAGCCGGGTTATTAAACTCAATCTGAATTATCCACAAGGAAATTCGTCTAAATAAGCGTAGTTGTTGAGATCTTAGATAGTGAACAAATTAGAATTTATACCAGAAAAGTTCCTTATTTTTGTTTACGCGTGTACTCGCTGTTTAAAGAGAAATAGTAGACTGATACTCGATTCCAAGAATTTACTGTCAGACTTGTCGAATTTACTGCCTAATTTACAACCTAAATTTTCCGCCTTGAGTTTTGTTTATCGCTGAGACCAGCAAGGATTTAGTCACAGCCAATGTTTAATATTGTCAGACTTGAGGAAAGCTGAGCAAGCTGTCGTTTCGACGTAAAAATGAGTTCTCATTTAGAAATTATGGCAAAATTACGAAAGAATCCAGAGGTAAGGAATCTCAGTCGAGGAATTCGAAAACTACATACAGCCGAATTAAAAGCCAGACTACGATCATTAAATGCTAGTCATGGTTCTTAGAATTTACGCCAAGATAGACTGTTGCGTGCCACGCTATGGTATTCCGGTTATCAAGACCCGGTGCCATGGTACGGTTGGGATAATGACGAAGAATCATCATGTAAATTGTCTGAACCTAGCACGAAAAATCGTAGCGCTAAAAGAACTTGTAAACAACTTTATGGAAAGGAGGCCAATAAATTCCGAGTAACGAAGAAGAAATCGCTTTGTGACCATGCCGATAGAAGTGCAGAGAAGGTTAACCAACGCAGCGCCAGCAAAGCCAAGGCCCAGCACCAGAAGGAGAAGATGTCAAAGAAGAGAATTCGAAGACTGCGTGGTCGAGTTAGAATACGAAGTCGAGGTAGAAGTCGGAGTCTTAGCAGTAGTTCAAGTCGAAGCAGCCGCAGTTCGAGCAGCAGCAGTTCGAGCAGCAGCAACTCGAGCAGCAGCAGTTTGAGCAGCAACAGCAACTCAAGCAGCAGCAGCTGGAACAGCAGCCGCAGTAGCAGGAGCTCTAGTAGTAACAGCCGGAATAGTAGTCGTAACGACAGACATGTCATCCAACCGAATCCAGAGGTAGTTCAAACTAGATTCCCTTTCCAGCCGGTGTATCTTGACCTGAACTTCGAGGAATGCCAAGTTTGCGGCCGAATAGGAGCGTTCTTCCAAAACTGCCCTACGTGCACCACACTTAGCCATCGGTTGGGAAATGGCAACGCGGGAGCAACTCAGAGGTCGATGCTGCCCGCACGGTCTCACGACAGACCTCTATTGAAGTGGAGAAAACTGGGCATACGGGATCTGCGTTGCAGAGAGGTATGCCAGTTTTGGGAGGGGGAGAGAGTGGTGAAAGCCCACTAGTGTCGCCAGTGAGTAAGCTGAGAAGCAAGCATCATGAGATGGCGAAAGAAGGTGTAGAAGAGGAGGAGAAGGGAAATTTCGTAGAGAGGAAGAAATGTTGTGTAGAAGAGGAGAAGACGATTTTTGAAGAGAAAAAGAAATTTGGAGTAGAAGAGAAGACATTTTTTGCCGGAAAGAAATTGTTTATTGAAGAGAGAAATAAATTTTTTGTAAAGAAAAATTTATTGTGAACGCTGGCGTAACCTGTCAGCCGAAACAAGAGGTCGTAGTTAAAGAATTAGAGGAGCAGAAGATGTTTGCGAACGCTGGCGTAACCCGTCGGCTCAGCAACAGGACAACCGCTCGTGCTGCCACAGCCCGGCCGTCCAGTAGTAAAGTAGAGAATGAGAAGAGTGATAGTGCAGTGAGGTGGAATTTGGATGTGGTTCCAACTTCGAGTATATCATCGCCCATGGTTACAGATCACTGTGAAGATACGAAAGCACAGCCAGTCATGTTGAGTCCAGCAGCTAACAGCCGTGGCAGGATTAGGGAAAACCTAGCTCAATACAAGAGGAATAACGAGTCGGATGAAGAACCGACACTCTCACCACTTGCAAAATTGCAAACTAGAACCCAACCCCAGCCGATGACCAGGTGAAGGAGAAGTTCGAGAAGTCGACGACTCTGAAAAAAAGAGTAGACGATCGGCTAGAGGAGAAGAAGATTAGGAAGTTGACGAGTGAAGAGAAGA
Source organism: Pteromalus puparum (assembly GCA_012977825.3). Classification (NCBI taxonomy): domain Eukaryota; kingdom Metazoa; phylum Arthropoda; class Insecta; order Hymenoptera; family Pteromalidae; genus Pteromalus; species Pteromalus puparum. Next base: position 42,419,226 of record CM053170.1, read on the forward strand.
CCATGAATGAAGACGTAGATGAGAAGACGAAGGAGGATGTCGTGGGTTCGAGGGTTGAGTTGGAGAGAGAGAATACTTTTCAGCATCTCAAGGACGTATTTACTGCCCAAGCCCTGACCGTAAGTAAGCCAGGAAAGCCAGAAGTGCAGCACTCAGATCTTGAGACAGTTTACCAAGAAGACGGAGATCTGAAAGCCAAGAAGGAGAGAAGAGTTGTCGTTTGGACAGAAGTCAGTTGCCGAACGGTTTTCGATCGAGGAAAAGGTCTCAACGAAGTTTCATTTCATCGCAGTTCATCGCAGAGGAGAGTGTGGATATCCTCCTCATAAGTAAACAGTATATGGACCGAGATGCACCTGGCTGGGTGTCCAACGGCGCAAAAACTGCCGCTGTTTGGGTGCCCAGGCGGGGAATCGCGGATACGGTAACCGGAGACGATTACGTGCGGGTGAGGGTGGGTCGCGTCACTTACTTCAGCGTGTATCTGTCACCGAACCTAACTGCAGCCGACTTCGCGACAAGGTTAGGGGCCCTAGAAGATGCGATAAAAGACGTTCCTGGGGACCTAGTAGTCGGGGGCGACTTTAACGCGCGAGCGACAGAGTGGGGCATGCCACAGACGAATAGGAGAGGTAGGGCGATACTTAAGATGGCAGCAAGGATAGGACTGGTAGTTGCGAACGAGGGAAATACACTACCTACCGCAGACCAGGTTTCGGGGAGTCGATACCGGATGTAACTTTCGCTGGGGAAAGTACGATTCGCAAGATAAGGGGCTGACACGTTACGGAAGAATTTACTGCTAGCGACCACCAGTACATTCTTTTTAATATCGAGGAAGAACGCGCGGAGAGGCGAAGTAGCGGAAACAGCCGGGAACCACGATGGAACACTCGACGTCTTAATCGTAGTACCGCTCTCTTCGTAGCCTATATAAGGACCTGCGCAGCCTATGACCAGTCACTAGCTCCAGCGCAATTATCAGCGCACTAGTCCTACTAAGAGCAACCATTAAGCCTTGGTAGTTAAAATACTTAGAATATTTTCTCACTTTTGAAGGACTTATACAATTTTCTAGTCAAGCAAGATATCGCAATTTAAGCGTATCAGTCTTGGACTTAGAACAATTTCAGTTCCTTTCAAAAGACTTAGATAAATTTTCGAATACTCTTATATTTATAAAAACTATCTAGTCAGGCACGATATCGCAATTTAACGCGTATCTGTCCTAGACTTCAACAAATTTCACCAAGTACCAAACATTTGTAAAACTTGGAATCATCAGATAACGCAAATAAAGCGTATCTGTTTATATTTTCGTTTGTAAAAATCAAAAGCGGATATACTATTTTATTTCATTTGGTGATACTGAATATATGCAATAATCAAGGCAATATTCTCAATTCTATTTGAATATATTTATGTGGTTAAAATTATAGTCTTATTATTGTGTTAATTTCCACTACCTCGTATCCCGGACCTGACTAAATTATATAAATATTAAATAAAATCATTCTATTTAGTCTGCTGTCAGAATGACGACACAGACTAGCAAACATTCACTGCTTTTCTCTAGTAAAATCATTAAATTAGCTATTTTTTGCATAAATCTACATTACTACAGGACCGAGAAAAGTCGTGACCGTTTCACACCTGTGCACCAAAATTTTCTAGTCAAGCAAGATAGCGCAACTTTCAGCGTATCAGTCTTAGACTTAGAAAAATTTCAGTTCCTTTCAAAAAGACTTAGAGAAATTTCCGAATACTCTTATGCTTATAAAAACTATCTAGTCAGGCACGATAACGCAATTTAACGCGTATCTGTTTATATTTTCGTTTGTAAAAATCAACAGCGGATTTATTAATTTATTTCATTATGTGATATTGAATATATGCCACAATCAATGCAATATTCTAAGTTCTAATAATAATTTGAATATATTTATGGAGCACAGGAGCAGGCTGGCTTACGATCTCCTACGGCAGTTCATCGCAGACATTCTAGTCAATCGGGAGGCGCTTACGGAGGTGATTCGAAGCGCAGAATTACCTTCTAATGGACTTCCGGACGAACTAGGCGGACGTGAGAAAGCCGAAATCCTAGTAGAACGCACTACTAGGCTAATCACCGAGATGTGCGACGCAACGATGCCCCGAGTATCCACCGGCCACCTCAGACGTCCGGTTTACTGGTGGACGGGCGAAATCGCTGAGCTTAGAAAGCAAAGCCTTCGAGCCAGAAGAAGAGCTCAAAGGGCCCATAACCGCCCAACGGCTCAAGAACTTGCTCGCGGGTTCGACGAGGCGAAGAAGAGACTCCGAGACGCAATCAAAGAAAGTAAGCACCGCTGCTGGTACAAGATCCTAGATGATGTAGAGAACGATCCGTTCGGCGAGGGATACGCGATCGTCACGCGAAAAATAGGAGAAATGGGGCGAATGGAACCGATGGCGGCAGAGGCGATCGAGAAGATAATTGACAAGCTGTTTCCCACCCATCCCACCCGACCTCAATTAGAAATGACGGACGAACTGACGGATGAGATACCCCTTTTTAGCGAGGGCGAACTCATCGCGGCAACTTCTTCGCTGAAGAGCGGTAAGGCTCCGGGACTGGATGGCATTCCCGCGGAAATACTTAAGGCCGTTGCCAAACAACGGCCTGAGCTGCTCCTGGAAATGTACAATCAGTGCCTGGTGCAGGGCGTGTTCAGTCCGCAGTGGAAAAGGGCTAGGCTAGTCTTAACTGAAAAAGCTAAAGGTCAGGCGGGAGCGAAGCCATCGTATAGGCCGTTGAGCCTGCTCGACACTATGGGAAAGACAGGCGAATCGCTAATAAAACCGCGAATATTAAGCGCCGTCAGGGAGGCGGGAGACCTTTCAGACAAGCAATACGGCTTCAGAAAGGGACGCTCAACAATCGGCGCGATCAGAGAAGTAACGGACACGGTCAAGAAAACGGATGAAGCGTGTCATGCGGCCAGGCCATTGGTCTTGCTCGTGACACTAGACGTGAAAAACGCGTTCAATTCGGCTAGATGGGTCGACATTTTGGATTCTCTGCGATCGTTTGGGGTGCCTTGGTACATCATGCGAGTCGTAGAGGATTATCTGAGGGAGCGCACGATCGAATACGAAACCGTGGAGGGACGTAAGAGCAGGCCCATAACGGCAGGGGTGGCGCAGGGTTCAATCTTGGGACCGGACTTCTGGGGCATTCTGTACGATGGGTTACTCAGAGTAGAAGTACCGGAGGACGTTAAACTCGTCGGGTACGCGGACGACGTAGCGGCGGTTATAATAGCTAGAAATGTGGAGATCGCGCAGCGCAAATTGAACGCGGTAATGGCCCGGGTGCTAAAATGGATGACCGACCACGGACTACAGCTAGCACTCGAAAAGACGGAGATAGTTCTCTTGACTAGGAAGCGTGTCCCGACCATCATACCGATGCGCGTCGGAGACGTAACAATAACGACGAAGCCGACAGCCAAGTACCTGGGGGTAACCCTAGATACGAAGCTGAACTACGGGGCGCATATAGATAGAGTATGCGAAAAGGCGGCGATTAGGGTGGCGCAGCTTAGTCGATTAATGGCCAACGTGCGCGGGCCTAGACCGGCAGTCAGACGACTCTTAATGGCAACCACAAATTCTATTCTTTTATACGGAGCGGAGGTGTGGGCCGATGCCATGCAGAAGAAAAAGTATCGTAAGCAGATAATGGCGGTGCAACGAAGAGGGGCGCTTCGGATCGCGTGCTCGTACCGAACGGTATCCGGGGACGCGTCAATGGTTATTGCGGGGGTGATTCCCGTGGATCTGCTTGCAATTGAACGCAAGCGGATCTACGAGAGTCTCCGGGAATCGGCTAGGGTGGAAATCCGAACCGAGGAACGCGATAGGACGATGCGGAAATGGCAGGAGCGATGGAGTGAATGCTGCCATGCGAAATGGACGAAATCATTGATTAAGGAGGTAGGCCCGTGGGTAGGCAGAAGATGGGGGGAGGTCAATTTTTATCTCACCCAATTTCTTTCCGGACACGGCTACTTTAGGAGTTACCTGTTCGCGATGAACAAGGTAGCGACACCGGGTTGCAAATACTGCGGTGACGAACGGGACGACGTGAGACACACGTTTTTTGACTGCCCTCGGTGGGCTGATAGGCGTAGAATCTTAGAGGTGACGGTAGGGGCATTTACGCCCGACACGGTAGTGAAAACGATGCTTGCTAGCAAGCAGAATTGGGACGACATAACGGCGTTCGTGGAGACGGTTCTCCGCACGAAAAATAGTGACGGGTGCTTAGCTGACTAGACGACGATAGATGACCTATAGGTCGTAACAAGACAGGCGACCCCCCGAAGGAATGCGAAAGCGGCTACCGGGGGGATTCTCGCGGCCATATGAGAGGTGGAGTTTTAGTGGGTATACCTGGCGTCTGTCCCGCGCCAGGAGAGTCCCACACACGGGGAGTCCCGCACGGCTCCTGCCATGGTGCATTAAGCATTTCTCCAACTCTCCGGATAAACAAAAAAAAACAAACAAACAAACAAACAAAAAATAATTTGAATATATTTATGTTGTTAAAATCATAGTCGTATTATTGTGTTAATTTCCACTACCTCGTATCCCGGACCTGACTAAAAAATATATAAATATTAAATAAAATCATTCTATTTAGTCAGTTGTCAAAAAGACGACACAGACTAGCAAACATTCACTGCTTTTCTCTAATAAAATCATTAAATTATCTATTTTTTGCATAAATCTACATTACTACAGGACCGAGAAAAGTCGTGACCGTTTCATCCTTGTAGGACAGCTTCTCAAGAACTGATTGACAACCCTTATTTTGCATCCCATTTATACTCTTTTCCAAGAAAAACTAATTTTTTAATACGAAAGAGCGCAAGTCTCTCTCCGACGTCCGCGCTTTTAAATTTCAAATCCGAATGTTTTTACACTGTATTTTTTACGCAGGTTTTCTTAAGTAACGCCTTAAATCGCTTACATGGTATCTGCCTTTCTCCTTATTATTCACTTTGTTCATTAACAAATATGTACAATTCGAAATCTTTTTTACAGTTTCATATGGTTCTTGACAAATTGAAAAGAACTTGGAAATCTTTTTATTCTCTAAATCAGATACATTATTCGATTTTACGAGAACTTCGTCTGCGATATTAAATTCAACGAAAAAAGATTATTTTTAAATTATATTTGTGTGCGCGGGCTTTGCTTTTGATATAATTCGCTCACATGTAAGATAAATCTTTTGTTCGTGAGGAATTTCGTTTTCAGAGTTAATCGGTCTTATCCAATTTTGCCAAGCTCTTTTAGGTTTAATAGCCATATGTAACTCGATTGGAGTAAAATTAGTAGTCTCATGATATGTTTCGTTAAGTATAGTTTGAATAATATTTATATAACCAACCCAACCTGAGTGTTTCTCACTCTTTACGAAAAATCTTCCAAGTTCTTTATTCACTCGCTCGACAATATTACTTCAAGGATGTCCTATTGACGAAAAAACTAAATCAATATTATTCTCTTTAAGCTTATTTATCCACGGAATTGGATATATTAGCTGCTGTAAATTACTTCAGCACCCAGGTTAGAGGTAGCGACGGCATCCCACAGGTTGTTATTTCCAAAGCGCTGCCTACACTCGCTCCATTATTAAGTCGGATTTTCAACCTGTCCTTGAGCGAGGCTCGCTTCCCCTCTACCTGGAAGCTGTTGCTGGTGCGAGCACTAAATAAGGTCAGTTCACCGACAGCCCTGACTGACTACCGGCCGATTTCCCTCCTCTGTTTCTTATCCAAAGCGCTGGAGTGGCTGGTGCATAGGCAAGTCACTGAGTACCTCGAATCAAGACTCTTGTTGATCTTGACGATCTCCTTGACGATCTACAAACTGGCTTTCGCACTGGCCACAGCACACAGTCTGGCTTGATTAAGCTGACTGATGATATCAGGCTTGGTATAAACAGAGAAAAGGTCACGCTTCTTCTTCTCTTTGACTTTAGCAAGGCGTTTGACACTGTGTGTCACGTCAGGCTCCTCAGAAAGCTGTCCTCCTTCGGCTTTTCCAAGCAAGTCATTTGCTGGCTTGCCTCTTATCTCACTGGAAGAGAACAGGCCGTCATTGGTGACAACAACGAACCCTCCACTTTTCGCCCCCTTAACATCGGTGTGCCACAAGGATCTGTTCTAGGTCCATTGTTGTTCGCGTTGTACATCAATGACATCGGCTTCTGCCTAGATTCTGATGTATCCCATCTAATCTATGCGGATGACATTCAAATATACAGCCAGTGCCACCTGGAGGAGCTGGATTCTTGTTCTGCCAAGATGAGTGCTAGCGCCGACAGGATAATAGGCTGGGCTGCGCAAAATGACCTCAAACTTAATGTCATCAAAACTAAGGCAATCGTCTTGGGCTCACCCTACTATATCAACATCTTACCAACTGTAGCTAACACCTTTATCAACATAGGGGGAGCCCGGGTCGATTTTGAATCATCTGTGCGCAATCTGGGATTGGTGCTTGATTCCAAACTAACGTGGAAAGAGCATGTTACACAACTGTGTAAGCGTGCTCACTCATTAATGTACAGGCTATATTTCTTTAGGAAGAACACCAATCTCAGGCTGCGCAAGCATCTCGTACAAACGCTCCTATTTCCAATTATAGACTACTGCTCACTCGTATACTACGACCTAACACAGGAACTTGACACTAATCTGCAGAGACTAGTAAACACTGGAATACGTTACATTTATGGTGTAAGGAGGGACGAGCACATCTCCCCTTACAGGCGTGAGTTGCAATGGCTTACCACCGCTGGACGTAGGAGGTACTGCGCGGCCTGCTTTTTACGAAAATTGTTTAACACAGCTGTGCCCTCTTATATCATGGCCTTTTTTGACTTCCACGTCGCACTCAGGCCTGTCAGGGGGGAGGTGACACCCTTGGATATTACGGCCTTCACGACAGAGTCGCTGACGAATTCATTCCATGTAAGCGTCTCATACCTCTGGAATTCTCTGCCATCACATATACGCAATATACGATCCATCTCACACTTTTAACAGTTAGCAAAACAACATTTCTTCAACCTCGAAAACACACCGCAGTAAACATCACCTCAGACTCAGTCTTCATGCCTCATCTCACCAAATCTCATCGCGCTCATACTAAACATGAACATAACCTCTCACACACTCAAACAACAAAACAAAAATACCTAGATATATATATACTGATTTCTTATCATTTTTCGATAAATTTAATTTGTACAACAACATAATGTACACTAATAAAGACAATTTAATCTAATCTAATCTAATCTTTCGCAGTAAATTGTGTACCGTGATCACATGAAATTTGTTTTGGTTTACCGTAACATAAAATATAATCGTTAAAGATTTTCTTAATAGTCGCTGTACAAGTTTTGTACAAGTGTTTTCGTAGTGGATATAAAACAACAAATTTAGAAAATGCATTGATTGTAACTAATATATATTTAATACTGCCTCGTCCCGTAGGTAGAGGACCGTAGAAGTCGATAGATAATAATTCGTTTGAAGCCTCTAGAATAATCGATTCCATAGGGGCTGCGCAAGGACGATTTGAAATTTTATTTCGTTGACAAGAACCAAGAAGACCATACATTTCGTGTGTTTCAAGAATAGGAGCTTTTATCATTTCTTTTGGAATCATAATTTTATAACAATTAGATTGGCTTCTTTTATATATGATATTGTTTTCAATTAGAAAAGCTGAATTATTTTTTTCAGAGTAATTAGTAATCAAATTGTTCAAATATTCATCGTTTCTTTGTAACAATTTAATTTTTTTAATCAAATCATTTGAAAATGTTTGTTTGTTTATAACGGCAATAATAATTTCTCCCGGTTTGCTTTTATCTTCCGGATTATAAGTGGGGTGTCGACTCAACATGTCTGCGACGACGTTCTCTTTACCCGATACATAATCTATTTGTAAATTGTTATCTTGGGTTCCAAGAATCCATCGACGTATTCTGTTACCCACGAATTTACATTTAAACAGAAAAATTAACGCTTTGTGATCAGTTTTTACATATATTTTCTCAGTTCGCAAATAAGTATTTAACTTTTGTAGACTCCAGACTACCGCAAGGAACTCTTTTTCCGTAGTGAAGTATGTCAGTTCAGCCGCTTTCAAAGTTCGACTAATATAAATTATGACTCGTTCATCTCCGTTATTATCGATTTGCGAAAGTGCACCAGCGATAGCAAAGTCAGATGCATCACAACGTAAAATGTACGGTTTAGACGGATCGGGATAAGCGAGACAAACATCTTTGTCGAAAAGTATTTTAATTCGCTCGAAAGCTGTTTGATGTCTGTCCCCCCACTCCCAGTTCTTTTGTTTATTATTTTTTAATAACTCTTCATACTACAAAGAAATCATTAATATAAATAGTGAAAAGAAAAGGGCCGAGATGCGAGCCCTGCGGGACACCCGACTTCGCATGAACAACAGGAGAGACGCAATCATTAATCCTTACCGCCTGATATCGATCAGAGAGGTAGGACGACAAAAGCTTAAAAGCTGTACCCCCAACACCATAATTCCAAAATTTTTACAATAACCTGCCATGGTCAACTCTGTCAAAAGCTTCAGAATAATCTATGTAAATATTTCAACAGGAAGAAAGGAATATCGCGTAGAATTTGCGCGTTGACCGTCCGTTGCGAAAAAATACGTACTCTTCTAACCTCGGATTTTATTTGGCAGTGAACCGTATGAAGAGACTGTTTAATTTGTTACCGTCAAATATTTCTAGTATCGAAAACTTTGCTACTTTTAAAAACTCTCTAAAGTCTTTCACTACCCGGTTTCAACCAATCGCTTTGTGTCCAGTTTAACTATATAGTTTAACCAATTCTTTGTAAACATACTTTGTAATTCCAAAGGGCTGTTAACCCGTTTATTAAATAAATGAATTAATAAATAAGTATATAAATAAATATATTAATAATTACATAAATGAATATATAAAAAATATATAAATGAATATATAAATAATTAAATAAATATATAAATATATAACTGAATATATAAATAAATAAATACATAAATTATACCGCTTTCACAGTGGTGGATGGGTTAAGTAATTTTAACTCCGACGTGCTCGTGCATGGCAATTGTCGAGGCTACGTTAAAGAGGTGTCGTTTCGTCTTCAAGACTCAAGTGTGGAACCATACTTGCCAGGTCAATAATTCAAAACCTAAAAATACCGACATAATATTTAAGGGCACACCACCTTTAAACTCTGAAAAATAAACTTCTTATAAATAATAACAAAAATAAATTATAATTGTTATATTAATTTTATACTAATATTAGGTTATTGTTTAGTCGCAACATTTTTTATTTTATTATTTTTCTGCGCCTGCACGCGCAAAGTGTGTCTGTATGTGTGTCGGGAGCTAGAGCCCACAAATCTAGCGCGGTGGCAGCACCTCTCGGCACTGTCGCCGCCATTTTGAGCATCGCTCTCCCGCCCTTTCGGCCGGCTCGTTCAGCAGTCTAGTACTAACTCATCCTCTCGGAGTAGTTTGGGATTCTCAACGTGACATCTTCACGTATTCCGTTAACCCGGAAAACCCTGCGTCTACTTCTACTAAGAGAAAACTCGTATCTCAAGTAGCAAAGGTCTTCGAACCTTTATGATTATTAGGTCCATTAACGTTGTCTGCTAAAGCTTTAATACAGGACTGTTGGAAGGCCAACATTACATGGGATGAATCTCTGCCTCAGGATATCCATACGAAGTGGATTAAGTTCGCGGATCAACTTCAATCTTTGCGAGAAGTTGCGTTTTCTAGATATTTATTTGCTTATATTTAATGCTTAGAAAATCTTTTATGAAAAAAATGTGGCATAAATAGGTTAAAAAGGGCCAAAAATTAAGTATTTTAATTGTTAAATATTTTCTAAGCATTCAAATGAAAATTCCTGTATTCATACTAAAAGTATAAATGTACAAAGCATCCTCCTAAAATTTTAGCCCAATCAAACCATGTGGTCACATGGAATCCTACGGACAGTGCCAAAATGCTCAAAATAGTATACGGAGAGTCACCATGGGTAAGTAGGTGCTAATATGGATTTACCATGGTAAAAATACAGGTAATATAACCTAATATTAGTATAAAATTTATATAACAATTATAATTTTTTTTGTTATTATTTATAAGAAGTTTATTGTTCAGAGTTTAAAAGTGGCTTGTCCCCTTAAAGCTCCCTATCTTGACATCGAGTACACCGCATTGGATAATGAAGAGAATAATCAAAGATTGCAATTCCCTAGACTAACCTTGTTTTTTTGTTTGAGATTAATTTGTTGGGTTTCACTCGTATTACCGTAGTACACTTTCAAAAAAAAATTTTTTTTAAGAAATCAATTTATTTATTTCTCATCCTTCACATACAACTCGCTTCAAGGAATTCAGCCCATAGCCCATAACATTACATAGCCCATAATGTGATAAGGCGCATTTTTAGGGGAAAACTTGGCGATACCCAATTGGATCCCAACTCCTCAAAATCGTAGAGAAGTCTTTTGACGAATCTGTGATCTGCCCGCATTGCAATACAGTTGGCATCGACATACGTGCACGATAGAGAAGGCTGTTACTTGATACCACTGCACCAATTCGCAAAACAGTAGCCACTGATACATCTAGTCTACGATATTAACTTATAAAATCAATATTTAGTAATTAAACAATTAGCTGCAAGCAAATTATCGAAACAAATTAACAAATTCCTGCAATTAGACGGTCAATAAAATTAGCCTTTTGCACACATATTGACAATTGGATTGGCCGTCTTTTCTACATGTTTCATCAACATCCATCAATTTTTGCAATAATAGCGCCTAATTTACTGAAACGCATTTTTTCGCTTTTGGCATTTATTACAATTAACAAATTGATGAAAAAAAATAAGGTACAATTATGTGTATGTAATTTAAGTACCTTCAACAAAGGATGTGTGAGGGCGCGGGCCCATGGTAGAACGAAAATCCGGAACGGATTATCCGGATTGGCGTTGGTCAATCACACTTGACTTTGTTAAGTAAACGTATACGACATCAGCGCCTTCTCCGTTCTGATTTTTATACACCCCGTTTCCCATGGAATATAATTGCTTCCTTCCTAAGGAAGCCTTGTAATAGTGATTTTTTGAGTTTGTGTAAAAACATGTAGAAAGTGTGTTTTGATGTATTTTTAGTCGAAAAATAGTGTTTTTAGAAAATGTCCGTATGGATGTGTGTGTGTGTGTGTGTGTGTGTGTGTGTTTTAAGTTTGAGACACACAATAAGCGAACATGAGGCAATGCCCCGTCAAAAATAACAAGTGCTCCACAACGCGATGCAGAGGAACTAGGTTCGAGCTGAGACAGCTCCCGCCTGATGCAGAGGACGTAGGGCGAGGTTTGAGACTGCCAGAGGATGCGCGACGATGCTGTAGTGAAGTAGACGGCCGACGATGCAGTAAGAAGCAGACGAGTTTGAATCCTGCGCCCTAATCACTACGGTGAGGAAGTATGGAATGTCAAACCCAAGAAGAAGCGCAAACGCTGGTAAAGGCCACATTCGAAGTATGGAGTCTAGCGTGGGCGCGGTGCGGGTCTTGAATTGTCGTAGGCCAACTTGAACAGAGTTGCGCTTCTGTCAAGTCGCGGTACTAAAAAAGAAAAAAAAAAAAAAA
>CM053170.1:42433872-42447344 GCA_012977825.3 Pteromalus puparum
ATTTTTTAGTTTTGAGATTTCAGTTTTCTCCGATAAAGTTATTGAAAAAGTTAATAAAAGTAAATTGCTTAATATGCACATGAAAGAGAATAAAATTACCTATCTTTTTACCGCGGAGAATTTATATTATCTTTCGTCGTTCTTTTATATACCATAAAGTGAAATTTTTTTAAATCGTTATAACTCAAAAACTAAATAGTGAATCATTCTAAAAAAATACATGATTGTTGAAGGTAATTAGAACTATGTACCACTTTAATTTTAAGTCAGTTCATCGAAGAAAAACATCATAAACTGAAAGAAGTCGTTTTTATATGGGTGACGATAACTGGAGTAAAAAGGCATTAATCAAGTTCAAATTTTGGATTTAGTTAGTATTATATAGCATCTTGATCCCTTTCTTTGGGTTGTTTACGATACCAGTTAGTTTCAAAGATATTGAGCTTCAAAATTTCGTTCCTCACCCTGTATATTTTGCATAATTGAAATCTGCATCGCTTATATCTCTAGCGTCCTCACAGTGGCGGATGGGTTATATAAACAATAATAGTTAATTAAAATAATACTTAGTATAAGTATATTACGCACCTATAGGCCGGAAAAACAAAGAATGTTTTAAATCGCACGTGTAAACATTTAAGTGCAAATTCGCGGCCGAGTGGAAACTTCTCTTGGTCTGGAAGAGACAATTTGAAATTTGAAGGCACGCGTACCAAACCAACTTTTTTGGGTTCCTTAGGCCATCCAGAACACAAAATCCAGGACACAAAAAACTTTGCGTTCCCAAGATTTCGAAATACTTATTTTTTTGCCCGGCAGTTTAAATTCTCTTATGGGAAATTTACATGGGAAAGATAAACGGAAACGAGACATTGCTCAATTGTGCGTACTCAACGTCAGGAGGTGCAATCGAAAAACGTGTATTAATATGATCAAAGTATCGGAAGAAAGCTTTAATTTGAGCCCCGGTGGGTTAAAAATAGTTGGCTAGATCAAAAGTTGTCTAGGCTTGAAAATAGCAAAAAATTATGAAAACTGGTGATTTTCTACGATAACTGGTGATTTTTCCCATTTTTTAAATCTGCATAACTTTTGATCCGAGCGGTCAATTTTAACCATCTGGCCCTCAAATTAAAGCTCTTCTCTTCTACTTTCACGACAACATATTTATAACATTAGCCATACCACAAATCGACCAAAACAAAATATATAATTTACAAGAATTAGTGGATTATAATTTCAATGACTGGAAAATATTAGATTCAAAATGCAATAGATAAAAATGTGATGGTATATTAAAACAAAAACTGAATTTGAAAGTCGAAAAAAATAAAATTTTGATATTACAATTATTATTATTTAATATAAATGAATATAACAATATTGTAAAAATAAATAAACTCAAAATAACAAATCTTCCGAACACAAACATCAATATTAATGATAAGGTATACAAAATTACAAATGCTATATTTCATCATGGTAATAATATCAATTCAGGACATTACACGAATATGTTGAGGAAAAATAATAAATGAATAAGAGTCGACGACTTAAATACAACAGAACAAAATTGGCCTACGTACAGCAAAGATGCTTATCTTGATTTATTAGAAGAAATGTAATTCATTAAATAATATGCATTTATCAATAATTGAAAAATAATTTTAAATAAAAGTAAAAATAAAGTGGATTAGGCTTTCTCGCATAATATTGTGCATTATATTGCTTTCTTTATCCTGTTGCAACAGAAATATATCATTTATATAAATCAGATGGAAAGTATAACTTATCCACTTCATTCAGTTTAAAAAATATTATGCGATTGGGGATACCACTTTAAACAAAGTTTTATATCATCCATTTTAAGACTTCCATATATAAATCCCATTAAATAGTGATATATAAAACATTGTTTTAAGGACATGTAAAAGAAAATAGAAAAATACTTCAGCTTAGTTAATAGACAAATATTGAGATAAGAAAACTGTTACATTTCCTTACAAAAAAAAAAAAACGCGCCGAGATATCTACCGCTTAGTGGTGAGGAAACGATATCATTTATATGTAATTAATACAAAGATTACGTTAAATAAAATATTTTAAAGTGTTAGTGAATAAGATGTTAGGTAAAACAGGGAGGGTGATGTCTCTTGGAGATCAGTTTAACAATTAGCTATGCAAGATATACGAAAGAAAGATAGGGAGAGAGAAATTATCGATCAAAAAAAAAAAAAAAAAAAAAAAAAAAAAAATAGAATTATTTATGAAGTAAAAACAATTCTGATATTAAGCAATACATAATGTTGAAGGAAGCTACGTGCCAAAGAATTGGCAGCGGTTTTTTCTGAACAGACGATCATTCTAACTTTAAACATTGCTATTAAACGTTAGAACATTATAAATGGGCATTAATTGTACTAGTGCACACCGGTAATCGTGATTATACAATATAAAGCATTTTCTAAGATATAATTAGTTTTACATTCGTACATTGTAAAAATTTACTTTGCACATCAGACTGTTCCTTAATCGAATGGAGAAGGCGCTGATGTCGTTGCCCTTTACTTAACAGAGGCGACTGATTGGCCAACGCCATTCCAGATAATCCGTTCCGGATTTTCGTTCTCCCAAGGGTCCGCGCCTTCATTTTTTGATCCATCGTCTAGATTTTTATAAGCACTGCAAAGACTAAAAAAATTAATTTTACCACTTATTTGCTAATTTGACAACTTTCCGGGACTACTTATTAGTTAGTTCTTTGACATTATCATTCTACAATAAAGTGCAAAAACTTTCCTACATTTAATTTTTAAAATAATGTGACAAGTTTTCATCTAATTCGACTGGACTACGAAAGCTATCCATCTGTCCGACGGACCGCAAATAAATGCAAGGTCTCGAAACTTACGCTTAGTTCTACCCATGTTTGCGCCTCGTTAAAACTCTGTCCTAGGATCAAACAATTGTACCAAGTCTGTACGGCGCACCTGTCTCTGCTCTTGATTACACAGAGGGCTACAGATCGTTTCTACTAGGATTGTATCCCAAATGAACCTTATTCCTTGGTCGTAATGTTCTTTGGCTACGCAATATTGAAGTGCCTTTATATATTTTTGCGCGTTATTACAATAGTAAGTAAAGAAATGGTAAAAAAGCACAAGGCTTATATGGGTGATTCTGCCGTAACTGGCTCAAAACGGGCACACAAATGTTCTATACTAAAAGCGACTATTTTCAACTTGCCGGACGGTTATTCTAACTGGAATTACATACAATACAAGTCCCTAAAGCTAAACCACAACATATTACTTTTATAAAAAGTTATGTGAAGAATCCATATTTGACTAGGTTACGGAACTGACATTTTTGTAATTTGCGCTACTAAAACTCCAGTAAATTTTAATTTAACTTGGTAAAAAAAATTAAATCGTCTAAGATATATCTATCTATCTATCTATCTATATGTATATGTATATTCACTCAATATTTGACAGCCTGTTCGTTTATTCACGAAGATCGCAATATCGTTAAATGACGAATTATTTAAAAAAAATTAGACTCTTATTAGACGTTTCCTTGTAACTGGAGCCATTTAAATACTAAAAAAGCAATGATTAGGACATTATTAATGTATTAATGATACTTACTGTATTATGTGTTACGGAACTGACGGTTACGGAATTGACATTTAGGCGTTTATCAGCTCGCATAGCCTAGCGTAATTATTATAAACAATTCTTTGCACATATATTCGAAAATACTTACTATTTACTCGAGAAAAACGCCCTATATGTTTAAATACATGGTTGCTAAGTAGTAGTTTACTAGCGTTACGGAACTGACAGGTTGTGCTTTTTTTCGAAATTTCTGATGAAAAATCAGCTCTCACTTCCACAATTTGAATTTTGGAACTATGCTACAGTTGAATTTCATAAATAGTACTATATAGTTTGAAATTCTACCGACAGGCGGCGCTATATGACACACTAGAACGCTTTTAACTTAAGGTAATGTAGAGGGTACTTTTTTAATGCAAAAACGGGCGTCAAAGAGTAAGCGCCCAGCTTTAATATTAAATAATTAATTTTAATCCCAAAACCATGAAAAATATATTGTAATAGGTCTATAGTTCATACTATATATGATGGAATTTTTTTTACATGTCGTACTTTTATCTGCATCGACCTTTTAGATTGAAATCCGTGTTGGAGACAGGTTACGGAACTGACATTTGAGGCCTATTATATTGCGTAGTTTTAAATATAAGCCTGCATACTCNATAGTTAGATATGCCAGACCTACATAAAACCGCTTGTGCGATTTTTTTTCAAATGTGTAAACGCCTGGGAAGCAGGCGCGCAGAATGAGCCAGTTACGGCAGAATCACCCATATAAGTGATGTAAAATAAACGGATAGAAGAAAAGAGATAAGTAAACGGGCTGTTCAGAGGGTCATTAAGGAACGAATTCAAAAACCGCTGCCAAGTCATTGGCACTTAGCTTCCTCCTATTCTGCTAGTGGAAGATAATTACATGGGACAATCAACTCATTCTTTGATTTAAATATTCGCTACTATTCGATACTAAAAGGATAGGTTTACTCGAATTCAAAAATCAGAAAACATAGCAACGTCCAATCTATTACGATCAGATCACGTAGTTCCAAGATTATAAACAGTAATACTAGTCAACGCATGCACGCACGCACGCACGCACACACACACACAGACAGAACCAATCTGCACGGACATTTTTTAAACAATGAAAACTCTCAAAATATACTAAAGCTTTAATTACCAATTATATGGTTTAACAAAAATAATAATTTTCAGTCACACAGAGTATAGCAGGGTGAGAGTTGAAGAATTGAATATTAATCTTTTAAACCAAAAGGTTTCATAAGCTACAAAAAGAACCTAGCCGAATTAATCAAAAGATCAATCTTTTCCTAAAATTTCAACTCAATTTAAACCTTTTTACTCCCGTAATCGTACGACATAAAAAAAACCATTTTTTTTAGTTTTTGATTTTTATCTCAAAAACTAGTCGCCAAAATTGCTTAAAATTTTTACAACTAGTAGATATCGTTGTTTTTTATTGTCATGAATTTTTTCAAAACATTTAACTATTTATTTTTTGAGTTATATATGTTTATCGAAAAATTACCTTTTATATCATAAAAAATGAACAGATCAGTCAATCTAGAAAATCTTGCGGGAAAAAGTAGACAAATTTATGTTCTTTTAGATACACTATTGTTGAATATATTGTATAAATCATATCATTATAAAAAAGCAAAAATATTTTTTCAAAAATAGAAAAATGGCTATAATATGGCCATAAAATGGTCAGAATCATAAAACAAAAAATGACCTAAATTCAGAATTAGAAAAAATATATGCATGTCAAATTTTATTACGATCCGTCGCATGGTTCCAAAATTATGGCGGTATACGTACACACACACACACACACACACACACACACACACACACACACACACACACAGCCATCCGCACGGACAATTTCTAAAAACATATGATTCGTACTCCAAACACCTCCAAATGCGTTTCCACGAAGTATTAGCAAAACTGAAAATTTTACTATTACAAAGCTTCCTCTTGAGGAGGAAGCAAAATTGCGTAATTTTGAAAAAAGGTGTATTGTGGAGTGGGTGGAAGGGGATTTCAAAAATCAATCATATTTGAATTTTACAATATAATAAGAAAGATCCATATTTGTTTGTAAAACCTTGTAAGAATAACATATTTCCTCAAAATACATACCTCTCCATTTTCCGGAGGATCTCCATTTCCGAATGTGGATGTTATCACAAGCAGCAAAGCTTCGTGTTCAATGTTAGTTATGTCATAATCTGCCATGCTTAAAACCTATAAAAATGTTCAAATAATTTTGTTGTTCTCAAAAACGGCAAGCATTTTATGACATTTTTTCATAATCAGACATTTTGACTCTTACAAAGTTCATTACAACTCTCAGAAACAAAATTCATTATTGCTGATTTTATTTACAGCAGATCGAGTGTGCGTTAGCGGGTGAAGCAATAAACGAATCGTGAAATGTGTAAGGTCTAAAATTTGCATGGCTTGAAATTTGAAAAGCCCAAAATTGGTAAGGCCAAACTTTTATAGTAAGTCCGAATTCATTATTAATCTCAATGGACCAGAGAACAAAAGAACCGAAAAATTGGATAACGGAGAAAATGGATTCACATAAATAACATACTTGTGAGTGTAACCACTTTGCGCAAGAATCTTTTGCAAAAATATTGATTTTCACAATAATTAATGGTTCTTATGTAATAACTTAAGTTGAAATGAACGGAAAAATTTATCATCATAATTGAGCCCCTAAAATTTAAATATGTATAGAGCAATACGAAAGAAAATCGTAAATCAGTTGAGTTCCCCAATAAAAAAATTTATTATTTTACAGGAAAGTTATAATTAGTGTAAAAATCCCATTATCCTAAAAAGAGTTATTTTAAAACAAAAACAAGTGAAAAGTAATACCATGTGCCTCATCCTTTTATGCCACAAATGCAAAAAACTGTTTAATAATTCTAAAATCATCTATTATATTAAGAGGCGTCGTGCTGTGACGCGACACTTTTCGATATTTTACTTCATCCCCTAAACTACCCATTCTAAGTACACCGGAAGTTGTCTAGTAGTACACAGGAAGTTGACTAATAGTATACAGGAAGTTGACTGGTAGTACACCGGAAGTTGACCAGAATTAAACCGTAAGTGGACCAGAAAGTGAACCGGAATTTTTTAGATTTTGATCGTAGGTCCGTTTTTGATAATTCACTTCATTTCCTTAAGAACTCTTTCTAATAGTTTAGGGTGAACCATTAGTTAACTGAAAGTAACCGGAAGGGACCGCAAAAATGTCTTTAGACTTACAGTTATCCTACAAATTTCTCACGGCTAAAAATTATAATGCGTTTCGTCTCAGATCTGTTTTTTAAGTTCATCAGCAAAATTAAATATTCAACATTGAAAATTTTCTTGTGTAACGTTTTGCAAATCGTGCAGTAGGTAATGTATATTATTTGCAGAAAGGGCTTATTGCTACATTCCGCGCTTAAGTTATAGGTATGAAATGTAATAAATATTTGAAAAAGTCGCCGTATAAATTCTACAAATCAGAACTAAAAATTACAATTTGATTATTTTTTAATTTTTTTTCTATGCAAATGCAAATTATCTAGTCTTTTTTTTAAGTCTACTTTTGTTCAAGTAGAATCATTAAATTTGAATTCGCCGAGAAAACGACAGAGTCGGAGCTAGCTGTTACGTAAGTTTCAGAACGCTGCTGGTCAGCTCGATCAATTAGGGAATTGCTATGACAACGCTCGAGCGCTCTCTCTCTCTCTCTCTCTCTCTCTCTCTCTCTCTCTCTCTCTCGCGCGCTCAGCAGTACCTGTTGCCCGACTGTAGTCAGTCGAGCTGTAAAATCAGAGCTGAACACACTGCAGTGCCAGCTACTGGTATGGTTCTCATTTGGAGAACGACCGTTTAGTCAATATTTTCACTCATTTTTCCTTGTTTTTCACAAGTGTACTTACAAACTTTTGTTAGTATACTTCGCCCTTTGAGCCTTTTATTATTTCAAACATTGAGTCGTTTTAATTATCGCCAATCTTAAGTAGGAACGAATATCCAACGTCTACATAGTCAGTTAGACGATAAACAACTTATTTGTATGAATGTCAGTGCTATCATCTGTATAGTATCACCAAAAGAATGACTCTTTTTCGCATAGTATTTCATATCTATAAATTAAGTCTGAGAGTGCTGATGGCTCCGGGGGAAAACCACCTGCCTCCTGCTCAAGGGGTTTGAATTCCGATCATCGCGATCAGGTTTTTCAGATCCGATGGAAATCTTACTCACAACACCAGGTTTAAGAAAGGAGTAGGTGTGATGAGCCCACCCTGGAAAATTTAGAACGCTGAAATTCATTTAGAAACACAACACGATACGTTGTGATGCCATGAACTTTCGAGTTAAAAAAGCCAGCCATTTATTTTATATTTTTTTATTTTTATAACTTAAGTCTGCTTCAATAAGTGCGAAAAGTCGCCATAAGTCTTACGGGTAAAGCTGCAGAATTCCTCGCCCAAAGTAATATATTTGATTTAGGCATTTCAAGATACGTTTTGTAGAAAAAAAATAGACCTTATCTCAGACGCCGTTGAAATTCATAGCGCATATTATTATTATTGTCGTATTCAGAATAACAATACATTTTATTCTTGCAATCCACAGCGCATATTATTTTGCAGCCTCTATTGAAATCTACAGTGCACATTATTTCGCAGCCGCTATTAAAATCTACAACGCATATTACTTTGGCAGCCACTTTTTAAAAATGCAGTGCGTATTATTTTTATTGCTTCTAGCTGATACCATACTATTCATTTTAAATAATTGTTATAAATAAATAATTCGGAAAACTGTACTTTAAACATGTTATATTGAATAATAATATTTCATTATATAATGAGTCGCCTTTAGTGCTCTCGTTATCTCTCTCTCCCCTACTTTCTATTGTTATATTTAAAAATACATTATAAAAATTCATTTAATATCTATGTAAAGGCATTGCTTTCAGGAGCAGGTAAGTGTGAGGACATCTTTAGGTTACTTTAGGACATCCTTTCCGAGGTAACCGCTCGGAAGCGATTACTCCCAAGTCGGATAGAAATAAAGATAAAAATCCAGGTCCAGACTTCGACAAAGTTTTCTGCTGGAATTGCAGTTTGCCTGGTTATACCAAGTTTACCTGCCCAGAATGCGCCTCTTCGCAGCCCTCGGAAAACGAGGAAGAGAGCGAGTAGACAAAGTCCCTACCGCTCTAGAATACCCGTGAACCTTCGACACTGGAAGCGTAACAGGAGTAGAGCAAACACTGCACGGCACGACGAGCGACTCACCGCTAGCAACGAGTAGCTCGACCGATGTGGAGTCGTCTTGCGATGGAGGTACTGTTGCCAGCGCTTTCGTGGAGGAGTATCCACGGTGGTGGCTAGCCATGGAGGTTGGCCAATATGAATTGAGAGGATTCTACGATGCTGGAGCTTTCTGCAATGTCCTCGGCCCCATAGGCATATATATCGCAGCCTCATTGACTAGGCGCGTCCGACCTCATGTGGGCCCCGGTGCTAGAGCAGTCGACGGTCATTATGTCCCTGTATTTGGGAGCGTTAAATTGCCCTTCACTGTAGGAGCGATACCCCATTCAGTTGATGCATTCGCACCTGGAGGTGCAGGCTTCGCTCGCGCTGTTTCGGCGATGCTTGATCTAGTAGCAATAAGCTGCTGCTCAAAGGCACAGACGTTGAGATATCGGCCGTCCTCTTGTCTATGCGTACTGGAGAGCTTTTATCGCTCGCCTCCCTCGGAATTGAAGCAATTACTGAGGAACAGCGAATGAAAATTGGCGATCGGATGGAAGAACTGCTACCAGAGCCTTCAGGCGAACAGCTTTGCTGTGCAGGGTAGATTTATAAGGACATCGACGTTGGCGGTGCTCGGCCCATCAAACAGCGCTATTACCCTGTTTCGATAATTTTAGAGGACAAGATGCATGAGCATTTGATTTTCGTTTTTTTTTTCTTCACGTTATTTCCTCATATGTAATTGTAAGAGAGAGACAAAGAGGCTAATAGTTTCTAATCATTTATTACCTTTTCTATTAAATAAATCTAAGTATTTTTCTACATTCCGATTCAAATCTTTCATTTTCTTATAGTCGAGAGAGATAGTAGATCGGGCTGATAGTAGCACGAGGCATCTGCGAGACTGCACGAGCTGCATCTGTAAGTACTGGCTAGGTCGTAATACTCTCTCTCTCTCTCTCTCTCTCTCTCTGCGTTATTCGCTCTGCTTCGTCTCTCGCTTATCCCGCGTGCACCTGTATTAGAATCATAATCGTTACATAAACGAAACAGTTACCGCTACTCGGCTTGTGTGATTTTGCTCCTGACTCAATCCTTTCCCGTGCGTTCCCCTTAAATTTAACTCGCAAATAAGCTACGTAGCTTTATCACTCACGACGCCTTCGCGGGCTCATGTGCACGAGGACGTGCACGTTCAGCATATACTTCGCTACGGGCTAGGTTTCGCATAGCCTTCAAGAAGCCTGCAACGAGCTGCTGCGTCTATTCCTCTCTCACTTTGACAGATCAGTGGATGCGCCACTGATCGTTTATAACGGAAAAGGAACCCCGTTATAATTAAATACAACGTTTTTCGTATATAATTTGTGCATACTATTCTTATTTTTTTCATTTTTTACCGTTGATCGTTCTGTTGGAAAAATTTTTATATAATTGACCATATCATTGACCATGAATAAAAACTGAAAATGCAAGATATATTTCAACATTTTGAAATATTTGTCCTTGAGATTTATTTAGTGCCATTGCAAAACCTAATCCAACTGGGAATTGGCGTCTTTTCATTTTAAAAGGAATATCTTATTTAGCTGGAGATAACTCAATACCCGGTAAAAATACAATTTTACTTTCACTAAATATTTCTGCGAAAATAGTATATTCTAACATTTTTTAACTTTTTTATCGTGTTTCGTTACAAAGACCATCATTTAAAGTATTATTTCGTAATATAATAATCATTGCTCCACCTTTTAATTTCAATTTGGTTTGAAGGAAATTCAAAATTATACTGGTAAAGAAACTTCTAAATTTTGATTGTTATCATCTTCTGTGGAATATAGATTCTGGTAAAGTAAATTAGTATAGACTCATATATTCTTTTACTTTACTTTTAATTTTTAATAAAATTTAATTTTTAATCATTTCAATACTGTTCGCATTGTTTCAGAAACTAAGAACCGTGAGCAGCCGAACCTCGAGCGGGTTCGCGGTAAGCGGAGGCTGCTTAGAAACACATAATACAGGCGCCATAGCAGGACTTCTGATTTTCATGCTATTATAACCCTGCTGCATCGCGTCATCGTTGCCGTTTTGCACGACGCACTTACTTATAATATCGCCGGAACGTTAAACGGAGCTAAACATTGCCGTAAGCAGAGATCGGGGTTCTGCTTCAAAACTTCAAAACGGACACGGCAGTCAGCTGCATGGATATATCGCTAGCTGGTCGCCAGATTGATGCGCACAATGTATGCGCAGTTGTCGAGCTCGCTGCCTCGCTTCGACAGAGCCAACGAACAGCTGTCCGGCTTTGCTTGATAATTAAACTTATACTTTTTCTGTTCAAATTATGTAATAAACTATCTTTGCACCAAATTAATGACTTTAAGAACAGGATGGAATTCGCTATGTTAAGCGTGACATCACAGCTTACATGCAAACTAATGTATTTTCCACCAATAGGATATTTCCAATTTTGGCCCCCTTATGGACTTTTCGCGTGTATGATTTGAATTAAAGAACTATAAAAAGATAATTTTTCTTAATCTTACGGAATAATAATGGGGTTTTCATCATATTTGTAATAAATTTCGTTGCGATAAAAGAATAAATGTTAAAATTTAAATGAATGTCTATATTCAAAAATCATGAGTCCAAAACTACAATAAAATAATTAAAAAATTTTCATGTTATGCATAGTTTTCAACTGTATACGAAAAAGATAAAAAGTCAATGTTTTCTCAGACAGCGAGTGCAAAGCGCAAAACGCTTCGCGAAGCGATGCAGGGCGGCAAGCCACAGCGGCCGTAAGGCCACGCGTGGCGCGCTAGTTAAAATTTAAAACAGAGGCCTAGGCCTCGGGGTGGCCTTTGAGATGTGTCGCCGAAGAGGAGAAATTAAACTTTATTCGGGAGTACGAGGAGCGTGAGGGAGTAAGTTCGAATTTTCAAAAATCAAAAAAAATCCAGGTTAAGGGCTTTTGCTAAGCTGATATTGAATAGTTTCTGGGGTAAGTTTGGGCAGTGATCGAACCTGCCACAAACAGAAATTGTAAGGACAGCAAAACGATTATAGGGGTTGCTCAATAACTCGGAGATAGAGGTACAGCACGGTATCGTATCGAACAAGAAAGCAACTTATGTTAATTGGAATTATAAGAATGAGTCTGTAACTCCATCGGGAAGCGCGAATGTAGTTTTTAGTCGCGTACATTACGGCTCAGGCGCGTCTAAAACTGTATGACTATTTAAAGTTTTTAGGGGAAAAAGTACTGTATTACGATACAGACTCTGTTATTTATAGATCGTCTGAAGTCGAGGTCGATCTTTCTACAGGAGAGTGAAAGGTATAAGGCTTAATTATGAAAACTCCAAAAAAAATCATTTAGACTTGATAGTCGAGTTAATCGAAAAAAATGAATTAGAAGCTCAGAAGCCGGACTGTGATGATATAGAGGTAGAGGACAATAATATCACTCTTATAAACTCTATGACTAGGCGCACCGAAAAGCACGAAGTGGTTACGGGTCGTGAAAGTAAAACGTGTAGACTCGTTTTAAAAAAGCGTCGATTCCTCACTCACCTCGCTCCGTATCGTAGTTTTTATTTTTAGATGTAATTCGTCAGCGGGGCCTTCGGGGGGCCACACGAGATGTATGCTGCGTCAACACCAGCTTTCATTTTGCAGGGTGCCACTATTTCCCCGAGTATAAAAACTCTCTGGAAGGTCTTGCGTGGCATAGAAATATTCACACGTTAGTACATTTTAAGAAAATCGGTAATTATAAGGCGTTCGAATTTTATTTTAAACACGTTCGAACGTTATGTAAAACTTGCTCATTTAAAGATAACGGCAAATATGAAAAGGCGATTTTATAAAAGTATCTCTGACATTGAGTATATACAGTTTGGAGGACCAAATCAGAAGGACGGGCGTAAGCGCTTAGGTTAGAAAACAGCCGATTGTCGTTGACTGATTCATTATAATATAAAAAAAATAAAGTTTCGCTGTTATGATTGTGTAAAATACCACGCAAAGTAAAAACTTCTATATTCACCTGTGTGTGTGTGTGTGTGTGTGTACGCGCCTGCGAAATTGCGTGTTAAAAAATATATTGTAAAACTTGTGTTAAAAAATATATATTGTAAAATTTATGTGATGCTTCCTCCTCAAGAGGAAGCTTTGTAATAGTAAAATTTTCAGTTTTGCTAATACTTCGTGGAAACGCATTTGAAGGTGTTTGGAGTACGAATCATACGTTTTTAGAAAATGTCCGTGCAGATGGTTTTGTCTGTGTGTGTGTGTGTGCGTGCGTACGTATACTGTTATAATTCTGGAACTACGTGATCGATCGTAATAAGATTGGACGTGTATATATGTTTTCTGATTCTGAATTCGAGTAAATTTTCTTTTAAGATTTAGACTATTTTATGACCATTTCATGGCCATTTTTCGATTTTTGAAAAAATATTTTTGCTTTTTATTATGATATGATTTATACAATATATTCAACAATAGTGTACCTAAAAGACTGCTACCC
>CM053170.1:42449061-42463000 GCA_012977825.3 Pteromalus puparum
AGATGCTCACGAGTCATTTTAGTTGTTATTGTTATCACATGCGTTGAATTATTATTTTCCCGCTTCTCGCAGACGCCGCACGCGCTCTCTCATCTTAAGAGAGCTCGGGCTTCAGTCCCGAGCGGATCTCCGGTGAGACCACTCTCCGCAGGAGCTAGTGAATATAGAAAACTATTACGAGGGTCTAAAAGGCGACTGTGGGAGTACTGAAATGAGCTTTTAAATTTTAATAGGCGATTATTGGAATATAGAAAACAACTCAAGGGTCTGAAAGGCGGCTGTGAGTATGTAGAAATCTATTGCAAATGTCAAAAAGGCGACTGTGGGAATACAGAAAACGATTACGATGGTCTAAAATGCGACTGTGGGAGTGCTGAAATGAGCTTTAAAATATTAATAATTTTTCACAGTGGGTTATTTTCCTTACTATTAGTTTCTATTTTCTAATCTGATTCTTTTGATACTCGCGTTTTTTGTTCCTGTAAATCGCGCCCCACTTGCCTTCTTATTCGTGTACCTCTTCTACGGCCCTATTGCCTCCATTGTGTACGCTGTCTAATTTGGCTTTTTGGCTACTTATGGCTTTTCTTTACATAACTAGCACTTTATTCGCGGCCTCTTTATCGTTTTTTCGATATCCCCCAAAGATTGTTCGGGTCGTCATCTACCTCCGTCGGTGCATCCGTTTCTTCGAGGTACCTGAAACCGATTTCTTATTTCTACTTGATACTTAATTCGTTCTATCCCGTTCCGTAGCTTTTCAATTCGAACGTTTCTACTTTGTTCACAGCGTATTACTATTTTGCCAGCGTACTAATTTGGCTCTTAATTTGGCCACCTACTAGAAATGATCCGAGTCGCAATCCGCCCCCTGTAGTTCTTACGTCAAGCGCGTTGTGTGGCGCATCTTATCGATAAGAAAGTGATCCGATTGATTTTCGTGCTGCCGGGTCCGGCGATTGTCCACGTTACTTTTGTGTATATCCTTGTGCTTAAAGCACGTACTCTTACTATAGAATCTTTTGCCGCCCGCGAAATTTATGACTCTAATACCGTTATCGTTGCTGGTTTCGTGCAGACTTTCCTTGCCTATAGTGGGCCTAAACAAGGCTTCGTAATAAAGATCCTTCACTTCTTCCTCTTTGTCCTCCGTAGGACAATGCACGTTAATAACCACGTAGTTGTACCACGCTCCTTCGATGACGATATACGAGAGTCTGCCGTTTACGAATTTGAAACTTTTAACCGCTTGTATAATTCTTTTGTTAATCAGGAATCCGGTACCTAGGGAATGTCCGCTCGCGCCCCCGTACATAAAGGTGAAGTTTTCGTTTCCTAACATACCGCTATCTTGTTTTGTTAAATAGAGTTTGTTTAAATAGCCGTAGAAATTACGGCACACTAAATAAGAATCATACAGCCAAATAAAACATTTCGATTTGTTCTAATTATCAATATCAAGTTTTATAAAGAAGCTGATTTGACTCACTTTTTGAGGTTAAATATATTATTTTCACGTTCAACTAATTTTTGTTATTACTTAGAGGTACCCAATGATATTTTTTAAAAGAAATAATTATTCCTCAGACATTTATCTTATTGTTCAAAAATTTGTATTACAAACTACTTTTTAGGTGCTGTAAAATCCATAAATTAGTGCAACATCCCATAAGACCCAGTGTATAATATCCTAAATGAAAATACTAATATCTTTCTTTCAAGGTACCCTCCGGTTCCAAAAATTTAACTGAGTAATCTTGAGGACAATATTTAATAGCCCTCCAAATTTTGTTAAAATCTACTTTTTTAATCAAAACCGAGGGTACTCCCTTAAGCAGAGTGCGTAGCCCTAGTTTGCATAAGCAAAGTTTGTCAGGAGATAGTATATCTACAATTTTCTAAGTTTGAATTTGAAATATTCTATATGCTTGATCTGATTTTTGAATATTCTGATTGCCCATGACTCTCTAGGATGATGATGTCTCTGAGGCTAATCAAAAAGCGAGTTGCATTGAAAAGCTGAAACATTCGATCAAGTTGAATGTTATGCTCGAGAACGTATTGGCGAAAATTTTATTAAAATTAGCTGAATGATCTGAATTGAATTTAAGAAGCCGATTGATTGCTGGAAGAAATGAATAGCCAGCATATTCACAAAGGGTTTCCCTTTTGAATTGCATGCAAGGCTAACTTATTGCTATATCATAAACTTAAATAACCATGACTTTTGCTTCCTTTCAGAAGACAATATAAATCGTACTGCACAGGCTGGATGCAGTCGATTCCGAGCAAGAGAAATCTGTTCGGGAGGTAGTGTTGGATACGCTGTGCGGTGGCGGTGCTCTCTTCGCCTTGTGCACTCAAGCGGTCAACACGCGTTTTAGCTTGTCTGTTCGATTACTTTTGTTGTACCAATTATATTCTTATATAATAGCTTGACTACGTTTCAATAGATGATTATATATAATCAATAGATGATTAGCTTGAGGTGTTATCAATAAATAGTAGTTTATTGTAAAATTATGTGTACACATTATTTCTCCCCAAGCATGCATGGTCCGAGCACGATTAAGTCTCAACAGGTAATTTTATTCATGAAGAATACTAGTGCTCACAGTTTCTTAGATATTATTATCAATAGCTCAGAAATTTTTTAAGGTTACCACATCTTAATACTATGCTGTAACAGGCATTGTACTATCTAGCTCTGATATAGTATGCTGTAACAGGCATTGTGCTGTGTAGCATTGATGTAGTATGCTTTCAGAGGCGCATTTTTCTTCTGTACACATAATTAGTCAAAGATAGTATAAGGGTGCAAAAAAATTTGAAAAAAATATGTTACATACTGTACATAGACTATAAGACTACTAACTATAAAGTATAAAACTAACTACTAACTGAATTCAACTAACTAGTAACTATAAAAAAATTTTAGAGCACTAGTGTTTCGTTCAAGAATAAACGATTTTTTATAAAGAAAAAACGAGTTTTTTGTCATTTAGTTATCTATAACTATATAAATAAACAAATTTGCATACTTTTATATACAAAACTTATGACTTATTATCCCAAGAGTCGAAAAAGTACCCGTACGCATAGGAGACTGAAAAATACATCCGAAATACAGAAAAAACTGAAAGCAAAAAGGTGGTATCTAAAAATAAGGGTACTGCAATTTATGCAGTTCTTTTCACAAATTATATTTTATATTATAAACACTCATTTAATTAGGTAGATATCAGGAAAAACAGTAATAAACTGAAGTAAGTAAAATAAGGATAAAATGAAAATTAAAAATTTTATACTTACCATGTTCTTTTTGTTTGCATGTATTACACTCGCATTCCTGATTATTGTTACCAAAATAATCTGGACCATAGTTCACAAATAACTCTTCTCCCTTATTGATATTTCTAATTGTTTTTATTATAACTACATTTTCTGATGACTTAACATATTTACAATTAGCTGAACAATCGTGATTAACTAAAGCAAGCGCTCCAAGCAATATCACTGGCTTTTTTGCTCCGTATGGCCTCATAATGGAGAAGTCTTGATTTTTTGAAATTAGACTAAATTCCTTAACTTTTGACAGTGTAGCGTAAATTCCAAATATACAGTGAATTGGTGTATTAACTTTTATGTCACATTTTGCAATTACAGATAATCCATTATAGTCATCTAAGCTATACCTGTTGCAAGACTGAAGTTCAACTATAGAACTCGGGTTTAGAAAAGTTAAATATAATTTGAAATAAATTTGTAGCCATTTTTCCTCTTTGAAAGTTATTCCAAATATATCTAATAAATTGAACTTGTGAATCTTATCTTAATTAAATTTTCTACTGTCGTTTCTTCACTTACGCCACTTAAAAACAAGTCAAAAACTTTTTTCGATTTTTGGCAAATGTGAACTAAATTTGGAACGGTTCTATTTTTTATTTTTTTTACGTTATACAAATTTTGCATAATCATGGTTTTGAAGAGATCATCGAATCTGCATAATAAATCTGCACTCAGACTTGCTTTTCGTATACTGTCCAAAAGACTCATGGTGATTTCAATTTTTAATCAATCTTCTAAATCCTCTTCTACAAATAAAACCTTTGATATAAATCTTTTTTTTGCACGTTAATCTTTTCTTTTTTGCAGATTTATGAGCTCCCAGAGTCATATGCAGGGAGTAAGAGAGAAGGAGATCAAACTCTTATGGGATCGCGCCACCGAAATGGCTCGCTTCTCCCGACAGAGATCCCCCCGCGGAACCGCCGTGACCTAAGGAGTAGCAGCGCCGCCTGTCGGCAGCTGATTCTGTTCCTACGTGAACTCGTTATTTCCAAGTTCGAATCCACCTTGGAGAATATTTTTTTTTAGTTTACCGGTCTTCCTTAAACAAAATTATTATGCAAATATGAATTTTGAAATAAAAAATTAGGATTATAAAAATGTATAATTATATATATTCGCGCATGTTTATCGCACATCAGATTGTCATGGATACTTCAGGGGTTATTATACAGTTGCTCATAACATGTTTGTATAACACTGGTTTGAATGTTAATATCATTAATAAAAAACTTTTTTATTAATTGATAAAGCTTAAGCTTATACAAAGATAGTTTAAGCAAACAAGTTACGTTACGTCTAAGCTATAAACATATGCGACCATTTCATTTAATATAACAACGTTGTTCTGGGCCTAGTGGTCTAGAGCATTGCTTACAAATTTTATGGTCCCGGGTTCGAGACCGAGGAGAAATATTTTTTTTTTTTCATTGTTGACAATTATATTTGTTACGAAATTGCATAGATTAAACATATTTTAATATTAAGTATAATTATATTTAGACTAGAAATAATTTAATTATTATATACTTTTTTTATGGCTGATACCTATAATAAAGAGGCTACAAGGAGAAATAATAATTTGATTAATTTTTACAGTAAAAACTGTTACTAATTATATTATATTTGTATATTAAAATTATTTCTAGTCTAATTTTATTATTATATAAATCTTTTGTGACCGATAACTATAATAAAGAGAATACAATGAGAAATTATTTAATAAATTTTTTGTATAGTATTAAGTGTAAATAATTGTATTTGAATAACAAAAATAATTGTCTGCAATGAAAAAAAAATATTATCCTCGGTCTCGAACCCGGGACCATAAGATTTATAGGCAATGCTCTAGACCACTAGGCCATGAACAACATTGTTATTATTAACTGAAAAGGTCGCATATGTTTATAGCTTAGACGTAACGTAACTTGTTTGCTCAAACTATTTTTGTATAAGCTTAAGCTTGACCAATTAATAAAAAAAGCTTTTTTATTGATTATATTACCATTCAAACCGGTGTTATATAAGCATATAATGAGCGACTGAACCCCTGAAGTATCCATGATAATCTGTGCGATGAGCATGCGCGAATATATATAATTATAATTATGTGATGTCTATATTTGGACAGCTGATAACTATCTACGTAAACATTACAAATGTAACTAGTTGTAAATTTTAATTAATAATAATAATAAAAACATTCGGATTCTACACTTAAAACCTGTTGATTATTTTCCTCCTATTTATATAAATTTTTATAATCCTAATTTTTAATTTCAAAATTCATATTTGCATAATAATTTATGTTTAAGAAAGACCAGTAAACTAAAAAAAAAAAATATTCTCCAAGGTGGATTCGAACTTGGAAATAAGAAATAACGAGTTCTCGTAGGAACAGAATCAGCTGCCGACAGGCGGCGCTGCTACTCGTTAGGTCACGGCGGATTCGGCGGCGATCTCTGCCGGAAAAGGAGAGCCATTTCTACAGCACGGAGTTTGATCTCCTTCTCTCTTACTCCCTGGTCATATGTAACTCATGCACGCATAAATCGGTGGTTTATATATATATATATATATATATATATATATATATAATATATAAAAACCTGTACCCATAAAGTCCTGGACACTTAAGAAAGGAATACGAGAAAAGCATATGTCCCACGTTCATACACATGAAATAAGTATATGTATAACGCCTGTGCGATGGCATTCATGCACACGCACAGACGACGTCTATCGAAACCGACTGCGACATTATGAAACCGATCGCCGAAAATCGGAGCAGTGATTGACCTGCGAGCCAGCACTGCTCGCGCGCGGTCAATTACAACACCTGCATGCGTGTATCCTCGTAGTGGCAGATGCTGATTGGTCGGTAGTGCCTTCTCAATAAAATCATGTCAATTGCGTGTATCGATACCGAGGCTTTATAAGCTCCGGGATCGATCCATGCAGTGCCTTTTCACGTATACTCTTCCTACCGACAACTGGACCTGGTGATTGAATACGAGTGCTGTATTCCTGCTCGCATTGCTTATTGAGTGCTTAGAACCCACTCAAACTCTGTGGGTAGAATATAGTATAACTCTTCGTTGCTAGACGTGAGTTGAACGTAGTACAGTAATAGGGAAGGACCGCCGAGCGGCATCTCCGGCGAAAGCAAGTGAAGTAACCTTCATCTGTGCAGTAGGCCAACCTTACTCTTTATTGCCACGAGTAATCGTGTAGATTAAGAACAAACAGCACCTGCCACGAACGAGTGATTAGAGCCATTTCTAGTGCGCAGAGCAACCGTAATTGTAAGTCCTCAATTGTATAATTATTAGATTAAACATCGACATAAATAGTACTAAATCTATCTAAGTTACGAACGATTTAACTATCAAACATCATGTATTAAATTGTAACATCAGCTGAGTTCAGGGTTGTCTCCAATAAAGAAACGATAACAAATAATCAGATTCTATAATAATAACAATAATTATTGTAAAAGTATCCTTAAAACAACCTAAACACCTAAGAATAAAGGAATAAAGTAAGCTTGCCAGCATCATCAAGACTGAAGGTAAAAGCGAGCAATTTACTTGCGGACATTCCATCGTCCGAGCATCTGCAGCATGACATACTACTGTCCGCGATTCATTTCACCGCGACTGCGGACATACCAACAGCGTCCGCCTGGATGAATCGGTCCGCGTAAGCATAAAGAGCGGACAGACCACGGTCCGCGTAGCAGTCCACCGCCGCGATAGTCACTTGCTACTTGTTCACATAGATTGTAGATTCAAACACCTCTAGTAACAATAAGGCTCACGAGCCCATGCTAGTTTCCGCGAATAAAATAATTATTTGTACGACTCGCGCAGCCCGTATTCATACCAAATACGGTCTTTACACACGCAAGAAGGAACAGGGAACAGGAACAGTCACAGGAACAGATATAAGAAAATAACATTGGTTAGTATATCTATATATGTGAGGAACATTAAGCTGTTCCTCACATATATAGATATACTAACCAATGTTATTTTCTTATATCTGTTTCTGTGACTGTTCCTATACTCTGTGCGACGACAAGTAAGTAGGGCTCTGCCCCTTTTGTGTCAGATGTAGCAGCGGCTACAGCTTTGCGACTTGGGGCACCAGCACCGAGTATAACGGCATTCTCGTTCATGCGATGAGTACGGAAGCGCCTATGCGCCATCTCTCGGCACTCGGAGGTGCGTGCTGGATTTTTGCCCCAAAGCACTGAACTCCTGTGACTCCAGGGCGGTACCACGCATGCAATACCCACGGTTACAATTAGGGAAGAATGTGTCGTAAAACCAGCGAGTCCTTTACACTCAACGGCGGCTTACCCTATTGAAAAAAATGACGTCATTAAATGACGTTATAAAATGACGTCATTAAATGACGTTATAAAATGACGTCATTAAATGACGTTATAAAATGACGTGATTAAATGACGTGATTGGGCGTATTACAAATTAGAAAACAAAATAACATTATTTTATGACGTCATTTTCTGAAAATTTTGACAATATGAAAATTACACGGTTGTGTAGTATCTAATAAGCGGCCTTATAGGTGCAAACATCATAATTTTCCAGGGGCTAATGCCTGGAAAATTTTGATATTTATTAATTTGTTGTTTAACAAAATTATTAAAAATTATTAATTTATTAGGCATTAGCCCCCATTTTCCGTGCTACCATCCGTATGGTAGCACCTATAAGGCCGCTTATTTTTATCAATTTTAAATATTAAGGACTTTCAGATACTACATAAATTTACAGAAAATGTCGTCATGAAATAACGTTATTTTGTGTTCCAATTTGTGACACGCCCAATCACGTCATTTAATGACGTCATTTTATAACGTCATTTAAAGACGTCATTTTTTTCAACAGGCTAATATATCCTTGCCCTCGCTAACTGCAGACCACTAGGTACGGTGTCACCTATCTGCTTCGTCACCACTAGCACCCTGAAAATGAAATTCGGCGAAGTGACGGGCTCACACGCTATAACTTGTGTGTGTATGTCTGTGTATGGATGTGTGCATGTGTCATATTTTTTACATGATGCGGATCTAAAGGTTAGACCATACTTATGGACTTCAAAATTAAAACACTGGACCTGAAGCTTGAAACCCTGGACCTCAAACTGAAAATACTGAACCTCAAGCTTAAATCACATAAAAAATTTACAATTATTAAAATTAAGATTAATCATTCATCATTAGAATGTACTAGGGGGTTTCAGACTCTACTTGATTTTCTTTTGGAAATTAAGGTGGGATGATCGTCGCATATATGTATTTGCAAAACGTGGACGTTAAGCTTATAGTCGTGGGTCTCTATGCCTAGCTTAACATTGTCTAGGTGTGACTTCCAGTAGAGCGTACGATTGCCCGCGACACGACTGAGAGTTTAGCATTTTTATATGTGGATTATTTATGATAAACCAAAACTTCACTCATGATTTTACGGCCTTTCACGTAAAATTTTATCTAAAATTATCTTAAAAAGCATCAAAATACTGTATATTAAAACAATATTTTATTTATTGAAACTATAAATATAGTTGGAGGAAGCTACGTGCCAATCATGTATTGGCAGCGGGTTTTTATTTATAATTCATTTCTTGTCGCCGATACGGCATACCACAAGTTATGTATTTATTGCACAGGCTTACAGAATGTAGCTCTCGATGATGCTTGGGCGTCTGAATCCCTACCGTTTCTGATAATACATTATATATTTATAAGTTAGCGTACTTATTTACGTTGGCAAATTTTTTAACATGTTTTTTTTTTGTTTTAGGTAAGTACGCTTTATCAATATCAATTAATTTTACGTTACAACAAATAGTAATTGATCTAGACGTAAGTACAAACCTATACGCAAATCAAATTAAATACTTGCCTTTATTTAGATTTATTATTGTTAGTCATAAGTTTTTGCCGTGCATTTCCCCTCCCCGAGAATCGT
This sequence comes from Pteromalus puparum, assembly GCA_012977825.3. Classification (NCBI taxonomy): domain Eukaryota; kingdom Metazoa; phylum Arthropoda; class Insecta; order Hymenoptera; family Pteromalidae; genus Pteromalus; species Pteromalus puparum. The sequence continues at coordinate 42,458,409 of CM053170.1, forward strand.
AAAGAGCATTCTTTCCGCCACGAGCGGTGCAACGCTTGCCAACAAAAACACATTTTATTTCACACCCGACTGAAAAACCCACCTTTTGCCCTTGATAAGCGGGGCGAAAGTGGCATATTTTTCCCGAAATCTAGTTTTGCGGGACGAAAGTTAAAACAGCGGGCAAAAGTAAAATTAGCGGGGCAAAAGTAAAATTAGCGGGGCAATAGTGAATTTAGCGTGGTAAAAGTAAAATTAAGCGGCGGAGAAGTAAATTTTTTCCAAAATTTTGAAAATTAAAAAAATTTTTAAATTATTAAAAATTTTCAAAATATTTAAAATTTTCAAAATTTTTGAAATTTAAGAAATTTTTAAAACTTCTGAAATATTTGAATTTTTGCTAAAATTTTTCATAATTTTAAAAAAATTTTAAATGTTTAAGTTGTTTTGACCCCGCATTTTAGGACCAAAATGTGGTCTTTTAGTCGAGAGGGGAATAAAATACTATATGCAACACGAGGCAAAAGTAGATTTTTCCCTTGGGTGTTTAAGTATAGGGCAGTAGCCCTTACGAGCATATTTTTTCCTCGGGTGCTTACTGTCCTCACTTCGCTCGGGCGGTAAAAGCATCCTCTGAAAAAATATTTTTGTTCGGGCAGTAAACTCACCCGCGGGAAAAATCTTCTAATTTGCCCCTTGTTGCATAATGTACTATTTTTGTTCCTGCTATGCTAGGGCGACTTGTTGGCTCTTCTATGAGCATTAAGTATATTGAAAATCATTTTGAGAGTTTGCGTTACGTGCCGAAAATAAATCCACTACCAACATGCAGTTAAAGGGAGTTTTTTCTTCGTCCATCCCATCCACCCATCCTACTGATTCATCTTTTTTTCTGAACATTATGACACGAGCTTGATCAGGGAGCCATGCATCTCTTCAACGCCCTTCCATCGGCAGATCCGAACTTCCCGACGCCCCGAGAATTAGACTTGGTGATTGGCGCTGACATCTATCCAGATCTCTTGCTTCCATGTCTGGTCCAAAGACGAAGACTTCTTGCTCAACAGACCGCGTTCGGGTGGGTCATCACCGGTGAAAAAGGGAACAAAGGGACTCGAATACTTCCACGTCTATGTACTCCAAGTCGATCGAACTTGCGCACGAGCTTAGGCGCGAGGTGCTGATTGGCCCCAAGAAGCTATTTTGGGCTGTGGAGGAAATTCCACAAACTACGAGGCTGTCCCGAGCTGACGCTGACAGCGAGGCGCTCTACTTAAAAGAGCATCAGCGTCATGATTCGGCCCGCTACTGCGTTCCTCTGCTTGTAATCTGAGATACCTTCGAGTCCTTGGGCGACAGTTTGCACAACGCCCGACGAGCGCTGTCGTTCGTTTATCGGCGTATCCGGAAGGATCCACTTCTCAGAGAGGAGTACGGCTTCATGTAGGAGTATCTCCGACTGGGTTACATGCGACCGCTCACCACTCAGGAGCTCCACCCCCAATCTCCTCACGTCAACAACCTTCACGGTATTTGGCAACGTAACGATGAAGCAAAACGGCTACGCAAGAAATTCAACGCCTCTTGTTCAACGTCCACTGGTCGCAGACTCAACGATGTGCTACTATCAGGCCCCAAACTCTGGAACGATCGGGCTACCGGAGTAACTCGCAGAGGGCTAACGCCGAGCTCGGCCAGATGCTTTTAATTATCAATTATATGCTCAGGCAGACTGAGCACATTTGGTACCAGGCAGCTGAAACGCTTGCTTTGGAGGACATCAAATAGCAGTATCCTTTTCTCCCCAATTCAGTGGATCGTGGAATACTTAAGTAAAGTTGATGATGGCTCACCTTCGTCGTGCCGCTCAACCAAAGTAAGCTTACCTACGAGAAGTTTACTGCCCTGCTCGTGAGGATTGAACTGATCGTCAACCGTCGTTCCCTTGGGCCGATTTTCGACACCGTCAACGACCAGGATGTCTTAACTTCGGGACATTTCTTAGGGAATAGACTGTCAACCTCGACCACTTCATTGGCGGCTCGTCGGGGCGATGCATGACGGTTTCTGAGCGTGCTGGGGACATGAATATCTCAATACGCTGCAGCAATGCTTGAATTGATCATGACCCCGAGACGACGTTGCCATTGGCGATGTGGTCATGATCATTGATTCCTTGATGTTGAAAGGCCATGGCTGATGGCCACTCGGTTGGGTCTTGAAAACTTTCCTCAAATTGAATCAACGGGCTCAAGTCATCAATCTAAATACTGCAGATGACATCTGCACTAGGCACATTACAAAACTTGTGTGCCTTCCAGTGATGACCGCTCCATCGCAGGACAACCCTGTCCCACACGGTAGACGGCGATAGCTGTTGCGAGCCTGAATTCACGCACACCATCGATCATTCTTTACTTCCTTTTTCAATTTTCTTTCTTTTCGTACTTTCCTTGTTTTTCTTTTCTCTGTTTTTCGTCCCAGGAAAGGGACAGTGGACAAGAGTTTTGTAATAAGTTTCTATCATGCATGCCCCTCAATCCGCGAAACGGTAATCACATGAGAGGCCGAGTAGCCTCATCCCACCCGGGTGAGGCACTGTTCTCAGTTCTATTCAGGCAACCGTAGTAAGAAGATGCTCCTCTTCTCGCAGTCCTTCTAGTGCCAACAAACCCTGCTAAAAAACGTCAATTTAAAATAATTAAAGTCGATTGAAAATCAATCGATTTTATAATTCATTCTTGTTACCAATTTTCACAATTCATCAAGATTGTTTTTATGCTAAAATCGATTGGAATTGATTAAGCATGATTAGAGGTTCAAATTTTGATAAATTGGTTTGATCGTTTTAAATCGTTTTTTTATCGATTTTCATTAGAAAACAATCGAATTTAATTGTGAAAATTGGTAAGAAGAATGAATTATAAAATCGATTGACTTTTTAATCGACGATTTTTATCAGAGAAGACACGTTTATTTATTCTTGCTGCACCAGAGCGACTCCGAACTGTTGGATTTTGTATTAGCAGTGCCCTAAGTATAGTGAAATATGAACATAGTGAAAATGTTTGTGAGAATATTGTATCTAGTGACGGAAAAAAGTTTTTTCGGCAATACATACGCAAAGAATGTACATAGTACGGGTAAGTAGGATACAAAAACTACATAGCATATTATATGATTATTTAAATGTAATAAACATACATTATATTGACAACAGAATAACCCTGCTAACAGTTGGAGATTAGAATAGATTAAAATATCAAAATGGAGCACAAATACCGATCAAAATAGATTAAATGCCGTTTGAAATCGATTATTAATTTAATCTATTTTATTCGGTATTTGTGCTCCATTTTGATATTTTAATCTATTCTAATCTCCAACTGTTAGCGGGGAAGATAAAGATAAAAGTAGCTTATAAAATATTGACCTTCAAGAAAATTGAGAAAATAGGACTATTGTTTCAAGAAATACTTCATACCTCAAGTATTTTTTTTTTATCACGTAGAGCAGGACGCACTTGATAGTCTGAGTGTGGAATTCCCGTTTATAATATAGCCGTAAAACCTTTTCGTTTTACGGCTATATTAATGCACACCTAACCGTAACCCGAAATGCTTTCTGATGCCTTTACTGACCTTCAGTAAAGGTACACCTGGCTCCATCTTCTGTAACCTTTAACACCTATGTACTACCGTCAAGCAATGCTTCGCGGAGGGCGTGACATACTTAGCCTCGTTGTCTTCTTTTCTCTTCTTCTTTCTTCTTAAGCTTCTTGAAAATGTCTGCTGCATAGTTGCTAACTGCACACCATCCATTCGCTGAAGTCAACATAGCCATCATAATCTACTTCGGTGTTACTTTATTTAACAGAGAGTACTCGAGTTCTTCTTGATCCCGTTAATATCGCGAGCAGACTCAAAAGACATGCCCAGTATCCTCCATTACATTCGAACACACTCGATAGTTTGGAACTGTCTTTTAATTTATACCCGTGGAGGTAAGCCCGAAAGCATCTGCACCTAGTCCAAAGCTACGTAAGATAAATTTATAGTTACTTCCCCATGTCTTATTCCCATCCAGTCTTCCATCCTCGGTATGAAGCGATGCGTGTCCATCACCCCTTGCCGCTGGAGTTCTATCTTTTTTGACACTCAGTCCTTGTCGGTTTCTTAGTGGAGACTTAGATTTCATTCTAAGTGTCGTTAGTTAGGTTTTTTTGGCTTCGTCTCGTAGAATTCCTTCTTCTCTATGGCTTGTAGGAGGTCGCAGTATGTCGTAAGACTGTAGACCTACGTAGACCTCCGTAAGAGTATATAATATGCCTTCTATAGACATGCATATGAGCCCGTAGGACTCACGTAAAAGTCCGTAGGACTCCCGTAAGACCGTAGGGCTTGCGCGAGGGTCTGTATGGTTTCCGTACGACTCTGTAGGGCTCCCATAAAAGTCAGTAGGACATCTGTATGAGTCTTTAGGTTTCCATAAGAGTCGGTACGTGACGAGTCGTCAAGTATTAGAGAGAGAGAGAGGGAGAGAGAGAGAGAGAGAGAGAGAGAGAGAGAGAGAGAGAGAGAGAGAGAGAGAGAGAGAGGGGGGGGGAGAGAGCA
>CM053170.1:42463016-42493555 GCA_012977825.3 Pteromalus puparum
GGGAGAGAGAGAGAGAGAGAGAGAGAGAGAGAGAGAGAGAGAGAGAGAGAGAGAGAGAGAGAGGTGGTGGTAGAGTGCATAAAGAGTGCGTCAAACAACATTCAGCCGTAGGCTCACCCTCCTATAAGGAGTGATCACTACAAACATTCAATTTTTGTAACGTCACCTACATCTAGTAGAGTGTACAGTAGAGTTATGGCGACATTTTCTAATACCCACTGTTTTCTAATAAATAAATAACCAACCAGTCTGATTGTGATATAAAGTCTTAAATTAACTAGTTTGATACCGCCAATTATTAAGATTATGATGCACTAATTAAGATTATGATGCACATGGTCATAATAATTTTAGTATGTTAAAATATTAAATTAAAAAATCAAAGAGATATATATATATCTATACAGTTTTCATTGGGGAATTATGAATATGAAAAAGTATTTGAAAAGTATAAAATGAAATAAATAAAAAGAAAGTATGATATTTAATATAATTTTTAGTCTCAAAGTAAATCGTATACTTATGAATGGTAATTGGTGTAAAAAAGATAATGTTCTTTTCTCGAACTTACCTGAAACAGAAAAAAAAAGAATTAAATAATAGTTCAAGCAAATCGTATCATTATAAAGTAATAATATTACTATCAAAATCTATCTAAAATGTTTATTAGAAATAAACGTTAAAATAATGAAATAGGAGTGTGCAAGTTTAATTTATTTGCGAAATATCCAGTCATGTTAGAACATTCTCTCAATGTTGCCAAATGTAAACAATTTTTATTTTGAATCAGTCTACTTATGTAAAGAATCAAAATATTAACAAATGACAAGATTACATTTAAAAAAAATTTATTTAAATTAATAAGAAACATAAAATGATTGGGGATAAGGTAAATGTTGTCTTGATGAGACCATGGTGTCCGCAAGTCTCGCTTCTACGAGCTACCCTGCTAAAAATCGTGGATTAAAAAGAATTAAAGTCGATTGAAAATCAATCGATTTTAGATGTCATTCTTGTTACCAATTTTCACAATTAAATTCAATTGTTTTCTAATTGAAATCGATTGAAATTGATTGAAGACGATTAGAGGTTCAAATTTTGATTAATTGGTTTGATCGATTTGAATCGTTTTTTATCGATTTTAATTCGAAAACAATCGAATTTAATTGTGAAAATTGGTAACAAGAATGACATCTAAAATCGATTGATTTTCAATCGACTTTAATTCTTTTTAATCCACGATTTTTAGCAGGGTGCGCCCCCTATACCCGTTTCCGCGACGCCGACACTCACGAAGTCAATAGCATGCTCAGCGCGCCGAATCCCTTACGAAAATAATGTGCAGAGATCTGTGCATAGATCTCTGCACAGATTTCTGCACAGATCTCTGCATAGATCTCTGCACAAAATTTGGACCGTTTTTTTTTCAATTTTATTTTTTTTATTTTTCATGATATTAAAATTTTTTTGTTTGAATCAAATCATTGAAAAATAAAAAATTTGGAGTTCACAACCAGAGTTTTTTTGCTATCATCTGGATGGTAACACCTATATAGGCACTCATTATATTATTTTTTTGCTTCTAATAATATTCTGGAAATTGAAAAATAATGGTCCAAATTTTGTGCAGAGATCTGTGCAGAGATCTGTGCAGAAATCTCTGCAGAGATCTATGCACAGATCTCTGCACATTATTTTCGTAAGGGATATGAATGCGCAAGAGCGGCTGAGTCGCGATCTACTCACAGAGTACGGTTAGTCAACATTAAGTCAGCTGGCAGTTACGGTGAACTGGACTCGGCTCAGTCTACTGGGCTCTCGCGCGCGCGGCGGCATGTCGCTATAGTGGTGCGGCTAGTGGTGTACACGCGAGTCCCCCACTACGCGCGTCGGCTCTCGCGGCGGTCTCTCTCTCTCTCCTCGCGCGGTCTCTCGTCTCTCCATCTCTCTCGGGCTCGCGCGCCCCTTCTCTCTATGCTACGCGCGTCTCTTTCGCGCTCGCGTGCTACGGTGCTCTCGCGTGGCGGCTGTTGCGCGGCGGATATGCGCACGCGTCACTCGCGCCTCGTGGCTTCTCACGAGTGTTCTCGTGTACGTGTTGTGGCTCTCGTCGCGACTCCTAGGGCCGACTCTGGCGCGATTTGGCAGCTGCGCCGGTACAGCAGTGATCGCGTACGCGGGTGGTCCACGCCGGCGCGGCGCGACGACCGTGGTTAATTGGCCGCCTCCTCGCCCAGGGCGCCACCGTCTCTCCTGTCCGGTGACAGGATAGGTTAAGAGCCCCGTGGCTCATCACGTCGGCTGCTGGTACCTCGGCGCGACGCGGGTGACTGCAGCAGCTCCAACGGCGTGGCCCGAAGATGGTGCACCGGTGCGCGGTTCAGTGCACGCGCTGCAGCAGATGCCCCGGGCACGGATGTGGTGTCATGTGTAAGCGCGTGTAGCTGATACAGCTACACGTCGCAACATATATAGATATACTAACCGATGTTATTTTCTTATATCTGTTCCTGTGACTGTTCCTGTCCCCTGTTCCTTTTTGCGTGTAACGAGCCAAAGCAAAACTCATCTGCGTATAGCTGCGCGGCCAACTTCACGGTCCTAACACTTCTTGTGGCTAACTTAACGGTCCAAACATTTTGGTGGAAGAAAAAAAATCGGATTTGATTTGAGCATTTCTTAATGGCACACTCGTATATTATATATAAAGGTAGCTTTTTTATCAATATTTTTGTTGAGAATCATAGTTAGGCATAATAAAATATGATATAAGTCAAAATACCTTGGAGATAACAAAGAAAAGCATTTATTTCTTTATAATGAAAAATGCGAACACCAACATAGAAGTAAATAGTAGCGCCGCGCCGCGGCTTTGTCTGCTTCTCAAACTCGCCTTCGTGGCGCTGGCGCGCCACTTGATGTGGGGAACAGTGCATTGTTCCTGACAGATAGAAGGAATAGCTCGGTTTTCCTCACATATATAGATATACTAACCAATGTTATTTTCTTATATCTGTTTCTGTGACTGCCCAGGCGGAAATAATCTTATTCATATAATTGTTAATAAAAGTTATTAGCTTTTATTAGCTTTTATTAGATTTTAATAACCATTTATAAAGTGTGGAATTTGGACTCTAATAATAATTTATAACACTTATTAATGTTTGAAAGATTTAATTATATATTTTTTAATTTTACAAATGTTTTTAAGCTTTTATTAGGTTTTATTAGTTTTTTGAGCGTGTTAAATAATCTTCAAGAAAAAAGCTTAAAAAAGCTAATAACAGCTATAAGATTTTACTAGAGTTTAGTAGCTTTTATTAGTATCTATGTGTATTTTTAAAAACTTCAAAAACCGGTGATTAAAGAATTTTTTTTAAGATATTAGAAGACAAAACTAAAAATAATTTATAAAATTACATAGCAGTTATTAACTTTTTGAAAAACTTACTAACCTATAGTAAAAATTATAAATACCTATAAATCTAAATTATTGTAAGTAAATATTTTTTTAAATTGATTAGAAGTTATTAGCTTTTTTGGTGGTCACTCATTCATTTATTTTTGTGCCAGAATATATGGAAAATTTAATAAAAGCTAAAAAAAGCTAATAAAAGCTATAATTTATTATTAAACGTTTATAGAGTCCAAAATCTACATATTATAAACTAATCATAAAAGTTATTAGGTTTTATTAGCTTTTTTTAGGTAAATAAATTTCCGTCTGGGATGTTTCTGTTCTCTGTTCATTTTTGCGTGTAACGGGCCTTATTTACTTATATCTGTTCCTGTGACTGTTCCTGTAATCTGTTCCTTTTTGCGTGTAACGTAACGGGCCTATAGGCCTGGACACTTAAGAAAGGAATACGAGAAAAGCATAGGAACAGCAAGGAATAGCGAGGAACAGCAAGGAACAGCAGAACAAGGAACAGCTTGCGCTAAAAAATTTACGCAATATCATAAATAATAAATCTTTGTATTCAATTGTTGTTAGTAATGGGAAAATGATTTGATCCAGAATACACTCTTTATTTACATATCATCCATTTCACACTTTCAACAGGCGGCTAAAACTCATTTCTTTAAATTAGAAAACACTCAAACATAACGCAAACTTCTCATCTCATACACACACTTTCACCTCATCTCACTACATCTCATCACTCACTTTCTCACATACACCCTTACACAACTATTACTTTTTCTTAATCTAGTCACATATAACTATTATTATGTAAATGTACAACATAATGTACAATAATAAAAATTATTTAAATCTAAATCTAAAATCTATTTAATGGAATAACTTATTTTGTTTATCTGAATCAACGATCACAAACATTTCAACAATCAACAATAATTAAATATGAGGACAGGTTATTGCCACATATTCAAGTCATTATTTATTATATTGCTTATTTTTTTTTATAAACTTGATTGAGGCATATCGACACACAGTGCGAGCTGTTCCTCGCTGTTCCCCACTGTTCCTATGTTTTTTTCGTATTCCTTTCTTAAGTGTCCAGGCCTATATGTGTGGGGGCTCCTGCGGGCCACCACCGAGGTCAGCGGCGCAAGCAGCGCCTGATCCCGAGACACGACGTCGGAGCCTTTCTACAATGCGTTCCGTTCCGTCTGTTCTGTTCTGTGCGTTCTGTTCCGTTGCTCCGCGGAACGCGCATTGCAGTTGCCCATCTACGCGTTTATATAACTTTGGTTATTCACATGTAATCGTAACGAAATAATCCTTTTGACAAAAAAGCATTTCGGAGCAAGAAACTTTTCAGAGCACAAGCGACACGCTTAAATTAATAAGAGTTGTAAGTAGAGAAACTGTTACGGTTACATGTGAATAACCAAAGTTATATAAACGCGTAGATGGGCAACTGCAATGCGCGTTCCGCGGAGCAACGGAACAGAACGCACAGAACAGAACAGACGGAACGGAACGCATTGTAGAAAGGCTCTCGAGCAGAGCAGTCGACACGTCCATCCGGTGGCGCTCCCTGCCGGCCGCCACGATGGGTAGCGATGCTGGCGGCGCGCTTGGGCTTAGCGGCCATCTTCGTCAGTAAGCGTTGAGCCACCGACTTGGGCGCACGCTTATTAGCTATTACAGTAGAGAGAGTTATATTCTGTTCAATAAATCGATTCGCATCTTATCACCTATCATACAGTGTTTTACTGCCTTCGACCTTCTGGTATCGGGCACTCATTCCTGGCGGCCCATACCAGTTCAATTAGCAAGTACTCCGAACTTGCAAATATGTACGTTTAGTATATCTAAATTTAAAACCGAAACACGATCGGGACGCCGCCTGGTGAGCTGATGAAAGAAGATTAAAGCTTCAAAACGGCCGTGTCTATAGTCCCCTGCCTGCGGCTGCCTATAGTTGCCTACTCTAGTCTAGTCTATTCACTCTTCATGCTATATTCCGCCATGTTCTTTTTCTTTTCCCTCGAAAATCTATAAGGAGCAGTTGAGTATATAATTTACTTAGTCTATTTAATTCAATATAATTTAATTTATTACTTGAAATAATACCTTCCGAAGGTAAACTGGTTTATATTATTATAATTACAGAAATAAAAATAAAATATTATGAAAATAAAAAAAAAAATACTTAATACTAAAAAATATATCTGTCGAGGAAAAAACGAAGCAGCAATATAATAGAACTTATAGATTATTTGGTAGTGCGTTATATTAAAACTATTTATTACTTAATCGTTTTCTATTATTAGGTATAATAACCTTTAAAGTCTTACTATTTATTTTAGCTTATCTTCATTTTGTTTGTAATATTTCTTCTTTGTTTATAGTATTTTTTATTTATAATATTAATTCTTGTCAAAGAAATTAACCTGAGATTTATTTGTTGGTTTCTACAAAGACCAAATCTGATCTACAACCCACGAGCTATATTATACCGTAAATAGCATTGTATATTACCACATTATGTTCAGCTCCTCGTATTAATTATCCATATCATGCTGGGCGTCTGAGATTAAACCATGTATAACTTAAGTCAACAAAGTATAAAATATAATACTTGAATTTTTTAGATACATAAATCTAATCTAATTTTGAATATTTAGAAACATTAATATTGCAATCAATATAGTGCCTCTGTGCCCAAAGTCGTTGTCAGTAAGATCCGAGAAGTACGTCTATCATTATAATGCCATTTGTAATGTAAAACAGCTTCATCGTATTTTATGTGAAGAAATACACCAAAAACATGCACCGCATGTTTAAAACTGAGTTTTGACTGTCCTTGAATGAAACAATTTAAACGGCTTTTTGAGAGCATACAAAGATTGATTTTTCAGTTTTTAGCGATAACAAACCTATTTTAGTTTGAGAAATAAATGCCACCAATACATATATACATAAATATACCATATACTAATAGGGCTGCACTACACCCCCTGCTGGCTTTGCTCGCCAACCCCCATTTTTGTTTCTGTATGAGAATTTTATTTTCATGATCTGATAATTACGTTCTAGTTTGTTAAGAATTAATGATCTTATAAGTAGATATTAATATAAAATTTGTAGATTATAAATAGTCAAAGATTAAATATTTGTCAAAGTCGAGAAAATAAAAAAAATGCATTACTAAAGTAAAACTACTGAATTAACGTCAAAATTCTACCGCTAATGGCATTTAAAATGAATAGTTGTTTATTTTGCCCCTTTTTATCTCAAGTCGTAGGTACATTATTTAGATATGTATGTCTTGGAGATTTTTTCCAAGACATATACATATCTAAATTCCAATTAAAGTTGAAATTGGTTTTCCCAAAAAAGGATAGTATACTACTTAATTTTCTTTGAGCTGCTCGTTAGCTTTATTAGATTTTCAGATATTTGAGAATTAAATTTTGTCAATATTTTTTTGGAAACTTAAAATTTAAACCATTATAAAATAATTATTTGGATTCTTGCCATTTTGGATTATATGTTACAGTTATGAATAAATCTTGTCCACCACATTTTCTTATAATAGCCATTGCATCTTTGTAGCGTTGTTGCATATACCTCGGACTCTAATGTATGTTAATGATCGATCTTTTTGTGATAATTTTATTAAAAGAGTCGATAAAAGTAAATCAGTCAATATGTACCTGAAAGTGAATAATATTTCTTGTCTATTCACCATGGATAATTTAGATTACCGTTCGTCATTCTATTGTTATTATACACCAAAAAGTGAACATTTTTTAAACCGTTATAACTTGATAACTTCACTGTGTAACTTCTAAAAAAACTCATGTTTATAAATAATCTGTCTAAAATAACCTTTTTAAAAGTAAAATCCTTGGCAAGATAAGGACTAATAAAAGTAGAAATCTCTAAATATAAAAATGTCAAGTAAATTTTTTTTGCTATACGCATTTAAGATAAAATTAAAGTTGAAATTGGTTTTCCCAAAAAAGGATAGTATACTACTTAATTTTCTTTGAGCTGCTCGTTAGCTTTATTAGATTTTCAGATATTTGAGAATTAAATTTTGTCAATATTTTTTTGGAAACTTAAAATTTAAACCATTATAAAATAATTATTTGGATTCTTGCCATTTTGGATTATATGTTACAGTTATGAATAAATCTTGTCCACCACATTTTCTTATAATAGCCATTGCATCTTTGTAGCGTTGTTGCATATACCTCGGACTCTAATGTATGTTAATGATCGATCTTTTTGTGATAATTTTATTAAAAGAGTCGATAAAAGTAAATCAGTCCATATGTACCTGAAAGTGAATAATATTTCTTGTCTATTCACCATGGATAATTTAGATTACCGTTCGTCATTCTATTGTTATTATACACCAAAAAGTGAAAATTTTTTAAACCGTTATAACTTGATAACTACACTGTGTAACTTCTAAAAAAACTCATGTTTATAAATAATCTGTCTAAAATAACCTTTTTAAAAGTAAAATCCTTGGCAAGATAAGGACTAATAAAAGTAGAAATCTCTAAATATAAAAATGTCAAGTAAATTTTTTTTGCTATACGCATTTAAGATAAAATTAAAGTTGAAATTGGTTTTCCCAAAAAAGGATAACCCAGGCGGAAATTTATTTACCTAAAAAAAGCTAATAAAAGCTAATAACTTTTATGATTAGTTTATAATATGTAGATTTTGGACTCTAAAAATGTTTAATAATAATTTATAGCTTTTATTAGCTTTTTTAAACTTTTATTAAATTTTCGATATATTCTGGCACAAAAATAAATAAACGCGTGACCTCTGAAAAATCTAATAACTTCTAATAAGTTTTAAAAAATATTTACTTACAATAATTTAGATTTATAGGTATTTATAATTCTTACGATATGTTAGTAAGTTTTTCAAAAAGATAATAACTGCTATGAAATTTTATAAATTATTTTTAGTTTTGTCTTCTAATATCTTAAAAAAAATTCTTTAATCACCGGTTTTTGAAGTTTTTAAAAACACACATAGATACTAATAAAAGCTACTAAACTCTAGTAAAATCTTATAGCTGTTATTAGCTTTTTTAAGCTTTTTTCTTGAAGATTATTTAACACGCTCAAAAAACTAATAAAACCTAATAAAAGCTTAAAAACATTTGTAAAATTAAAAAATATATAATTAAATCTTTCAAACATTAATAAGTGTTATAAATTATTATTAGAGTCCAAATTCCACACTTTATAAATGGTTATTAAAATCTAATAAAAGCTAATAAAAGCTAATAACTTTTATTAACAATTATATGAATAAGATTATTTCCGCCTGGGAGTATAGTACTTAATTTTCTTTGAGCTACTCGTTAGCTTTATTAGATTTTCAGATATTTACGAATTAATTTTTGTCAATATTTTTTTGAAACTCTAGTGGAAATGGATTTTGTGCCAAACTGTGCCAAACTGTGCCAAAGTGTGCCAAAGTGTGCTAAAGTGTGCCAAAGTGTGCTAAAGTGTACGAAAGTGTGCCATACTGTGCCATATTATGTTAAACGAGAGATGTTACTTTCCGAAAAATCCATGTGTGTCACAGTGTACCATAGTGTGCCAAAAGTGTGCCAAAGTGTGCCAAAGAGTATCGTTTTTCCGAATTTGAATGCTTTGGCACATTTTCGCATACTTTGGCACACTTTGGCACACTTTGGCACAATTTGGCACACTTTGGCACATTTTTGGCACACTTTGGCACACCAAATTATTTCCACTGGGGAACTTAAAATTTAAACCATTATAAAATAATCATAATAGCTAGGAAAAAGATATCTTCAAAACTTTTTTTAATATAAAGTTTAAGTTAAATCTTACACAACAGTAAAAGTGTTATGATTTTTACTGTTATTACTGTAATATTTGTTACGTAATATTGTTTTGAAAATGTTATATTCTCAACTATATTCTTGCATTTTTTTCCTCTAATTTGCGTCTCTTTTTCTTTAACCTGACCTAATCTGTACTCTTTGCTACTAAACTCACAGACAAATTCTCAATTAACTTTTTAGTGGTGTAAAATGTGTAATTTATTAAAATAAACTTATATACAAAATATTGTTCAAATTTGTTGTTCTAAATCGGATCCTAGCTAGAATAAATATAAACATTGACTGTGAGAACTTTAGAGTGAGAGTTTTAGGTTTAAAATGGAGGAACCAAGGGACTCTGCAAGTAAAGCCATTATTTAACATATTTTTGCAATACTCTACTGCAAAATCTTACATGAGATCTTAGGTAAGATCTCACGCCAAAATCTTATCTGAATTAAGAGGGCAAAGTTAGTTATAGATCGAAAAACCTAATAAATTTGCTTTAAGAGTTAACTGACATGCCATATTGGTGAAACCATTTGGATGATACATCGGAAAATAGAGGTATTAAAGTTTTTTAGAGCTAATTATTCCATTTAAAATTTTTTAAAAATTGTACTTAAGGTTTTACATGAGATCTCACTTGAGATCCCAGCTGAGATCTCATGTAAAATCTCATGTAAAATTTTGTAAAAAAATTAAAAATAGAAAAATTAGCTCTAAAAAACTTTGATACCCGCCTTTTCCAATGTATGATCCTGATAGTAGCACCAATGTGGCATGCCAATTAACACTCAAAGCCGATTTATTAGGTTTTTCGATCTATAACTAACTTTGCCCTTCTAATTCAGATGAGATTTTGGCGTGAAAAAATTTAAAATCTCACCTGAGATCTCATGTGAGATTTTGCAGTAGGGTAATTGATATAAACTTTAAGATTATGAATAAAATAATATTGTGAATACATTATTAATGCTATAAATGAAGATTATTTGACGTTTTTCGATTTTAAAAATCACACTATTGGCTATCCAGCAGGCAAAAAAAAAACCGTAACAAAACAAGCCTGATTTTCGGATAGTAAATACTAAAATTGTTAGACAATATTCACAAGATTAGCCAAGTGATCGTGGAATAATTGTGAACAGTTGTACTAAGGATTTTTTTTACGTTTCTTTAAGGTCAACCCATACTCAAATTCCTAACTTTGTTATATCCATAGTCATATTTTTTCAAATTCGTCTCAAATCAGTAGAACTTCTTTTCCAAAACCAGATTTTTCACATACAAAATATTGTTGAAATTTGTTCTTCTAAATTGGATCCTTACTAGAATAAATACAAACATTGACGGTGAGAATTTTAGTTTTTGTTTTATAACGGAGAAGCAAGCAACTTTGCAAGTAAAGCCACTATTTAAGAATTCTTTGCAATAATTCAACTAATATACTTTATATATTGCTTTAAATTGACGAATCTTTCGTTTTTTTGTGACGAATATAAGTGCAAAACTTTATTATGTTACTTCTATTACGCTGACTGTGAAAGCAAAATACTATTTTTATTTGATTCATTAACTCTTACTTAGAATGTACACCTATTGCGTTTTATTTTGCCACAAGAAATCCATTGCATTTACTATCTACAGTGTCGTTGTAATCCTGTTAAGAAAACAGACTTTATACGTGTCGTTCTAAAACGTTGCGCTTTTTAAAGCTAATCCCGTAGCCTCGCAATCGTCTGAATTTCAATAATACTTTCGTCTATCTACTCGCTAGGACTCTTACATCTAGAGGGGGACACACGGTAGGTCTAAAGGACAGGAATTAGCCTGACGTGGCAGAGGGTGTAGTCAGTAAAAACACAATCAGATGTAATGCTGAAAATCATTTAATTATATTATATGAATTTCCGTCAAGACTGGCTCGACTACAATCTCGTTTCGATCGCTATTTTTCAATCGATACTCGCTACGCGTAATTAAAATTAATATTAAAATACGAAGTATTATTTAATATGCTCGCGCCAGCAATAATAATTTCATTTACAAGCACTATGATTTGTTTACTCTAATAATATGTATTCGACTACGGTCTACTCTCGTTCGAAAATCAAGGCGCAATTAATTATACTAATTTGCATTCAAAGTTACTCGCGAATCTCCGTATTTAACGTAATTTTCGGAGCGCATCCACGCGTTATGGATCCACGCAAATGGCGGTGGCGTCGGTCGAAAGGACGCGGCGTCACCAAGATGGCGATCCCGTACTATTAACGGAGTTCACCTCCACGACTACTGCTCTGCTGTGGGCCTGCTCACGTAGATAGAATCCTGAAATATTCGCGAAATTATGGTCGCAACCGCCGTTTGCTCTGCTTCCACGTACTAGTCGAAGAACCCGAGACTTTGCCTCAAGGGTAGCGCCAACCATGCAACAACCGCGGTTTTGTTAGTCAGTATAAAGCCGGAGTTCTCATCGACCTCAACGGCGTCGCGAATAACTGGTTAAAACATTTAGCATAACCTAATCTGTCGGCGCAATGACTTACTCTCAATATCTCCTTGAGTACGCACGAATTACGATTGAAACCAAAAGAGAAACAATACTCGACTCTCACGCTGGACTTCTGAATACGACTTGCTTGCGATTTTATCGTATGACACGTGTATCGTACAATATTTTATAGCACTGACTGCATAAATCCGCCATGTCACTCCTATTCTTGGCCTAAGCAGTCCGTTTTTGCACCGTGAGATTAGCGCCCGAGCATAGCGAGGTTGATAAGCACGGTGCAATAAAGGACTACTTATGCATTTTATAGGCGTGACATAAGTGCGGATTTATGCCACTCAGTGCTATAAATATTTACTTGGCACACTTGCTTCTTAATCTACGGTTTTAGGTACGATTTAAGAGCATAGAACTATAATCTTAAAAATTTTGTAACATTGACTTTGTTATACGGTAGAGATAGTAGAATTCCTTTATACCTTATTACAACGCAGATACTGCTACAGAACATGTAGGTAGATGATTGATGAAAAATCTTTGTGTCTTAGGAATCCTCTTGAGAACATTGTCTTCATATCTGTAGTTTAAATTATTCGACGTTACTACCATCAGGTTGACTAAATAAGCAAAGAACTGTTGTTTTGCAAATCATTTACTCAGACTCATCAAACGGAGTGAATTCTTGGTTTCTTACAACTTGTAATTATTGCGATACAATATACCGGAATTTGAACGTACACCTATCGCGTTTTTTTGCCACGAGAAATCCACTGCATTTACTATCTACAGTGTCGTTGTAATCCTGTGTATAATGTTTGGCTCGGTTTGCTCGAAATTTAAACTTTGCGAATGACGTAATAATACATTACGATACTAGTAGCATAAGTCGCACTTTACGCTATGTTATAAAAAACGACTTATGACACGTGTATCGTACAATATTTTATAGCACTGACTGCATAAATCCGCCATGTCACGCCTATTCTTGGCCTAAGCAGTACATTTTTGCACCGTGAGGTTAGCACCCGAGCATAGCGAGGTTGATAAGCACGGTTCAATAAAGGACTACTTATGCCTCTTATAGGCGTGACATAAGTGCGGATTTATGCCACTCAGTGCTATAAATATTTACTTAGCACACTTGCTTCTTAATCTACGGTTTTAGGTACGATTTAAGAGCATAGAGCTATAATCTTAAAAATTTTGTAACATTGACTTTGTTATACGGTAGAGATAGTAGAATTCCTTTATACCTTATTACAACGCAGATACTACTACAGATCATGTTGGTAGATGATTGATGAAAAATCTTTGTGGCTTTGGAATCCGATTGAGAACATCGGGTTCATATCTGTAGTTTAAATTATTCGAGGTTACTTCCATCAGGTTGACTAAATAAGCAAAGAACTGTTGTTTTGCAAGTCATTTACTCAGACTCATCAAACGGAGTGAATGCTTTGTTTCTTACAACTTACGGTTATTGCGATTTATTATACCAGAATAAACCTGTTGTAAACGTTGCATTGTCGTTGTAATCCTGTTAAAAACACAGACTTTATACTTGTTGTTCTAAATCGTTTACTTTACTTCTATTACGCCGACTGTGAAAGCAAAATACTATTTTTCTTTGATTCGTGGACTTATTCTTTGAACGTACACCTATTGCGTTTTATTTTGCCACAAGAAATCCATTGCTAACGCAGCTGGTCGGTGAACTCGGAGAAAAGAATCAACAGCTCCGTAAAAAAAGTTCCAAAAATAACGGTTACTAACACTTTTTTCCACAGCATAATATAATAAGCTATGGAAACATTGCATGGGTTGGGGCGTATATAAGTAATCGAGAGCTAGTGCAGATAGTACAAAGAAAAATAATAAAAATAATTTTTTTGTACAAGAGAACCCGCCTAATCTAGAGCAGATTTTTACTTTCGAAGCACTAAAACTCAATTATGCTGATCTCAAAATGCAATTTCTAGCCTCGACCAGTGTTACTAGAAATAAGAGTATAATACCTAAGAATAGAAAACGAATAAGTGATAAAAATAGTTTTAATGATCTCACATATAACAATCTACCTAATAATCTAAAGGTACTAGACTTAAGTAAACACTCAGCAATCAAGTCAATTAAAAACTGGATTAAGATAAATTGTTAAAGTATCTGACACTATTAGCTTGTTTTGTTGCGATTAGACATATTTAGACCATGCGGCGAAAAAGCCATGTTGTTATTTTTATCCTAGTTTTAAGTTTTTTTTTTGACTTGTCAAAACTCCTTTAAACTGCCGTTAATAGTTCCAAATATTTTTCTGGATGTTATCATTCTTTTCTAAGGTATCTTATTAAATAATGCTAATAATGTCGTCTTAGAATGAACTCGAACTTTATTCTTATTTGACCATACGTCTGCTCTCAGCAGCTGTCATAACCAGACTAACAAAAACAACATTCGCGGCGTCGTTGATCCGGTCGCTCTGTGCGCTTCTCGTCGTATGAATTCCAACGTTTGAACTCGCCCATAACAGTACGATTGATTCGGAAAAATTCTTATAAATTACAGTTTTTAGTTACAAATATTGTTAAGCTCGTAAATATCCGGTATCGAGGGGCATTCTGAATTAAAACTAATTTGATCTACCGCTTTTGATATTTAGAATCATTATCATTTACCGTTATCAGATATAAATTTTGTTCTTGTCGTCAATACCAGGTTCTAGAATACCTTATTAAATCATGGTAATAATGTCGTCTTGCAATAGAATTTTAAAAATTCATAAACTACAATTTTTAGTTACAAATATTGATATGGTCGTAAATATACGGTATCGAGGGACATTATTAAATAAAGCTAATAGTGTCGCCTATATCCGGTCTACTGAGTTTGAATTTTAAAACTTCTTTGAACTACCATTAATAGTTCTAAATATTTTTCTGGACGTTATTATTCTTTTACAAGGTATTCTATTAAATAAAGCTAATATGTCGCCTTTATCAGGTTTACATCGTTAGATTTGAAAAATTCTCATACACCACCTATTTTTAGGTACAAATATTGTTACAGTCGTAAGTTTCCGGTATTGAGGGACGTTATCAATTAAAACTAATTTGGTTCACTGCCTCTGATATTTAGAATTATGATTAACTATCGTTTTAGCAACAAGTATTGTTCTGGTCGTTAATAGCTTATTCCAAAGCACCTTATCAAGTAACGCTTATAGTGTCGTCTTTAGCCGGTTTACTGCGTTAGATTATAAAACCTATAAACTACCGTTATTAGTTACAAATATTGCTGGAGTCATTACAATCCTGGTTTAGATGAAACTAATAGTGTCGTCTTTATCCGGTCTCGTATGACTGAATTAATAAATCTCTTAAAACAACCTATATAAGTGTAAAATATTGTTATAGTAGCAAATATCTGGTACCATATATAGCTTATGAATTAAATCTAATTTGGTCTCTTACGTTCGATTTTTAGAATTGTTATAGCCTACTGGTATTAGCAATAAATATTGTTCTAGTTATTAGTACCCGGTTCCAAGGTACTACGGACAAAACTAGAGTCATATAATCTTATTGTGCTTTATCGTAGAGGAATTTTTGTAATTGTAATATTTTCAGTTTCGCTAAGACTTCATAGAAACGTATTTTGAGGTGTTTGGAGTCCGAATCGCATGATTTCAGAATATGTCGCTGCGGATGGCTGTGTGTGTGTTTTTTTTTCCTTTATAGAGAGAGAGGTTAAAGGCAAATCCATTATGGACGATATGGCACCAACTGGTACCACCTGTGTGGGACTCTCACCCACTAAACCCTTCGCTACTGTTAGCTTTTAACTTCTAACAGCAACAGAATCCTCTCCGTCCTGCTTACCGACCCTAAGTAAGTTGGACCTGGCTCTTTCTCCGATATGGCCACCCCGCGGTAACACCGTTAAGTATTGCTTTGCGGGGGGCGCGTGGCTACAGCCCATTTCTGTTGATGTAGTCTTTTATCTCGTCTTTTTCTTTCTGCATCATGTGTGTGTGTGTGTGTGTGTGTCGTCATATTTCTGGAACTACGTGAATAGAAATAAAATTTGACATGCATTTGTGTTTTTTAATTCTGAATTCTGATTTTTTTTCTATTTTGACAATTTTGGCTATTTTTACTTTTAAAAGTTATTGTCGCCACAAAATTTAAGATTTTCTACGTTTTGACTCAAATTTCCAAACTCAATGATCTTTTGACTTAAGATTTTCAGTTTAAAATATTCAAAAATTTAAAAAAGAAGCTTTAGTTGTACATACATCACTTTTGCAAATTCTCTGTTTAATTTCGAAAAATTTTTTGTTAAATGATTTCATTTCTTTAGAAAACTTATTTCTATTTTTTTTTCTTATACTAGACTTGGCGCAGTGCGCTGCGCGCACTGTAGTAGAATATTAATTCATTAACTTATTAAATGAAATATAAATGCTTGATTGATATTTTTAATATTTGTTTTCTATTACGGAAATATATCAAACTTTACAATATATGATTCATTTCGCGCTCATGTAAATTTCAAAATTGCCGCGGTTTCGTCACCAACTACCTTTTAAAATTTTAAGGTTATGTCTCAACTCAGTTCGTGTCAACGTTCACATCATGTCACTTTTTGTAACATGATTAATATTTACAATAGAATATTATAAATACACAAATAATAATTATTGATATGTATTATAGTAATATATTACATTCTTTGTATTAGGATCAATTTTAGAAATCAAAAACAAATCAAAAAATTCTAACGATACTTTTGACGCATGCGCACTACACGAGCCAATCATATTGACGCATTCTTGGCTTCACTTCATCCGGTCATGACTTTTTTATATAGGGATTCATTCAATACTAACAATGTCTTTTATGATTATTTTTAAGCTTTCACCATGCACCGAATAAGAAGACCTGAAAGAGATAAAACCAAGGCTGAATCTGACAGTAAAAAGAGTACGGAAAATTATTAGATTTGAATTTATTTTCCTTGTTCTTACTAATATATATGAATATACATACATACATACTATCACTTTTTTACAGAGTCAAAGTCATCAGAAAAATGCGAGCAAAGCAGCAGTAGCAATGACGAGAGTAGCGGAGACAGTTCTGCAAAGTCTGATCAAGAAAGTTCCGATAACGAGGGTAGCGGAGTCAGTTCTGCAGAGCCTGACCGAGAAAGTACCGACGACGAGATAACTAGTAGCAGTAATGAGGAAAGTTCCGGCGGCAGTGAAGAAAGTTCCTGTGACAGTAGTGGTACTGAAGATGAAAGCAGCGATAGTAGCGAAGAGAGTAGTGGCACTAGCGGTGAAAGCAGTTCTGACTCCGAATCTGTTACTGGACTCGATGAAACCTGGACCAATTCGCAAAATCACTCGTATGCGTCTGAAATACCAAAAAGTTCTACTGAATTTGCACGGAAAAAGGCTATCATTCGTAGTTCTGCGGAAGGTGGAAAATATTATGAAAAAACAAATTATTGCCCTTATTGTGACAATCCATATAAAAGGCTTGACAAGCATCTACTGGCAGTTCACGCTGAACAGAAAACGGTACTAAAAATAAGTTCGTTGCCTAAACGAAATACTTTAAGGTTGGATTTATTTGGTTTACTGGCCAACATAGGCAATGAAAGATACAATAAAGATGAAGATAGAAATCCAAACAAGATTCTTATAGTTAAAAGACGCCTAGCCTCGAATATTGGAAATAAAATAGAATATTTAAAAAACCAAAAGCAAAAGTTATCAGAAATAGAGACAAGAAATAACGTTATAACAAATATCATAAATGGTTCAACTGAGCAAACTGACGAAAGTATACCTACTGATGTAACCAAAGACACTGGAAAATCAAAGATACAAAAAAAGAAAGATAAGAGAAGAAACAAGAAAAAAGACAGATCTACAAAACGAAAAACAAAAAAATCTAAACAAAAGACTGAGCTAGCAAAAAAATCTGTGAAAAAGTCCACAAAAAAACGTAAGAAGGGAGACTCGATCAAAAAGTCTAAAAAACAAAAGCAATCACATAAAACATGCACCCCAAAACGAGTTGTCTGCCCTGTATGCAGGGGATACTTCTCCTCCAATTCGTACTCCAAGCATTTTCAAAAAAAGCACGGAAGTATGAAAAATGGGGATAAAAGAACTCTTCTGAAAGCTGCAAGAAGAGAACTCAGTGAGTTTCATTCAAAAGCATCAATTGAATTAATAAGATACGTATTACCCTTTTTATCTGATGATCATATTGGTCTGATGTGTCGTTATGACGAATTAGCCATATTGTACGGTAACAAGTATATCGAGCAGTATGATGGCAATGATCAGGCTTTTCTTGTCAGAGGTCACATGCGTTTACTAATGCGAGTATTATTTGAAATGAAAACACTTGATAAAACAATAACTGATCTAGAGTCAGTTTTTAATGTCAAATATTTCGATGTATTTATCGAAGCAGCTAATATAATATGCAAGACAAACAAAAAAGTATTAGGTGTATCATCTAACGGCCATGCAATAAGACTTGTATGGAACAGAACATTTGTAATACTCAAAGACAAATATAGCAGAATTCCTAGGTATAAAAAAAGACGTCGGAAGAAAGATAATTTAGAAAATTATATGGATGTATTTAAGAATCAATACTTGTCGAAAATCGGCTCAAAAGCTCAAAGAGCTATGAATATCGGCCGAAGGTTAAAATCTACCCAAGATGAAATAGCCGACGAGAAAGATGTGAAAGTATACTATAAGTTTTTAAAAGAAGAACGTACTAAATGTTTTGAATATATTAAAAATCAAGGTTTAACAAAAGATTCTTATTTTCACTTGTTAAACTTAGAATTAGTATTTCTGATGTTTTTCAATGGTAGGCGCCCTGGTGAAATGGATAGAATAAGACTTCATAATTTTGTAACTCGAGCGATACCTGACCCTACTAGTAAGTTTTATATGGATATGGAACCACAGGAAAAAAAACAGTATTTAAAATACGAAAAAATGTTATGCCAAGGCAAAAAAATCAGCGGCAAAGACTGTACGGTTTACTTGGAGAAGGAAGACGTTGAAGCTCTGAAATTCATAGTCAAAAATCGAAAAAATATGAAGATAGATTCAGATAATCCGTATTTATTTGCCTACCAAAACCAACCAGGCAATGAAATAATGTACCATGCTAATGCCGAAAAGCTAAATAAAACATTTGTCAAAGAATGTGGTAAGCAATATAGATTGCTAAGAGCTGATTTGCTTCGGCAAACTAAATGCCGGAAGCAAGCAGCGACGCTTTTTGGAGCATATGGAAATGAAAAGGAGTTGGAAGGCATAACAGATCATCTCGCACATACGAAAGCTGTACATTTGTCAACATATCGACAATCACTCCCGAAAACGGATGCGCACGTAACCCGATTCCTCGAGACTAGGTTTGCTGAGACTGAGAATGAGGCCTCACTAGGTGGTAAGTTGTTTCTATTGTTATAATCATATAAATTAAAATTATTGACTTTTAAACCGATAAGCCTGTATAACACTACACAATAGATTCACCTATATAACACTACAGCATTTGTTCACAAACCTCCGCGAAAATACTGCAGTACACAAGAAAGAAAATACTGTAGCATTGATGGCAGTTCAACTCTTTATTTTAACCTTTCTTCAATTTCACAATGAACTCACCACGCTCTTGTATGACGATTTCATATCTACTCACATCTATTTTTTTTACTCCGACCTACACACACGTGTGTGCGTCAGCGTTGCGCTATTCGTCTATCTATCTATGGCCTCGCCAAGACTCTCCCTTTCTAGCTTTGCACTAACACGATATCTCAAAACTTTCGTCACATGACACACACACACACACACACACACACACTCTCTCTCTCTCTCTCTCTCTCTCTCTCTCTCTCTCTCTCTCTCTCATTCCACACACGGCACTAACGACTCCCACCTGGGTTAATCTACGCTCTCGTGACAGCTTTCTTGACGTCTTCCAAACAAAAGCAATTGGATGGCCCGTTTAACATGTGTGACCCGATTGACGGTACCACAACACTGGTTGTGACAGCGCTCGCTCAGACTTATGCAATGCGTAAGCTTTCTCACGAAAGCCCTTAGGGTGGTGACAATCCTCAAATGTCCCTGGTCTGGTAGACAACTTGAAATCGTCTATCTGACTACCATTCCTTCTTGCGGCCCTCGGTTTTTCCCCCTATCTAATCAACGGCTTGACATGGACTCTCGCGCGCTATCTCCACTTACTCTTTTTCACCATGGATATAACTTTCTAGAAAATTACTGTCGCGGCAGAAATTACAAGTTTCTACGTATCATGCACACACACACTAAACGTCTATTCTTTCTGAAGAATCTTTTTGCCTTGACGATGCTCGCTGCCGTACTCACGATGCTTGTCTCTCCAGCTTCGTCGGTCTCCTTTTACAGCTTCCTCTCCGGCGCTGTTACATTTTCCTCCGGTTTTCTGGAATGCACTTACGATGCACTTGCGCATGAAAAAGAGGAAAAAATCGATGCGCATTATTATTTACAAAATGCAAATATAAATTTCATCCTTTAGGAAATTTTCGGGGTACGACTATTCACCTATCAAATGCTGTCTAAGATGGTATGGCTCACGAAATTCCATTTGTCACCGCAGATTCTTCTTGGTTCTTTTATCTTTAAAAGAAAACATTCCCAATAACGCAATAACCGATGCCCACGGTGGGCGCCATTTGTAACATGACAAAACCGCAAGAACAGAATTATTTGAACAACTTTTATTCCCATAACCTTGTGAAAATTGATTATTTAAATTCCAAATCTTTGATACGAATCTTGGAGAGGAGTCCGTTTATTTTAGCAATGCCAAATTTTAATCACAATGCTTGTTTTCGGACACTTCTACACATTAGACACTTGTGATCTCCCCCATCCTCTCTCTCTCTCTCTCTCTCTCTCTCTCTCCCGGACGGACAATCCTTGAGTGTGACTCATACATTTCCGGAATCTTCTACACTATACAAATTATCTTGAAAGTGATCATTAATTACCGTAGCCCCAAAACTCTTCATAACTCCTATTAAAACTTGTCCGTTATCTTTCTTCTGCCCTCGTTATTTTTTATCGAACGCATGTGTAAATAAAAAGAGAACTAGGACTAAAGAAAATTAAAGACTGCAAACAGCAATAATTATTATTTTGTGTGTAGAGAAAATCAAGCAGCGACGGAGAAATGTACCATCGCAACCTCTTAAACTACTAACTCATTAATTTCGTTGATCCTTAAAAGTTTATTAACAATTCACCTAAAAATTATATATAACAATGCTCTTTAATATAATGATTTTCTGAAATTGCATTATTTTAAAACTGCATTCTATAGGCACTTTGTATCATTCCAAGTTGTCGAATTATTTATAATTGTTGTAGATTCGCATCAAAATGATCAACCATCAGACAATGATCAGACTGATAATGAAATTCAGGCGAAAAGTCGTAACCCAAAACGTTGTTATTCAAGTTCATTTGATGAAGCTGGAAAAGTACTCAGCAAAAAAAAGAGGATTGTATTGGAAACCGAAAATTCATCTTCAGATGAAGATCAGGATATTCCAAAATATAGCCATGCAATGAGATTATCACAAAATTTGGCCCATACAGATGCAGACGATGAATCTGATGATCTAGAAATAGACACTGGTAAGATTTAATTATAAAAATTTATTGAATTACTAATTAGATTTCTTTTTTACGACACTTTAACCTGATACGTTTATGCCTATCATATGAAACGTTTAATTTTCTATTTTTTTATGTTTTTTAGCTGCATACAGAAGGAAAAATGGTTCAGAAACTGTTGGAACAATTCAACAGAATAAATCAGCAAAATCAAAGAATGCAGGGCAACCTTTGAAAACAGGTAAAATATTTAAATTAAATATACTTGATGAATAAGAACATGTTATTTATAAAAACGTAACACAATCTCAGACTCTTTATTAAAACGCGGTAACACGCCTGCTCTCAGCATCTGTCACAATCAGATTGAACATAAACAATAACATTCGCTGTATTGTTGATCTCTTTGCTAGCGGTTACTATGCGCGATTCTCGATGTTCGAATCGCACAACGTTCGAGCTCGGTCAGAACAATATAGAACCATTTATCAACAGGTGAGACAGCGCCCTGCTGGCGAGTAAAAGTATACGAAGTATACGACACGATGACGGCGCAGGTCGCGTCCCTTATTTACTTTGATATTGGGTTCTCGTACCTCGAAATAATTTTCCAAATGCATTTATAGCATTATTATTGCACATATGCCCGTGGTATCGCTATCGGCTGGACAGCTATTTACCTTATGTTTCTCGAAGAAAAAAGATTTATTCTAAAAGATTACTTTATTAGCGAAATATTGTAGGTTGAAATTTAGCTCGGTAATTTTCTTTTTGTTGGAACAGTCTCCCTCTTCAGAGATTTTTCAGCCTTCCGGTCACGTGAATTCCGGTCATTGAAAGCGCGAAAATATGAATAGTCGAGGAAATAAAGCAATTAACCATCGATTTTTTTAACAGTAATCGTAATTCGGTTATTTGCGTTCGATTCGTGAGAGCATCCACAAACTTTGTGAACTAAGTTTATCAATTACTTTAAAAAAATGCATTATTGCATAAAAAATGTGCATTTTAGAAGTGTATTTCGAAAAGATAATAAATAAAAAATGTACAACTCGATAAGTATTGATAGAAATGAGTCCAGTAATGCTAGTCAGGGGTTATTCAGGTCGCTAAACACGAATAGCGCGACAACAACGGTCTCCGAGGTACCTGGTGCCCAGGGTGGGCAGTATCAACGTCGTCCCCGGGAATTATCTTGAGAATTACATATTTTTACTGTTGATACCGTATAATGTAATACATGTATTATAATCTCTATAAAGATAATAAAATCTCCTATAAAAAAACCTTTTCAATCGAATGCATCTGATTGTTAGAGAAATTGACAGTAATTGGATTAATATACACGGCTACGGTTGGTATTTTGTTAATATTAAGTCGTCTTTGCAGTCTTGTTGTTCCATAATCTTGCTGTTCTCCTAAAATTCAAGCCATTTCGGATTCCAATCAATGTTGTTTTACTTGCAATAAAGTCAGCTTTCTAGTCTTCTCGCTTTCACATGAATATTTCATTTGCAAATTTGTGCTGCTTCATACTTTAGGATCCTAATTTAATTTTTTCACTATTTTAGGTCTTCTTTCTGAACCAAAAATCCCCTACCGGTAAAACTTCCTTAAAAACAAGGTTTAGCTTTTTGCAACTAATGATATTTGTGTCTAGCAATGTTAAATCTCGATCCGGATATTTTTATATTTTTAATAAATTTTATTATAATTAATGTGTTACATTAAAAAATATTAAATTATTTTATCGTACAGGAAAAAAGAAACCATGGACGGATGAAGAAAACAGAATTTTCACGGAAGAGTTCAGAAGGGCATTAAAAGATGGAAGGTATCCTAAAGCTCAGGAAATACAGACAGTTATGGCCAAGCATTCTTGGCTAAATGAAAAAGGGCCTGCCGTAACAAGGTCAAAATTTCAGCACTATTTTCGAAAGATGAAAGTGAAAGCTATATAAACAACTCTGTTTATTATTTATTAATCAATAACTCTAATTTTATAAAATAAAAATGTATTATTGATCGAACATTTTTGTTAAAACATATTTTATGTTAAAAATATGTAAATAAATTACGAAATCATTTAATTTATTAATTACAGTGTTGATTTATTTATTGTTCACAATTTCTTTTGTTCTTAGCTTGTGTCATACTCTAAATTAAGTCAATTAAAAACATTAATTTTTAACAATAATGCGCTTACTTTAAAGCTGCAATGTATGACAAGGACCCCACAAGGGGAAAACTACTTTACCAAACTAGTATCGTAATATACTAATATTGAAAATTGACTTATTACAATTTTCATGATGCCGTGAGAAACCAGTATAGCTTGAACGTTAGTCACCAGTATAAATTTAGCGTTATTTTTCAGTATATTGTGCCTTGTTTTAAACCTGCTACGAGTCAAAAGATACGAAAAGTTCTGCTGTACTAAAGCAACGCATAACAATATGTTAAACCGAACTCTTTAACACTTATAGAGCGACTTCTAAACAGCAGAATGACACAACTAGAAAAGATTCTGACATTGTCGTTGTAATCTTATGAATTAAATAGGGTCTTAAATAATTCATCAGAGACAACATCCATGCATTACTTATTACCATGTTGCTGCAATACCGTAGTGAACATTGCCGTGTCCTTGTAATCCTACGGATAACTGCGTAAACAAAATGTCAAAAATACAACATTTGGTTTTATTTTACTAAATAACCAAGAAAATAAGAAAGAGTCCTGATAAACTGAATTGACTTTTAAGAATATGTTCATCTAAAATCTCTTAAACTCGTACGGCGATGTGCAAACAGCATTGTGCCTGACCGGTAGTAGTCACGACAGTAGTATCGTTCTAATTCTGTTAAGTTTATAGGTATTAAAAAGCTTCATCAGTTACAACAAATGATTGGAATAATTAAACTAATGGAAATACCTCTATGATACTGGAATAACTATCACCGTGTATTTTTATCCTGCCACAAACGTTACATAAAACTAAGTATTAAAAATAAAAAATTTGGTTAGACTCTACTAATCAACCGAGCAAACGGTGCCTTAACTGCTAGTAATTATGACAGTTTCGTTGAATTCCTGTCAAATTTATCTGTTTTCAAATATCAATTTTATCATTTCTAACGGAAACGTCGCTAAGTACCGAAGCTACAATTTCCACGTCGTTCTAATCCTGCCGCTAACATCGAGAAAATTAGAAAAAATCCGAGTACACCGCAGTAATTTGTTAAAATATGTTTATCTAAACTTTCTTACACTCATACAGCGACTTACAAACAGCTAAGTGCCATAACAGCTGGTAATCAAGACAGTGTCGTTTAAATCCTGTTGAGTTATTCTCTAGAGGTATTCAAATGATTTATCATTTTTTCATTACGAGCATGTCCAATGGAAATGTCGCAATAATACCTAAGTAACTATAGCCGTGTCGGTCTAATCCTGCCGATAACATAGCATATAACTAAATATTAAGAATCGAAAATTTGGTTCAACTCAGCTAATCAACCGAGAAATTTCGGAAAAGTCTAAGTAAACCTTAGTAGTTCGTAAAAATATGTTTATCTTAACTCTCTCACAATCGTTCATAGACCTGCATACAGATAGGTGCCTTAACTGCTAGTAATTATGACAGTTTCGTTGAATTCCTGTCAAGTTCATCTGTTTTCAAATAATTTATCAATTTTATCATTTCTAACGGAAACATCGCTATGATACCTAAGTAACTATTGCCGTATCGTTCTAATACTTCCGATAACATAGCATATAACTAAATGTTAAGAATCTAAAATTTGGTTCAACTCTGCTAATCAACGGACAAAATTAGGAAAAGTCCGAGTACATCCGAGTTTTTACAAACTACTAATTAGTAGTTTGTAAAAACCAACTGTCAAGTTGATCTGTTTTCAAATAATTTATCAATTTTATCATTTCTAACGGAAACGTCGCTATAGTACCGAAGTGAAAATTTCCACGTCGTTCTAATCCTGCCGTTAACATTGCCTAANCAATTTCCACGCCGTTCTAATCCTGCCGTTAACATTGCCTAAAACCAAATGTCAAAAATCGAAAATCCGGTTGGACTATTTAACCGAGAAAATTAGAAAAAGTCCTTGTGAACCTCTGTAATTTGTAGAAATATGTTAAACTAAACTTTCTTACACTCATACAGTGACCTATTAACAGTTAAGTGCCATAACAGCTAGTAATCAAGAAGGAGTCGTTCAAATCCTGTTGAGTTTATAGGTTTTCAAATGATTTATCATTTTTACAATCTAGGCATTTCGAATGGTATTGTCGATGAGCACCAAAGTAACAATTTCCACGTCGTTCTAATCCTGCCGCTGACATGGCCTAAAACTAAATGTCAAAAATCGAAAATCCGGTTGGACTATTTAACCGAGAAAATTAGAAAAAGTCCTTGCAAACCTCTGTAATTTGTAGAAATATGTTAACCTAATCTTTCTTACACTCATACAGTGACCTATTAACAGTTATGTGCCATAACAGCTAGTAATCAAGAAGGAGTCGTTCAAATCCTGTTGAGTTTATAGGTTTTCAAATGATTTATCATTTTTACAATCTAGGCATTTCGAATGGTATTGTCGATGAGCACCAAAGTAACAATTTCCACGTCGTTCTAATCCTGCCGCTCAGATTGCCTAAAACTAAATGTCAAAAATCGAAAATCCGGTTGGACTATTTAACCGAGAAAATTAGAAAAAGTCCTTGTGAACCTCTGTAATTTGTAGAAATATGTTAAACTAAACTTTCTTACACTCATACAGTGACCTATTAACAGTTAAGTGCCATAACAGCTAGTAATCAAGAAGGAGTCGTTCAAATCCTGTTGAGTTTATAGGTTTTCAAATGATTTATCATTTTTACAATCTAGGCATTTCGAATGGTATTGTCGATGAGCACCAAAGTAACAATTTCCACGTCGTTCTAATCCTGCCGCTCAGATTGCCTAAAACTAAATGTCAAAAATCGAAAATCCGGTTGGACTATTTAACCGAGAAAATTAGAAAAAGTCCTTGTGAACCTCTGTAATTTGTAGAAATATGTTAAACTAAACTTTCTTACACTCATACAGTGACCTATTAACAGTTAAGTGCCATAACAGCTAGTAATCAAGAAGGAGTCGTTCAAATCCTGTTGAGTTTATAGGTTTTCAAATGATTTATCATTTTTACAATCTAGGCATTTCGAATGGTATTGTCGATGAGCACCAAAGTAACAATTTCCACGTCGTTCTAATCCTGCCGCTGACATGGCCTAAAACTAAATGTCAAAAATCGAAAATCCGGTTGGACTATTTAACCGAGAAAATTAGAAAAAGTCCTTGCAAACCTCTGTAATTTGTAGAAATATGTTAAGCTAAACTTTCTTACACTCATACAGTGACCTATTAACAGTTATGTGCCATAACAGCTAGTAATCAAGACAGTGTCGTTTAAATCCTGTTGAGTTTATAAGTATTTAAATGATTTATCATTTTTACCTTATGAGCATGTCTAATGGAAATATCGCAATAATACCTAAGTAACTATAGCCGTGTCGGTCTAATCCTGCCGATAACATCATAGCATATAACTAAATATTAAGAATCGAAAATTTGGTTCAACTCTGCTATTCAACGGACAAAATTAGGAAAAGTCCGAGTACATCTTACTAATTAGTAGTTTGTAAAAACATGTTTAACTCAACTCTCTCACAATGGTTCATAGACCTACATACAGATAGGTGCCTTAACTGCTAGTAATTATGACAGTTTCGTTGAATTCCTGTCAAGTTCATCTGTTTTCAAATAATTTATCAATTTTATCATTTCTAACGGAAACGTCGCTATAGTACCGAAGCAACAATTTCCACGTCGTTCTAATCCTGCCGCTAACATGGCCTAAAACTAAATGTCAAAAATCGAAAATCCGGTTGGACTATTTAACTGAGAAAATTAGAAAAAGTCCTTGCAAACCTCTGTAATTTGTAGAAATATGTTAAGCTAAACTTTCTTACACTCATACAGTCACCTATTAACAGTTATGTGCCATAACAGATAGTAATCAAGACAGTGTCGTTTAAATCCTGTTGAGTTTATAAGTATTCAAATGATTTATCATTTTTACCTTACGAGCATGTCTAATGGAAATATCGCAATAATACCTAAGTAACTATAGCCGTGTCGGTCTAATCCTGCCGATAACATCATAGCATATAACTAAATATTAAGAATCGAAAATTTGGTTCAACTCTGCTATTCAACGGACAAAATTAGGAAAAGTCCGAGTACATCTTACTAATATTAGTAGTTTGTAAAAACATGTTTAACTCAACTCTCTCACAATCGTTCATAGACCTACATACAGATAGGTGCCTTAACTGCTAGTAATTATGACAGTTTCG
The DNA here is from genome assembly GCA_012977825.3 of Pteromalus puparum. NCBI lineage: Eukaryota > Metazoa > Arthropoda > Insecta > Hymenoptera > Pteromalidae > Pteromalus > Pteromalus puparum. The sequence continues at coordinate 42,490,966 of CM053170.1, forward strand.
TTGAATTCCTGTCAAGTTTATCTGTTTTCAAATAATTTATCAATTTTATCATTTCTAACGGAAACGTCGCTATAGTACCGAAGCAACAATTTCCACGTCGTTCTAATCCTGCCGCTGACATGGCCTAAAACTAAATGTCAAAAATCGAAAATCCGGTTGGACTATTTAACCGAGAAAATTAGAAAAAGTCCTTGCAAACCTCTGTAATTTGTAGAAATATGTTAAGCTAAACTTTCTTACACTCATACAGTGACCTATTAACAGTTATGTGCCATAACAGCTAGTAATCAAGAAGGAGTCGTTCAAATCCTGTTGAGTTTATAGGTTTTCAAATGATTTATCATTTTTACAATCTAAGCATTTCGAATGGTATTGTCGATGAGCACCAAAGTAACAATTTCCACGTCGTTCTAATCCTGCCGCTAACATGGCCTAAAACTAAATGTCAAAAATCGAAAATCCGGTTGGACTATTTAACCGAGAAAATTAGAAAAAGTCCATGCAAACCTCTGTAATTTGTACAAATATGTTAAACTAAACTTTCTTACACTCATACAGTGACCTATTAACAGTTAAGTGCCATAACAGCTAGTAATCAAGAAGGAGTCGTTCAAATCCTGTTGAGTTTATAGGTTTTCAAATGATTTATCATTTTTACAATCTAAGCATTTCGAATGGTATTGTCGATGAGCACCAAAGTAACAATTTCCACGTCGTTCTAATCCTGCCGCTGACATGGCCTAAAACTAAATGTCAAAAGTCGAAAATCCGGTTGGACTATTTAACCGAGAAAATTAGAAAAAGTCCTTGCAAACCTCTGTAATTTGTAGAAATATGTTAAACTAAACTTTCTTACACTCATACAGTGACCTATTAACAGTTAAGTGCCATAACAGCTAGTAATCAAGAAGGAGTCGTTCAAATCCTGTTGAGTTTATAGGTTTTCAAATGATTTATCATTTTTACAATCTAAGCATTTCGAATGGTATTGTCGATGAGCACCAAAGTAACAATTTCCACGTCGTTCTAATCCTGCCGCTCAGATTGCCTAAAACTAAATGTCAAAAATCGAAAATCCGGTTGGACTATTTAACCGAGAAAATTAGAAAAAGTCCTTGTAAACCTCTGTAATTTGTAGAAATATGTTAAACTAAACTTTCTTACACTCATACAGTGACCTATTAACAGTTATGTGCCATAACAGCTAGTAATCAAGAAGGAGTCGTTCAAATCCTGTTGAGTTTATAGGTTTTCAAATGATTTATCATTTTTACAATCTAGGCATTTCGAATGGTATTGTCGATGAGCTTATTGAAAAAGTCCTTGCAAACCTCTGTAATTTGTAGAAATATGTTAAGCTAATCTTTCTTACACTCATACAGTGACCTATTAACAGTTATGTGCCATAACAGCTAGTATCAAGACAGTGTCGTTTAAATCCTGTTGAGTTTATAGGTATTCAAATGATTTATCATTTTTACCTTACGAGCATGTCTAATGGAAATATCGCAATAATACCTAAGTAACTATAGCCGTGTCGGTCTAATCCTGCCGATAGCATAGCATATAACTAAATATTAAGAATCGAAAATTTGGTTCAACTCTGCTATTCAACGGACAAAATTAGGAAAAGTCCGAGTACATCCGAGTTTTTACAAACTACTGATTAGTAGTTTGTAAAAACCAACTGTCAAGTCGATCTGTTTTCAAATAATTTATCAATTTTATCATTTCTAACGGAAACGTCGCTATAGTACCGAAGTGACAATTTCCACGTCGTTCTAATCCTGCCGTTAACATTGCCTAAAACCAAATGTCAAAAATCGAAAATCCGGTTGGACTATTTAACCGAGAAAATTAGAAAAAGTCCTTGTGAACCTCTGTAATTTGTAGAAATATGTTAAACTAAACTTTCTTACACTCATACAGTGACCTATTAACAGTTAAGTGCCATAACAGCTAGTAATCAAGAAGGAGTCGTTCAAATCCTGTTGAGTTTATAGGTTTTCAAATGATTTATCATTTTTACAATCTAAGCATTTCGAATGGTATTGTCGATGAGCACCAAAGTAACAATTTCCACGTCGTTCTAATCCTGCCGCTCAGATTGCCTAAAACTAAATGTCAAAAATCGAAAATCCGGTTGGACTATTTAACCGAGAAAATTAGAAAAAGTCCTTGTGAACCTCTGTAATTTGTAGAAATATGTTAAACTAAACTTTCTTACACTCATACAGTGACCTATTAACAGTTAAGTGCCATAACAGCTAGTAATCAAGAAGGAGTCGTTCAAATCCTGTTGAGTTTATAGGTTTTCAAATGATTTATCATTTTTACAATCTAGGCATTTCGAATGGTATTGTCGATGAGCTTATTGAAAAAGTCCTTGCAAACCTCTGTAATTTGTAGAAATATGTTAAGCTAAACTTTCTTACACTCATACAGTGACCTATTAACAGTTATGTGCCATAACAGCTAGTAATCAAGAAGGAGTCGTTCAAATCCTGTTGAGTTTATAGGTTTTCAAATGATTTATCATTTTTACAATCTAAGCATTTCGAATGGTATTGTCGATGAGCACCAAAGTAAC
>CM053170.1:42493655-42518436 GCA_012977825.3 Pteromalus puparum
ATAATTTACGTTATTTTTATATTTGACTTAAATTTTGGAATTAAAATTGTGTTTGAAACTAGGTTTGCTGTTCCTTAAAATCCTAGAAAAGTTCTGGTGTAAATTAAACTAATGAACAATTCACTTCAATAGTTAATTCAATAGATAATTTAAATCCAAAAATTTATAATCAATAAGTAGTGTAAAACTATTTCATGCTAAATTTAATAATAAATGTAGGAAAAGAAAATTAATTTCACTCACAAAGCTTAAATATTCCCCAAAAGATTTAAATTAAATCAATAGATATATTATCCCTTATTTACTANATAATTGTTGACTTTCGATTCCTTCTATCATTCAAGACTTTTGCTTAAGTACAAAGTGATCTTCCACATTGATTTCTCTCTTTGCTTTGTGCCTTCAATGTAATGGCATCTGGCCAATTAGTGTACTAGAAGTTTACTAGCAACCTTTGAATAAAAATTTTGCGACAATTGTTTAACTTGTTTGAATTCTAGACAATTATTCTATTGCACGATGTTGACTCTATATTTTAAATTGCAAATACTCGACTCTAAAGATACTGCAAATTTTATTTACCTTGAATAACACTTTGGCTTTGATTTTGTATCACTTTGTATATAAGCCTATATTACCGTCCAAACTCCAAAATTTTGTTTTGAATCATCAAAATAGTTAAGTGAAACCGTTGTCAACTATTCTCATATAATATTTATTGATTTTAGGGGCAACAAACTGATCTGGTACACGTTGTGTTGGTCCAGGAAGCGAGTTTCAAGATTTTCGACCTCGTCGACCAGCGCTGCGCTACAGATCTTGGGACTTTTGGCAAATAACTTGGATCAACATTCAATTAGTGTGTTTTAACTATACAGGTATGGATTTGCTAGCATGTATTCGTTAATTCTACAAGTGTTTGGCACGGGTGGTTGATTCTAACCTTTAATTTTCAAACTTGTGAGTAAATTCAGTGAAATTTTTAAGATTGTACGTCAAAATTGCAAGCTTGCTTAATTTGTATTTGCTTTTACTGTTATTACTTTCAAAATTTTTTTTTTTTTGCATGCGAGTACAAGAGAACAAGATTTTAAATTAAATTTTCCTCTTAATGTTTGTAACCGATTATGAACTACGCTCAATTTAGAACCAGAGCATAGTATTTTAAATGTGTGTGCATGAAAAAAGGAATTGCATGAATTCTTCAAAATGCAATGTTATAGCTATGTGTGTAATACGAATCTTTTGTGTAATGGTAATTATTAATGATTATAAATGAGTGTCTTTACCAATTTGTTGTCGGACACTCAGAAAATTTCAAAGTTTTAACTAATGCATATATATATCATATAGTATCCAGTATATTAAAGTTTTCCTTTTGCCTTTTACAGGGTCGTCTCTTGACGTGTCAATGGTCCAGAGAAACAAGCCTCAGTCTTTTGAGATTCGGATCCCAGCACCTGGACACAAGCGTAGAACAACGCCCTGGTTCGACAGTGGTTGGGAAATACCACCAGCACTCTGTGCTTTGTACGTCGACCAGATTTTCAAGAGACACCAAGATTTGAATATAAAAAATGAAGATTATGAAAGGGTTATATATCAATATTTTCCTAACGGGCCCTTCCCTCTATCAGCAGCACAGCCTTACCTACTTGTTGTCGGCTTGTGTTGTAATTATTCAATGTATATTTTTAATTAAACTACAGTTGCATGAATTCTTCAAAATGCAACTTCAAAATCATTCTAATCTTTTACCTCAATTATTTCCTTTTTTTTTTTTTTTACTGGTTCGGTAATGCATTCAATAGCACGTTCAAGGATTAATTTATTAGATGTTCTACAAGTCGAAAATTCAGACTTGACACGAAAATTTCAATTGACTTTACGAATATTTTGGACCGAAAATATCATTTACACTGATTTTTAACACGAATTAACCAACACGTGGTCGAAACTAAATTTGAAAGAAAAAATGTCTGCCGCTCGAACAACTGCGCATTGGCGTTGCGACGCCACCACCGCTCAAGTACTCTACGCGCGTGGAGTTGAAATGCGACACCGCTCTTTGTTTCAACGCGTTCTAAAATGCACTTTGTCTTGAATTGATTTGAGCTTTACAATTTCACGCGCACTATTTTTGCATCATCACTCATTAACATTATAATAAAAATCTTTCATGCACATTGAATATTTTTATAATTATAGAGAGAGAGAAAAAGTCGAGCTTAATCGAGACGCACAATATCTCGGTGAGACCTCCAATTTTGTTACGTGAAAAACCCGAGAGGTTTTTCCGTTGATTAAAATATTGATTTTTTGTGAGAGAGTTTGTGCATCAATTCCCCTGTACAGGGAAACGCTTTTCAAAGTTGGTCTAACCTTTGAATATCCGCGCACCAAACCCGAATTTTCTCTTCCTCCTTTTATCGTATATTTCTAATAATCAAAATTCTTACCTCGATTTTGTCTCGTTTTCCAATCAATAAACCTCCTCACAAATGAAGATGGAAGAGTCTGGTTTCGGGTAAATTCGGTTGTTGTACAACGTCGACAATTGAATGTACTCTTACACTTATGCGGTCCAAATCTTTATTTAATTCAAATCAATAACTTCTAAACAACAAAGAATTAAGAGCTCTTATTTATTTAAACAATGAATCTATAACTCGAATCTGTACTGAAATCTATTACGAAATCTATGGGTCCGCCGGCTTCAATGCCCGATCACGGAGTGGCAGAGTAGCTTGGCTTGGGGACGCTCGGAAGTCTTCCGGACCTCCCACGCTGTCCCAAGATTTACTTCCCCGCCGCTACGTCACAGCGTCGGCGCTTGTTGCACTCATTAGGCCTTACGGGACCTGGCAACGGTCAAACGCCGAAACTGCAATCGCAGCATCGCACGCGCGCAAGTAGCCGTCGGCGGGGAAGGTGTTTAGCTCAGCGAGATTCTTGGTCACTTGATATTTTAGTGGCCTTGAATACTCGCTATGCTTTTTATATGTGGAACTTTCTCGAAGCTATATTTGAAATAGAATCTCGAATAATAGCTACGGGAAAGTTGTCACATAACAGATATAATAATATATACAATAAAATCAGCTGTAATATCCTTGAAATTGATATCCTTTTTTGATTAATGTTGAAATTTTGTGATAAGATAGTTATTTTAGAAATCTCGGTTAAGTTTTTTGCGCAGCTAATGAAACCCATTAGTTTATAAGATATTAAGGTCCCAATTTTTTTTCTCACCCTGTGTAACTAAAAAATATTAAAAAATAGTAAAATAAATTAACAAATTCTATATTGTAATTTTATAATCTAAAAAAAGGAACTGTAAATCATTTTGGAGAAAGCTACGTGCCAATGAATTGGCAGCAGTTTTTTTTATTTCATTCATTTTTATTTCATTCTTAATTGTATAATATACACTTAATAGATATATGTTAATGTATTAAAAGTACAAAGATAATAATTAAAATTTCTTTTTGTCGAATAAATCTCATAGATGTATATATAAACAGTTTTCCACACCACCTGGCGGTACTGTTTCAGGCGCGTTGATTTTTTTTGTTATACTTTCAATAACTTCATGAGAAAAAATAGTAATGATATATGATTCAAGGACATGTTTGAATTAAATAACATTACATTATTTAATTTAATTTAATTACGTGCAGTATAAAGTTACATATAACAAAATTATTAATTAAATTACATGTTTCGTTTCTATTTTTATAAAGAACATGTTTAAAATTAAGTATATTGTCATCTTGTTGTAAAAATTACAATAACTATAATTTAAATAATTTTAAACATAACTGATAATTAAAATTACAACAGTGATTTAAAAAAAGTAAGGGGGATTTCAACTCTGGCGAAATGGGAAGCGCAGACGCCTTAGCCATCACAGCCCCCGACAAGATAACAGTATAAAAATTAAAACTTGCATATGATTATAATTACAACAATAAAGGAGAAAAAAGGACATCATTTAGAACTTCACAAAATCGAAATGCATGCTGACGAGATTAATAAAGTGAAACAATTGAGTTACGTGTTTTTATATTGTATATGGATAATTATTAAAATTATAATAATTCAAAATTAAAATTATTTTAAACTTAACATATACTAATTGTCACACAATAACTTACAATTGTCAAAATGACAACGATAATAAAAAAAAAATATTAAACGTTGGGGATTTGAACTCTGGCAAAATGGCAAGCGCGCTCGACGAAGCGCGCGCCTTAGCCATCACGACCACCGATAAGACAACGTTGTTATACTCAAAACTTACATATGATCATTGGCCCCATTAAGGGTTTAGGGTTTAGCCTGTACTAGAGTTTTGAGATAGCCTGTATTAGAATTTTGAGATTGTTCATAAATTTATGGTTATTTATTAACCATGAGACCGCTGCGGAAGCTTGAACCGTCGCCAGTCGCAACGTCGCCGCGCTTGTCATTTCTCCGCTCTTCTGCTCCGCCACCACGTGTGAACTCTCTCTCCTCCTTTCCTCTCCGCCTCTGCCGCTGGCGGGGAAGCTAGATGCGTACGACCGCCCCTACTTTACCTCTCCTCCGCTCCTTCTAGATGCGTATAGTTCGGAGAGAAAAACGTGCGGCGGCGCTAGCTTACATATCGCCTGGCACGCTTTTGCCTACCTCGTCGGCAATCTCTCTACTAATCTCTGGTAGTTTCCGACTAGTAATCGCGAAAAAGTCTTATATTCTAAAGAAGGAGCCTCGCCGTCGCTCTGGAGCTTCCCCAGGCCTTTCCAGGGGCTGAAAACAGCGATCAAAAAGCACCTGCTGTTTCTAGACGGCGACTCGCCGTATTTTCCGAATAGTAATCGTGAAAAAGCCTTATCTTTTGGAGAAGGAGCCTCCTCGTCGCTCTGGAGCTCCCCAGGTGTTTTCAGGGACTGAAAACCTCGAGCATAAAGCACTCGCTGCTGTTAGACGGCTGCTGGAAGTAGTTTCAGACTAGTAATCACGATAAAGCCTAAGCCTACGGAGAAAGAGCCCCCTCGTCGCTCTGGAGCATCCCCAGACGTTTTCAGGGACTGCAAACCGCGAGCAAAAAGCACTCGCTGCTTCTAGACGGCTGCTGGAGGTAGTTTCCGAAAAGTAATAGCGAAAAAGCCTTATCTTACGGAGGAAAGCCTCGTCGTCACTCTGGAGCTTCCCCAGGCCTTTCCAGGGGCTGAAAACCGCGATCGAAAAGCACCTGCTACTTCTAGACGGCTGCTGCAGGTAGTTTCCGGCAAGTAATCGCGAAAAAGCCTTATCTTATGGAGAAGGAGCCTCCTCTTCGCTCTGGAGCTGCCTCAGGGGTTTTCCGGGACTGAAAACCGCGAGCAAAAAGCACCTGCTGCTTCGTGACGGCTACTGGAGGTAGTTTCCGACTAGTAATCGCAAAAAGCCTTATCTGCTAGAGAAGGAACCTCCTCGTCGCTCTGGAGCTTCCCCAGGCGTATTCAGGGACTGAAAACCGCGAGCAAAAACGCTGCTTCTAGACGGCTGCTGGAGGTAGTTTCCGACTAGTAATGGCGAAAAAGCTTTATCTTACGGAGGAAAAGCCCCCTCGTCGCTCTGGAGCATCCCTAGGCATTTTCAGGGACTGCAAACCGCGATCAAAAAGCACCTACTGTTTCTAGACGGCTGCTGCAGGTATTTTCCGACTAGTAATCGCGAAAAAGCCTTATCTTATGGAGAAGGAGCCTCCTCGTCGCTCTGGAGCTTTCTCAGGCGTTTTCAGGGACTGAAAACGTCGAGCAGAAAGCACTTGCTGACTCTAGAGGGCTGCTGGAGGTAGTTTTTGACTAGTAATCGCAAAAAAGCCTTATCTTCTAGAGAAGGAGCCTCCTCTTCGCTCTGAAGCTTCCGCAGGCGTTTTCAGGGACTGAAAACCTTGAGGAGAAAGCACCTGCTGACTCTAGACGGCTGCTGGAGGTAGTTTCCGACTAGCAATCGCAAAAAAGCCTTATCTTCTAGAGAAGGAGCCTCCTCGTCGCTCTGGAGCTTCCCCAGGCGTTTTTAGGGTCTGAAAACCGCCATCAAATAGCACCTGCTGTTTCTAGACGGCGACTCGCGGCATTTTTCGACTAGTAATCGTGAAAAAGCCTTATCTTTTGGAGAAGGAGCCTCCTCGTCGCTCTGGAGCTTCCCCAGGTGTTTCCAGGGACTGAAATCCTTGAGCATAAAGTACTTGCTGCTTCTAGACGGCTGCTGGAGGTAGTTTCCGACTAGTAATAGCGAAAAAGCTTTATCTTCTAGAGAAGGAGCCTCCTCTTCGCTCTGGAGCTTCCCCAGGCGTTTTCAGGGACTGAAAACCGCGATCAATAAGCGCAGGCTGCTTCTAGAAGGCTGCTGGAGGTAGTTTCCGACTAGTAATCGCAAAAAGCCTTATCTTATGGAGAAGGAGCCTCCTCGTCGCTCTGGAGCTTTCTTAGGCGTTTTCAGGGACTGAAAACGTCGAGCAGAAAGCACCTGCTGACTCTAGAGGGCTGCTGGAGGTAGTTTCCGTCTAGTAATCGCAAAAAAGCCTTATCTTCTAGAGAAGGAGCCTCCTCTTCGCTCTGGAGCTTCCGCAGGCGTTTTCAGGGACTGAAAACCGCGATCAATAAGCGCAGGCTGCTTCTAGAAGGCTGCTGGAGGTAGTTTCCGACTAGTAATCGCAAAAAGCTCTTATCTTATGGAAAAGGAGCCCCCTCGTCGCTCTGGAGCTTCCCCAGATGTTTTCAGGGACTAAAAACCTCGAGCATAAAGCAATCGCTGTTTTTAGACGGCTGCTGGAAGTAGTTTCCGACTAGTAATCACGAAAAAGCCTTATCTTACGGAGGAAGAGCCCCCTCGTCGCTCTGAAGCTTCTCCAGGCCTTTCCAGGGCCTGAAAACCGCGATCAAAAAGCACCTGCTGCTTCTAGATGGCTGCTGGAGGTAGTTTCTGACAAGTAATTGCGAAAAAGCCTTATCTTTTGGAGAAGGAGCCTCCTCGTCGCTCTGGAGCTTCCCCATGCCTTTCCAGGGGCTGAAAACCGCGATCAAAAAGCACTTGCTGCTTTTAGACGGCGACTCGCGGTATTTTTTGACTAGTAATCGTGAAAAAGCCTGATCTTTTGGAGAAGGAGCCCCCTCGTTGCTCTGGAGCTTACTTAGGCGTTTTCAGGGACTGAAAATCGCGAGCAAAAAGCACTTGCTGCTTCTAGACGGCTGCTGGAGGTAGTTTCCGACTAGTAATAGCGAAAAAGCTTTATCTTACGGAGGAAGAGCCTCGTCGTCGCTCTGGAGCTTCCCCAGGCCTTTCCAGGGGCTGAAAACCGCGATCAAAAAGCACCTGCTGCTTCTACACGGCTGCTGCAGGTATTTTCTGACTAGTTATCGTGATAAAGCCTTATCTTATGGAGAAGGAGCCTCGTCGTCGCTCTGGAGCTTCCTTAGGCGTTTTCAGGGAGTGAAAATCTCGAGCAGAAAGCACCTGCTGACTCTAGACGGCTGCTGGAGGTAGTTTCCGACTAGCAATCGCAAAAAAGCCTTATCTTCTAGAGAAGGAGCCTCCTCGTCGCTCTGGAGCTTCCCCAGGCGTTTTCAGGGACTGATACGACGGCTACGGTCTTCGAGTTACCTAGTTCCCAGGATGGACAGTACCAACGTCGTCTTCTGGAGTTTTATTGAAAATTATTAACATAATTAGTCGAAACTCGTTACTTGGGGGTTTTTGGGGTCGCTAAACTCGAATATCGCGACGGCAACGGTCTTCGAGGTACCTGGTGTTCAGGGTGGACGGTATGAACGTCGTCTCCGAGAATGATCTTGAGTATTACATATTTTTACTGTTGGTATCTGTTGGAATGCGTGGATCAATAAACATCAACTTGTGAAGTTTTAATATAATAATATATTGAAAGGCTTGAGAGCCCAGTCGGCAGTGCGTCTGCTCAGCTCGGAGTCTTACAGGCAGGAGAAAGTATGGAGCACAGTACAGCATAGTCTTACTCCACAAAGTATAGTATACAGTATAGTTTGCTCTTAGAGTATATACGCGAGATATGCGCACTATGCTCGCGTTTGCTAGAGTTTGACTCGTTCAACGATTACGACTGTATAAATTCATATATTACAACAGTATCATATAATGTAATACATGTAAAGTCTCTATAAAAGTGATCAAGTCTCCTATAAAAAAACATTTTTAAAAGGTAAAATATTGCAACCACGATCGAAGCGCGTTTTAGTTCATTTTTCTGCGAATTAGGTAAAATTGATGAAATTCCAACGATTTTCAGCGTCTCTGAAATTTTTTAAAATGTGTACGGGATCACTATCCCATAGTTCCGATTGTTCCGTCGTACCTCTTCCGCAACACGCAACATGCATGCGCATGTATCATCGAATGGGTTATGTGTGTGTTTGCATGAGAGTAATGAAAGAGGGCAGCACCTTCCGGGGGCCCCTTTCTTGCGAGCTCGGATTTGCGCGCGTGAACGGGCATTAGTTCAATGACTTCGGCAGCGTTCACATCTGAATCGCGACTAAGACCGAATTATTAACGTTTATTTTACCTTCAACGAGGATTTTCGATCCTCTGTCACACCGTGGCATTAACGCCTTTCTAGGCATCAACATCAACGCTATTTTTTAGCATCAACTTTAACGCCTTTGTTGGCGCATAACATTAACTTAACGAACGATTTGTCTGTGCGAGTGCAATCAGTTCTTTGTGTGCGTGTTCGGCGTTTTTCTCGTTTTATCGTTTAAATATCATTGCGATTTTTTATTGTGTCAATTTGCTTAAACATTAATAAATCAGGGTTTTTTATGCCGAACGGCTTTTTCCCTTAAACAAGTGTTTTCATTGTAAACCTTTATCCAACAGTGTAAAATCATAAGAATCTAAAGTCAAATTATCTTAACTATTTAACTTAACAAAATTATCTTTTCATTAATAATAACTAACCTGCCACCTAAGGCAAGTTAGAAAGTCAACGTTTATTCACCGATAGATACGTACATATATATCACGTGATATCACGACGACCGAAAAGCGTAGCTCCGCGCCGCAAGATTTTAGAAACACGAGTCAGACACACGACAGCCGGCAACCGACGAACACGCACTTCTCGGTTCGCTCGAAAATCGTCGCTCACCAGAGCAAGCAATAAATCTCTCGGTGCATACGCGCGCAGAAGCAGCAGCCCAATTGGGGTAAGTTCTCCGAGCATAGAATTATATAAAATCAAAGAGTACGCTTAGTAATCGCGCGCTCCGATTAAAATTGTATAGCCGTTCGTGCCAGCTGCGGATTCCGACTAAAATTTATTCACGATCATCGAGTCACCATCGATTCAACATCAATCGCTATAGACGACGAGCGCAGTGACTCCGGTATCATCGAGAGTGTCAAGCGATCAAGGTGAGCGACACTAAACGCGAGATTATATTGTACAACAAGAATATTTGACGATTGGAGTCGATCTCCTCCTAATTTAATTTCGGATTCACACGCAAGGCGTGTACGATTATTGTAGTAACTGACGAATATTGATCCGTGGGATCTGTGAGATAAAACCAAAAGCTGCTCATGTATGTGTACCACGTGTGAGTGCATGAGTGTGAATAAAACAGATTGAAAAACATAGGCGAAAAGAAAGAGTTTTTCTAATTGAATCCAATTTATAATACGACCCTTTACAAATGAATTGGAATCACTGCGGGGAAAAAATATTCATAAAAAATACTTAAAAACGAACATGTTCACCGCGGTTGATGTTATTTTGGTCGCAACCACGATCGAAGCGCGTTTCAGTTCATTTTTCTGCAAATGAGGTAAAATAGATGAAATTCTAACGATTTTTAGCGTTCGTGAATCTTTTTCAAATCTATAGGAATCACTGAGGGGGAAAGAGATTCATAAAATATACTTAAAAAAGATTATTTTCACCACGGTAGAAGTTTTTTTTGTTGCAACCAAATAAAAAAAAAATAAATGGTAAATCTGTGCCAACGCCGAATATATTTAGTAGAAGAGTACCGTAGCTACGTATCCGTGTTGACTCGAGTCGGATAATTACAAGATTGCCACGGATGACTGGGAAGCATTTACGGAGAGGCTCGAGCTGCAGTTCAAGCTGAAGAAAATGGAGGACGAATTGAAAACGGCCATGCTACTGACGAGTGTCGACGAGGAAGCATATATATTGCTCCGAAATTTATGTGCCCCAGCAAAGCCGTCGACTAAAGACTATGCAGCTTTAATAAATTTAATGTCAGATCATCTTAATCCGAAACCATCAAAGGTGATGGAGCGTTGCATATTCCACAAAGCGAAGCAAGGTGAGACGAATCAATAGCCGAATTTTCGGCGAGATTACGAAAACTTTCGCTGCACTGTGAATTTGAATAGCTGGATGATGCTCTGTGTGACCAGTTCGTCTGTGGGGTTCACGACGATAGCACGAGAATCGAGTTATTCAAGATAACAGACTTAAAATTTGATACGGCTTTAAAAGCAGCATTAGCGAGAGAAAGCGCTGTAAAAAATGCCGCAGGCGCCGAAAAAGCGTTATTAAAAAGCAATACGAAAGAAGAGGTGTTTGCCATTGAGCGCGGTACAAATCAAAATACTAGAGGAAAGTGGCATAGACAAAATAGCCGACCAGCGCAGAACGAAAGGAGGTGCTACTGCTGCGGTGAATACGGACACCTGGCAAACAAATGCAGATATCGAAGGGACATCTACAGAAGGCATGCTGATCCAGGGGGAAGAAGACTTCCAACCAGTTCCTAGAAGAGGACGCAGAGGCAGATTCTACGGATACGACTACGGCGGAAAGCAACTATTTAGACTTTTATTCGATTAGTGCGGAGAACGATAACGCGAAGAATTGTTATAATCTAATCAGAGCCGATCCGAAATTCTTAGATATAAATATTAATGGTAGAATAGTTCCGATGGAAATCGATACAGGTACGTACTTTACAGTAATATTTGAAAAATCGATGAAAAAATAGTTTAAAGATTGCAAGTTAGAAAAAGCACGCACAAACCTAGTGAATTACGAACAAAGCCCGATGAAGCCGCTGGGGCAACTAAGAAATTTGAAGGTAAAGCTGAAAGAAAAAGATAAAAATTTAGATTGTTTTGTTTTACGTGGAAATGGACCACCACTAATCAGGAGACTGTGGTTGGCCGAATTTAATTTGTAGCCGATAGATTTTTCAGATACTGAGAAAAGCAATGTAAGCGCGGTTCTCAAATTTGATGTAGCAAACGGGCAAGAAAAAATATTAACGGAGTTCAAGGAACTTTTTGGCAATACTCCCGGATTGTACAATAAAAGGGAGATCAAGTTGCACATAAAGAATAACGTTGAGCCGATAGTGTTACGCCCGCGGCATGTACCGTTTGCTTTGAAAATTCCTATTGAAAAAGAACTTGATAGACTAGTCCGACTGGGCCATTTGCAACGTGTCGAGTCGAGCGATTGGGCAACACCGATAGTCCCGGTAGTGAAGTCGGACGGGACGATCAGAATCTGCGCCAATTTAGTCTCACAATCAACCAATTTATTGAATTTGCTAAGCGCGCGTTCCCGAAAATCGAAGACATATTCAATATACTACGACAAGGGTCGACATTTTCGCAACTTGATCTTCCGCACGCGTATATGCAAATTCCGGTGGATAAAAAATCGCGGAATTTGTTGACAATTACAACCCACATTGGACTGTTTCAATACACAAAAATGACCGAAGGCTCGGCACCAGCACCGGGCGAATTCCAGCGGATTATGGACGAGTGTTTACAAGGCATTCCAAATACGATCGCGTATATCGATAATATTTTTGTAACGGGCGCTACCGATGAAGAGCACATGGGAAATTTGCGATTGGTGCGTACAAAATTAGAAGAGTGTGGTCTACGCTTAAACCAAAATAAATGTTATTTCTTCAAGGATAGGATAGAAGTGTTAGGTTTCGTAATAGACAAGGAAGCCAGCGCGATCGTGTTTGGTTTCATGAAATATTATGATTTCGTGTTTGGCCGAAATGTAATACTACGAACAGATCATAAACCGTCGGAAATAATTTTCGGACCGAAACGAGGTATACGGTTGACAGCAGCGTCCAGACTACAACGCTGGGCATATTTTTTGTCGGGATTTAAGTACAAAATTGAGACTGTAAAATCGGAACAAAACGGGAATTGTGATGCGCTGTCACGGTTACCAATTAGCGATAACACGGATGTATTCGGTTCGGACTTTACGCCAGTTTATTATATAAGGAAGAATATTGAGATCTTAGACTGGAAAAAAGTAGCGGATGAAACAAAAAAAGATAAGTTGTTAAGTCAAGTAATGAAATACTGTATGTTAGGATGGCCAAGCGATTGTAAGGATTCGCCAGCCACTGAACGTAGTTTCTTTATGAAAAAAAATGAAATTTCAGTAGAAGAAGGCTGCTTATTTTGGGGTAACAGAATAATTGTACCTGAATCCTTACAATCGTATTTGCTAGATGAATTTCACGCGACCCATTTCGCGATAGTGAAAATGAAGGCGTGCGCGAGGTCATACGTGCGGTGGCCAAACATCGACGCAAAACTTGAAAACGTGGCAAAAAGTAGTAAAATCTGTATTGAAAATCGCAAGGCACCACCGCACGCTCCACTAACCCCATGGCCTTGGCCAGAAAACGTTTGGGATTGCATCCACTTAGATTTTTTGGGTCCGTTTCACAATGAAATGTACTTAGTAATAGTGGATGCGCACTCAAAATGGCCGGAGGTAATTAATTTCGGAAAAAACACGAAAGCAAGCGCGTTAATCAATGTATGTGAAACTCTATTTGCGAGACACGGACTGCCAAATCATATTGTCACAGACAACGGAAGACAGTTTGCATCAGCTGAATTTAAGGAATTCCTGACAGGGCTCGGTGTCAAGCAAAGTTTTTCACCTCCGTACCACCCGGCCAGCAATGTAGCGGCGGAAAACTTTGTGGGTACATTTAAGGATAAAGTATCCAAAATTATTCAAGGGGGGAAAGGCGTGAGAAGTGCTGTGAACAGTTTCTTATTTGATTATCGCAGCACACCTCACTGCACTACAGGTAAAACACCAGCGTGGCTGTTTTATAAACGAGAGCTTAGAACGCGTTTCGATTTACTAAGACCGAGTTTAAGAAACAAAGTGTACGATAAACAACAGGCGCAGATCTCCGCACGCTCACATTCACGAAATATTGTGCTCGATCCTGGCGACGTGATCATGGCCGATAACTACGGCACAGCCGGTGGCAAACGGGCCGAGGGTGAAATTACCAAAGCGCTGTCACCGTCGACACTTGAAATCAAAACCGAAACTAGTACGACAATGAAACGGCATACCGATCAAATTGTCAAGCCTGTGCGTCGCTCAGAAAAAATCGCGAAGCGTAAGGAGGTAAACGCGTAGCTTATTTAAAACAGGGGAGAAATTGTGATGTACTCGCGCGCAGCAACGATACCGAGCCCGCTAACGTCACGCATGCGCCACAGAGCACGAGGAGGCCCGAACACCTGTACTGCGGCTGTCGTGGCTATACGCGGGGCACCTCACTCTCTGTGCGCCCTTCGGCCCGAGCGCACATGTATATAGCCACCCAATAAACACTATACTTAATAGTTCACCTGTGTCCGTTACTTTCCTACCTCACCCACGTGCTTGGCTGTTTTCACGCATACGTAGCATGTATGGTTCTGGTGCAAGCCAAAATGGTCGTTGAGGTTAGAATTGCGTCGACACGATGTTCGTCGAACTCTAGTAGCGAAAACTTGGCAAAGATAAAGTTGAGCTTAGATTATCCGCGCATCACGCACGCTGTCAACTCGCTCTCTATACGTCGCAGTCCAGCAAGTCATAGTTTGCAGTCTATCAATGTGAGCCAAAGGTGCCGAACACGCTGCTGTGTTTACTCTCTGCGTATATAGCATTCACGTATGCGTCGTGTTTATAACAATCTCTTTATATGCGACAAATTAAGTGCATGTATTGCTAGCGAACGCTTAGCGCTTATATTAGACGCAAATTTTTGTCGGGAGGTACGCTATCGGCGACCATCACGTGATGCTGGCGGTGATAGGCTTGGACTTCTTGCAGGGTGTCGTGGGTACGCTGAGCTTGATGCTGAACGTTCTCGGCACTGCTGATTTCGGCATGCTCCGCTCCGTCTGCTCTGTGCGCTTGGCGGGGACCTCTCTCTGTCGATCTTTTATAGGTAGGTATATAATATCGGCTCTCTGCAGCGTCGACGCAGCGGCGGTCCAGTGGATAACTCGCTTGAGGTCTTTTATTTACGTTTGCGTTTCGTATAAATCGACGCCTGAGTGGAATATGGGCGTATCTCGGAACCCGCTCCGAGAAGGGCGTATCTCGGAACCCGCTTCGAGAAGGGCGCATCTTGTAAACCGATCCGAGAAGGGCGCATCTCGAAAACCGCTCCGAGAAGGGCGCATCTCAGTACCCGGTCCGAGAAGGGCGTATCTCGGGATCCGCTTCGAGACGGGCGTATTTCGGGAGCGGTTTTCTTTCCTTAAATTTTGTAGTGGCAGCCCTGCAAATATTTATAATGCGTTTTCTGCCAAATAAACGTGTAAGCAGGCACGGATTTACGTGCGAATAATCCGTGGGTGTAGCGGTGTTGTATGTGCCTGCTTGAGGTTTCTGATACCCTTGGTTACGGTCGCCACCCTTTTGTTATGTACAAAAGGGAAAACAAATAAAGATAATAAATTATACAAGTGTATTTTGTCTAATTCCGGCTACGACTGAATATTTCTGGATAGGAATACAGGAGCAGGGTGATTTACGAAAACACTTGGTGATTATTTACTAGTAAATGATTTAGTTAATTATGTATTTAAGATAACACTGTCGCGTTGTTATTCAGCGGAGTACAAGTGGTTCTGCAGTTAAGGAGTGTGGATTCGTGTTTACAATTATATACGATATTCAGCTCCGTTCGCGAGAGCGTTAGATTTGATACTGATTGGTTTGAATTCCCCGCGCACTTATATACTGGGTCGCGTGTGTTCCGTATGGACGTTTACCGACCGAGCGGCCCGATCATTGTGACTGTGTTGCGGTGTCTCTGCAGTCGTTGGCCGTTTGGTGTTTGCGCTTCGCCGTGTTGGTTCAGCCCTTTGGTTGTGGATGTGGTTGTCCCTGTTGTCTGGGGTTCCTTTGGACGGTCGTGTGCTGTTTGGTCCTGTCCAAAGGGACCTCGGGGATCTCCTTACAAACGCAGTTAAAAATTCCGAAAAAATTTGGAGACGACTCCAAGCTGTCACGCGTCAGTTATTTTATATATATTATTTAAAACAATATTTTTGTAATATAAAACTCACCTGCACCTGTTTGGGCGATGGCTCTCCCTACTGAAAAAATTGCGCGAAAATCGAGCGATTTTATTCAGTAGGGCTAGCAGCTCACGATACATTAGTAGATACATTAGGTTTAAGGGTATCATTTGGATAATTTCATAAAAAAATATTGTACAAGACAAATATAGAAAGAAGAAAAAAAAATATATATATATGTATGTATTATATTGAATAATTTTATGTACAAACAAATAATAATATTTATAACATGAGAAGAAAACAAAATAATACAATTTTTTTTAAATTTAATTATTATAATTAAAAAAAATTTATAAAAATTCAGGGATGGCAACAAAATGAACTTATTTCATTACTAAATTCATAAAATGAATGAAATTCTTGAGGAATCACTTTGTCAACGTAGCACATTTTTCGCAAATCATTTCTTTTCTCCTTGTCGAGTGAGATTTTACTTTTGCTTACTTGTGTCAAAGGATATAACTTTCCGATGCATTTATTCGTTACAATTAAATCGACTTTGGTTGGTCGGCATATTCGTATTTGACCAATACATTGGTTTCATCTTTGGAGACAACAATTTCTCGCAAAATGCTAATTTTAACTGCCTTCCAATTTTGATCATTGGCCAGCAAGCGTAAGTTTAAGATATCCTTTAGCATCAACTCGTTGACAATATAAAAGGGCTCGTTTTTTTAGCACTTCTCACACCACTGATTTTGAGTAAAAACCGCCTTATTTCGGCACGAATTTTCTATAGTGGCGTGCATTGAATCGCCTATTATAATAATATTTGCAGGGCTGCCACTACAAAATTTGAGGAAAGAAAACCGCTCCCGAAATACGCCCGTCTCGAAGCGGATCCCGAGATACGCCCTTCTCGGACCGGGTACTGAGATGCGCCCTTCTCGGAGCGGTTTCCGAGATGCGCCCTTCTCGGATCGGTTTCTAAGATGCGCCCTTCTCGAAGCGGGTTCCGAGATGCGCCCTTCTCGGAGCGGGTTCAGAGATGCGCCCTTCTCGGACCGGTTTCCAAGATACGCCCTTCTCGGAGCGGTTTCGGAGATACGCCCTTCTCGGAGCGGGTTCCGAGATACGCCCATATTTTACTCAGGCGTCGAAATATAAAGGACAAATAACGCAGAATTCAGTCATTACGCTACAAGCTGTCATGGAGAGCTCATTAACGTTAAGTCTTTCGGGCACTTCTTCCATACTGGAGACACAATTTTTCCCTCCAATCGAGCTTTCGCCGCATAAAAACTATGTTCTTGGTTTAGTCGAGCTTCTAACCTTTAATTCTATACCCAATATCGATATAGACGCTAATAAGTTGTATGTCGGTAAGGAAGTGATCGTGTTACCTACAGGTAGTTATGAGATCGAGGATATAGATACTTACCTTCGAGAACTACTGCTGCACAAGGGTATTTCATTCAGCTTACAACCAAACAACAATACACTTCGCAGTATAATTAAGTGTAGTCGCGATATCGATTTTCGTCCACGAGATTCAATCGGTTCACTGCTCGGTTTCGCACGACGATTACTTCCAGCAAATATAACACATAGTTCAGACTTACCTGTAACCATTCTCAAGGTCAACGCTCTTCGAGTGGAATGTAATATCACTTCAGGAGCCTATATAAACGGTCATCTCGTGCACACCATACACGAGTTCTTTCCTGCAGTACCACCTGGATATAAGATCATCGAAGTACCGTCTCAGGTCATTTATCTTCCAGTCATCGTCCGAAGCATTAGTCATCTACAATTACGCATCGTTGATCAAGACGGAAATCTTGTTAATTTTCGTGAAGAAGTAATTACCGTTAGATTGCATCTTAAACAAGTTTTATAATGGGAATTGTTTATAACCTCAAAGTAGGCAAAGGCTATAAAAGTAGACCGACATGCAGTCGAAATATCAGTCTTCCGCAGACCTCCAAAGCGTTAACACGTCGGAACATTCAGTTTCTGAAAAGTCTAAACTTAAGAGTCGCTGTCACCCGCGCTGGAAAGTAATCTGTATATTCTTTTGTTGTCTTACGAAAAATGGAAGACATTCTAAACATACAGTCTCCTGTAACGTTCGATGAGTCTCTTGCTCATTACGAATTGCATCCTCATCAGCCTTACACCGCTTCATCGTTCAACAACAGTGATGAGATTCGCATTGCTATTCAACATCAAGACTTGTACGTTCTACCCTCGCGTAGTATGATACACATTTGTGGTAGACTTACAAAGTCAGATGGAGCTGCAGTAGCTCATACGACTCTAGTGAACAATGCCTTCTGTCACATGTTCGAGGAAATTCGCTATGAAATCAACGCTGTAGAAATCGATAAATGTAAGAACGTTGGCTTGACAACTCTCATGAAGGGATGGTTGTCACTCAATCCGAGCCAGAGTGTGCCTGTAGAAAATGCCGGTTGGCTCGACGTCGATGAGACGCAAAGTTTAATGAACGAGCAAGGCTATTTCGACATCGCCCTTCCGCTGAGTATGATTCTTGGATTTGCCAAAGACTATCGGAAAATCGTAGTGAACGTTAAGCACGAACTTATACTCACCAGATCGAGAAACGATTTAAATGCGGTTGTTCAAACAGGCCAACAAAATGCGGCAAATGGCGCAATAACTTATGAAAATTTTAAGATAGAATTGACGAGAATCGAGTGGTTGATGCCGTACGTTATAGCATCCAACGTCTACAAAATTCGTCTGCTGAATTACATAGAGAAGAACAGACCCATCAGCATGAGTTTCAGAAGTTGGGAGCTGTATGAGTATCCAGTACTGCCGAGCTCAACAAGACATGTCTGGACAGTCAAGACATCTAATCAACTGGAAAAGCCGCGATTCGTAGTTTTAGGCTTTCAAACAAATCGAAAGAATTTAAACACAGCCAATGCTAGTCGTTTCGATCACTGTAATCTCAGCAATGTAAAATTGTTCCTCAACTCACAGTACTATCCGTATGGTAATCTTAATCTCGACATAGATCGTCGCCAATACGCAGTTTTATATGATATGTATGCGAATTTCCAGTCTGCATACTACGACAAAAATGCTGAACCTATACTGAGAAAAGAAGATTTCATCACTAACGTTCCTCTCTTCGTCATCGATTGCTCCAAACAGAGCGAGGCATTGAAGAATGCTCCCGTAGACGTGCGTTTGGAGTTTGAATCGCGAAATAATTTCCCTGCCAACACTGCAGCCTACTGTCTAATCCTACACGACCGCATAGTCCAGTACAATCCTGTCAGCGGTGACGTGAAAAAACTTGTGTAGATAGTGATGGAAGAGGGGGTTAGACTATAAAACAATGAACTCCGCCATATGAGAATCATTTCTCATCGTGATGGAGTACGCAGTGGATGTACAAGGATACAAACAGTCGGGCAACGACTTTATTCTCAAGGAGTTGGCCATAGTACCACTCAATCGAGATAGCAAACCTCTGGTGCTACTTTTTAAGGAACCCTTCTCTTGGCGACGACTCACCGATAAATACAAGAGAGAAAATACCTGGCTGTATCGCTATTATCATGGTATACCCTGGAGCTCTGGTGAGCATCCGTACACCGATATAGGAAAGATTCTTCGAGAAGCTCTACGTGACGCCACCAGAATTCTCGTGATGGGTTCCTTGAAGAAAAGTTGGCTTGAACGTTTTAAGTTTAACGTTTACGATATAGCTGAGATGGGCTATCCACCGCTCGATAAACTACAGGTAGTGACTGTCTGTACTCATCATGAGGGAGGATTGTCTCAAATCAACTGCGCTCATCATAACGTCAAGCTTTTAAAAAAATTCTATGAAAATACTTTTAGCCAGCTGAATGAGGAGAAGTCAAGCGATTTCTCCATGATATGGGAATGATAACTCGTAGGAAAAATGGAGAGGTATAAGTATACGTGGATGTACCTCACAGGTTAGAGCGAAGGTTGGGGCTCTAACCCTCTCTCACTAGAGAGTATAAATTCCTTTGAGTAACGTACCATTTGTACAGTGGCCTTTAATTCATTCTTTGAACGGGAGAACAGAGCTTTCATCATGGCCACCGGATGTTCTCTCGGATGAGTTAAGGTTAGGTCGTACCGAAACGAAGATGGAGAAGCCGCTCTACTGTAGCGTGCAATCACTGGATATATGAATGAGGGGGGAAATGTCGCAAATGTTGAAAATGAAATTGGAATAAAATAAAAAATTTTAATTATTATTATAAGCGTTTATTTTCAATAACTAGTAAGAATTAAGACGATACAAATTATTAGAATACATATTTTAATATAAAAATGTTTATTAACATCTTATGCTTATATAATTAGAACTTAAAGTAATCGAATGCCTCATCTTAAAAGTATAATATAAGAACTTGTTAATTATAATACTACTACGCAAAGCATTAAGAGACTTGTTGCAAAAGCTCGTCGAAGCATGCAAATGAGCTGGCACAACGGGTGGACCAGCAAAAGACTGATTGGTAAATGTCTGAGTACGGATGGGGGTATTGAGAGTAACCGTGGCAGCAACAACAGTCCCTTAGGCCAGCTACGAATAATGACTGTATTTTGTCAACTTTTTTCATTCCTTTCCTGTAGTGGAAGCTATTTCCTTTAATTTAGTGTAGACAGTATTTACAGTCAGTGGTGGGGGCTGGAACATCATTTTCTGATTTGATCGACTACCTTCTGCAATTACACCTGCAAAAAAGTTGAATTTAATTAATTTTCTCACTTTTAACTATTAATAATGATGTTCATTTATGAATCAGAAAAAATATTTACCTAAATCACCAAATTTCTGTAGTGCACTTTTTATCTGAGCAAGAGTTCTACCGGTTGAGCTAGCTATGGCTTTTATCAAGTTTGTTTCATCAATCCCTAGTTCAAGGCCTTCGTAAGCAGGAGCAAGTTGATTTAAACACAAGTAGATGCTAGCAAGAAAATCATCAGGGCTCAAAACAATTACAGAACGAAAATAATTTGACAATATTTCAATAATTTTCAATCTGGCACTGATATCTTCTATCAATTCAAAAGTTCTTGTGAGGGCCAAGTATGGAACTTTTTGGCCTTCTTTCCAAAAAGCATCCTTGATTGGATGATACGATGATTTAGCTGGATTGTAGTCAAGACTTTCATTAGTTTTTTTGGCTTTTCCTCCAAATATATACTAGCTACTCCATTAGAACTAAGTTTCTTTGTTGATGGAGAATCTTTTTTTTCTTCTTTTTCACTTTCTTTATCTTTTTCTTCTTTCATCTCGCTGTCTTTGTCACTTTGTTTCTCTGGTGATTTGCTGCTATCCTTGGATTCATTTTCTTGCTGCTTTTGAGGTGGTGATTCTGATAATGCATTGCTTGTCTTTTTACGTTTCTTGGTAACTACTTCATCCTTTTCATCCGATTCTTTTGCTGATTTCTTGGATACAAGGGTTTTCTTTGATGCTGGAGTTTTCTTTGTGATTTTCTTTGATGCTGGAGTTTTCTTTGTGGTTTTCTTTGATGCTGGAGTTTTCTTTGTGGTTTTCTTTGATGCTGGAGTTTTCTTTGTGGTTTTCTTTGATGCTGGAGTTTTCTTTGTGGTTTTCTTTGATGCTGGAGTTTTCTTTGTGGTTTTCTTTGATGCTGGAGTTTTCTTTGTGGTTTTCTTTGATGCTGGAGTTTTCTTTGTGGTTTTCTTTGATGCTGGAGTTTTCTTTGTGGTTTTCTTTGATGCTGGAGTTTTCTTTGTGGTTTTCTTTGATGCTGGAGTTTTCTTTGTGGTTTTCTTTGATGCTGGAGTTTTCTTTGTGGTTTTCTTTGATGCTGGAGTTTTCTTTGTGGTTTTCTTTGATGCTGGAGTTTTCTTTGTGGTTTTCTTTGATGCTGGAGTTTTCTTTGTGGTTTTCTTTGATGCTGGAGTTTTCTTTGTGGTTTTCGTTGCTTGAAGACAATCGGAACGGCTGCAATCCTCTGACAGCTGCTTGCAAATACTTTTCATCCCCTGAATGATAGTAGGCACGAGAGAGTACAGAAATCGCATGTCCTTGTCCCATGCTTGAGTACGTAGCAATTATAAATAAATTCAAATGTCATGAATACCCCTCTAGAATCATATTTCACTTTTCTGTCAATAATTTTGGAATAGCTATGATACCAGTCGAAACGTTCCAGTCCATCATTATTTACTATTTTACCATAAATCTGAAAAAGTAAATATTTTGACATTGTATACATTTGATTTGAACCACAGTCCAACTTGCTAAAAGATTATTTTTTACCTCAAAATACTTGTGAATGAAAGAAAATGGAATATAAACTTCATCTCCTTCCTTGCGACAACTAAGTGTCTTTCTACCGTTAATCAAGCAATCAATTTCTTGGTATCCAAGTTCATTATTTGATCGACCCTACAAAATTAAAGTTTCAGTATATGCTCCATCAAATTAATAACTACAAAAACAATAAAAACTCACTTTATGCTGAAAATGGGACTTCCAATCAGTATTTTTAAGGAAAAAAGAGCTACTGCAATTATTCCATGATGTAAATATGGAACTCAAGACTCCAACAAGCAGCAGCAGTACAATTGTCAAAGTTGATCCTCATCATCATATACAACCTGTTAAAATAAGATAAGGCTTTCATTTATTTATAATTTGTTAATAGAAAAATCTATGAGAACACTTAGATGATTGTTACGTTTAAAATACTCGATCGCCTCAAAAGAGTCGATGAGCATTTTACGAGAAAACAGCCTCTGACTCGACTCTTCGCGGAGAGCTCTACTTAATGAGGTTATGCGATGGCCATCGAGACATGATCGAGACAGGGAGGCCTGGGGGGAAACTTACCATTTTATGAATAATTTGGTTGAAAGCGACGGCAACGATGGATCTGTAGGTGCAGTCGGCAACGATTTGACAAGGCGGCTGAGAGTCATCGTAGGCGCTGCTCTGGACCGAGGAGAGACACTATACTATAACCTATTAAGTGAGGGCAACGGCGCATATACAAGCAAAGGAGCAGAAGATTATTACGCGTCGAGCCTGGCGAGTGCATGGTGCTCCGTTCGTAAGCGCGCATGCGCGCCAATCGATATTACTCGAATGGCCATACGCTGCGTATACTGTTTTTCGCCGCTGCCCGGGATTTTGTTCAAAAACAAATGCATGCTACCTACTGCGAAACTATCGAGTGTAATTCTTGAAAATGCCATTTGCTGTTGCTGCACGGAATCGACTGGTCGACCTTTCTTTCGCTCCTTCAATCTTCTGGCTCTAACGATGGCTGGCTCATTTTTCGGTGGTAAGTAAAAAAATTGTTGCTTGTTTTTTTTCACTATATAACAATTGCACTACAGATGCAATTTTAAATATTGCACTTTGGTTGTTTTTATTGTAAATATTGCACTAGTTTTGATTGTAACATCGCACTTCCCCGTTTTACTGTAAATATTGCACTTCCCCTTTTTACTGTAAATATTGCACTTCGCCCCTTTTTACTCTAAATATTGCACTTCCCCTTTTTACTGTAAATATTGCACGTTTTGTACTGAAAATATCGCACAGATTACAGACTTCAAATGCCCATAATGGAGGGTCACGACACCTACGAGCTGCGTCGAGTCTTGCCCTTTTTAATGAGCACACATTTGGAGGAGGAGTTAAAAAATGTCTTTGGCTTGGGGATTGACGTGGACGGAAAAGAGGCCGTTTTTGCTAGGATAACGGAGGAGCTCAATCGCCAATATCTCACTAAACAAATCGCAGGTAACATTTTTATAAAATAATTATAGCAGTCAAAAAATTATAATGTTTAGCAAATTATAATGAGAGTTTGCGGTTTTTATTTTGCAGAAGCTGAGGTGAAGGTGATGTGGGAAGCTCTTGTCCAGCAATATAAAAGAATTGGCAAATTTTTGAGGAGAGGCTACCTAAAGAAGGAGCAACTCGATCCCATGGATTGGAAATTGTTTGAGGCGATGCGAACTCTTCCTACACTTATTTGAAAAAAGTATATTTTTTAATTTATAAAAAATATTATATTTCCCAAAATGTATTCGAATATCAAATTTTGTTAATAATAAATAAATGTTTAATTTTAAATTTATTCATTTGTTTTGACTGTGTCGTCGAATATATATATATATATATATAAATATATAATGCCGGAGTGGTATCCGCCGCGAATTTCATTTGTTATTTGTCGAAGTCGTTAAATACCTTGGTCGAGTCTCCTATTGCACGCGAACGTCTATATTCGTATTGCTTATTGTTCGTTATTATTTACCACAATGCCATTCAGGCCGACTGACGGAAATCTGCACCAAATGAGGGCATTGTGGAATAGAGGCGATACATTCGCGGAGATTGCGGAGTACTTCGATTGCTGCGAAATGACCGTGAGGAATTGGAATTGGACGCGCAGATTCGCCGAGGAAAACCCTGCTAATCTCGCTCACGACAGGCGAAAAGAAAATAGAAGCGAGTATGCCCTAAGTGAAGAAGATTTGCAAAGAGTTCACGAGGCTATGCTGGAAAATCCGCATCGCTCCGTCTCCAGATTGATCGACATTTTAAATTTGGACGTTTCGGTGCAAACTCTCAGGACATCTATAAAGAAGCGCCTGCAGATAAAATATCGAAAAGCAGCGGCAAAATGCCACCTTCGAAATGAAGATTTTGCTACGCGGCTTGCGTATGCTAATGAGCACGTGAACCGCACGCAAGCTCAGTGGAGAAGGACGGTTGCAGTAGACGAGAAGGTCTTCTCCACGAGCAAGGATGGTAAGTAATATTTTTTATCCATTGCGCAAATAATTTTCTAAAAACGTACCGAAATTTGTATACATCGCGTAAATATTTAAAATGCTGTAAAGTGCCTTGTAAAAAATTTGTTTATAATGGATTTCAAAATATCTCCAAAATTTCATTTATATTTACGCGGGCATACAGATTTCGGTATACGATGGTCACGCGCATACGCGCATATATAACCTCTACATCGTCTGCAACAAGTGTGTGTTTGCGGTAAGCGGTACTGTGTTCCGTGCCGTTGATTCTTCAGACAATTTGTGAGTATTTGTTATTTGTTTTTGTTATAATTAATTAAAATATTATCATAATATTAATGTATAGATTTGTAATATTGAAATATTTCATATAGTTCTAGCGTTGTATAATTTTATCCTATAATTATATATTTTAACCTATAAAGTTCTTTATTGTTAGCATCAGTACTGAGATATTTAGACAAATATAACAAATCATTTTTTTTTTTTCAGATAGAGTTGGAGTTTGGAGACCAGATGGTTCCCGGTTCCAAAGAAACTATGTCCTACCAAAAATGACCAGTGGTAGAAACACTAAGTCCTTCTGGGCATGGGTTTCTGG
>CM053170.1:42529198-42563344 GCA_012977825.3 Pteromalus puparum
TAGACCGTGGCGCTGAGCCGCCGAAATACGCAACAATTTTTTAACGGGCTGCCTTTGACACGGGTGATTCTATACCCAGCAAGCTATCAGATAAATGGACCTATTACGTTCCGCAATGTGTTACTTCATATATTAAGACAATATACTTCAGATTGCAGCAAAAAACTATAAGTTTCTTAAAAACAACTTCTTAACAGTCGTCTGCAATCGTGTGCAGACAAGCTAGATGCAAACCACGAAAAAGCTTGAAGGCAGACGGTATTCTCGTTAGTAAGAGTTAAGCATACTATGCAGTTCTCAAAAAAAGGTCGTGTTAACTAAAAACATTTTTACGTTGCCAGGCACAATTTAGGCTAAGTGTGTGCATGCGATTAACGACTTTTCACACCAGTGTTTCCGGATGTATAAAAAGATTATGCCAAAAGTAATTAACCAATTTTTTACAGTATCTCGAAACAATTTTTTTCAGCTGCCTATTGACTTAAATAACAACTTTTACAATAAATATTTCATATTTAAATCTATTGGCAGCTAATTACACGAAGGTTTAGGTGTTAGGCGAGCCGCAGTTAAAATTAGCTTAAAAAAAACTAATATCGTTGATCAATTTTTCACAGTCTGCCATTGTATCTCAACAATATTTAGCGTATTAAGCATCAAACAAACTATTAAATCGCGCAGACGATTGTAAGAGGTACTAGCTGTCAGTATTATAATAAATTAGTTTTTCTAACACATGGACGGATTTTTGGAAAATTAAAACAAATTTATATTTCATGACGAATTAACATATAATAATAGCAGTTGATTGCCCTCTTCCGTCTCAATTATTTTTGTATATTTAGTATCTTATAATGCTATATCACTAGTTGACCATTAGAAATAAAAACCCAATATTAATTTTATTTTTTTAACAACATACAATAATTTATTCAGCTTTCCTCTCTGATACTATTTCTTCATTATTCATTATTAAATATTATGTCAATGCTGACATCACTTTGACCCTCATGAGCTTATCTCATTCATCATCATCATGCAGAAAACCCGTCGACCCCAGTTGAAGCGATTTTTCGTTACTCTTCTGGTGTAGGATTCTTAAACAAAAAAGTTTCTTCAGTACAAAACTTATTTAAAAAGTTACTAGAGTTTTTAATTCATTACCTTGCGGATTTGTCGGATGAATTATATTTCGTTTGATCCAGGTCTCTTGGAGTGTTCGGGCCCTCAACCACTTAAAAGTTGTATCCCCATCGATGTTAAACTCAACATAGTCGTCGGATTGCTAATATAGATGGATATTTTATGTGGGCATTGCTCCATTCTTTGATAGCGTTAGCGTTCTAAAATTTGTTGCTCTAATTCCGACTTAAACATTGGTGGCACTTAGACTGACTCGAAAGATAAAACAACTTCTTTGCGTTAACATGCCTCATGTCATCGATTCGATGCATAAGCTTTGGTCAACCTATGGCAGGACCGCCGCTTCTTCACTTTCTTTCCATTTACTTAATTTATTTTTTGTAGTTGACCATCCATTCACATAACAATATTCGAATAGATTTTTAGTGCTGTTTAAACGCGTAAGCGGACAGACAGTTTGAAATTCAACCATATCCCGTGGGCCGACTAATTTACAATATACTTTATATTTATGAATATTAATGAATTCGACCATTCTTTTTTAATTACATTTGCTCTGTCTGTTACTCTATGACACTTTTCTTACATGTCACATGTCCTTGCTAGGGGAAAATTGCGGCAATTATTTGAGAAAATTGAAGCTTTTGTGTGTAATTTATGAATCCCATTTCTATCACCGTACAACAAAAGTAAAACTTTGTATTTTTAGCGATCTGGATTGATTAAAAATATAAATTAATATTATAAAAGATAATTTATCAAAATACTCCTTTGAAAAGAATTTAGATAATTATTTAATAAACTGCCAGAATCCCAATACCGTACACATGTGCGTGCGTTCATGTCCTTATTGCCTGCATTGCAAGAGAACATCGTAGTGCACCTACCTACCTGACCCCGTCGGATCTTTCGTTACTGCTACCGGCGCGATTCCATTTAATAGTTCAAATTACAATTAACGCTACGATGTATCATACAATCGGTTCTCGGCCATCCTAGTATGTCTCTTAGCTAACTAAACTTGATCGTCACATGACAATGTGCAGACCTGTAAACAAACTTGTTTATCGTTATTAGTTTTTATTTGTAATTAAAACTAGTTTTCCGGTTTGACGTGTACATCATGCGTAATTCCGGGTGCCTTTCCCTGTTTATGTCAATATTTTGAGACTGTTCAGTTTATATTTAATAGTCTTTTAGAACTGAAGCAAAACTTGTTTCGAGCGAGTACATGAATAAACTTTGGGTTAATTAACTTTCTGTATGAATTTTTTTATACTATCCGGAACTGCTGCCTTGTGAAAAGTCGTTATCGCATGCACACATTAGTCTACAATTGTCCTATGCAGACTGTAAAAATTATGTTAGTTACACGATTTTTTGAGAACTCAGCGAGCTCATAACTGCCTTTCTTCTTGACTCGAGACACCGTCTGCCTTCAACTTTTTCAGTGGATTTTGCAATCCCGTAGCTTTATGCTGCAAACGATTGGCAGACTGTAAAAAGTTGTTTTAAGAAGCCTTAAATTTTTTGCGAATGAAAGTTATGTTTATATACTGAAGTAACAATTGGCAGGAACAGATAGTCCATGATCTATTAGCTGTGAATAGATTATCACCCGTATCAAAGGCAGCCTGTAAAAAATTGTTCTCTTATTTTCGGCCAGGCTCGTCTATATGGACTTGTTGGTTTATAAGTAGCAACCTTCGCCATCCGTTCGATCCAACGTGACTCTACTACACTGCACAGGGCCATTGCGAAGGAGGGGAATTGTCATTTTTGATTAGAACAACATCTCTTCGTTATATTCGTTGACTCGCTATTGCATTTGTGTCTCTTCTTGCAAGTTTGCAAATATTCGCAGTGACACTTTTTGCCAAAATGATTGCATAAGTCGGCAGTGACGTGCTTCATCTTCCAATCGTGCATTTTCTCTTTCTCGACGCAACATGGCTTAGCGAAAGTGGAACCGGCTCTCCCTATCAGAAACTGCGCCGGAGGTGGTGGTCAATGCTCAGTATGGTCATTCACGAGAGAGATTAAAGGGCCCTGAATTCAGCTTGGCTCCGATTTGGAAAGAACGGTCGTAAACTCTTCAAAGTAAGGATCGTTTCACTATGAATCCTTTTCAGTGAATTTCACTGGCTGCAGCCACACGCTTCCCAAAGTCCGCCGACAATGTGAGCGCTCCGGCGGATTAATTTCCAGTCACAGTACCGTATGCATGGCAGAAGCGCGGGTGTCCGCCGTATACATTCGGAGTCTGTTTAAACATGGTCGTTAATTCGAATCGCAGCCAACAAGTTGGCTGCCTTGGTCGCTTTATATCTTCGGCGCAGGCGGCCTCTCGCGAGACGAATCGACGAAAAAGCTGAAAGGAAGGCCGGCCTATCATAAGGGATACTATTCCATAATGTGCGGCCTTGGTAGCCATACATAGAGCTGACTCGATTTCTTCGCACCTGAGGACATCGTCCAGTGACATCTTTCTGGTATCATGAGGCCACGCAGGAGGTCAATCAGCTGCCTGTATCATGCGCCAATTTGTCTCAAGTTCTCTCTGGCTAGCAAAGACGATGATCTGCAGCAAAGGTCCTGTGGTGAAGCGCGACAGCGTTGATCTCTCGTGATCGCTTCGCCACAGAATGGTGGTTTGATGACGCAGTCTTTAGGATGAGTGCATTTGCAGTACATTTTGGATACGTCAGCAACCGAGCGAAGATACCTTAGCATCGCCAAACGTGCCAGGGTGATCGCTAGAGTCTGGGAGAAGATTAGCGTCAGTCCCATAATAATATTCAAAGGCGCCGTCAGAGATACTGGCGTGCATTTAAACGGACGTAAATGCGTAGTATTTACTTTTCCTTGAGTATAACAGCCGTGTTGTCGGAAGTATTGGCGCCTGAGAGATATTCTGGTTGATTTCTATTTCTAAATTGATGTGGCGAATCGCAGCTCTAGGCCGTATGCCGGCATAACATATGCCTAATGGATGCACAGAATGTAGACACAAATTCGGGTCTAATTGTAACTTCCGACACTTGGCCAGAGTAGCTCCCGTTTTCCTTATGCAGCGATCTGGTGATGCACGCGTTGGTTTACGTTAGTTTTAGTCGTTGGCACAGTCTTCTGTAATAAAGGACGATTGCGCCACTGATCGACAAGTGCGCCGTCCAATAAAACTTTGGCCAAATCAGTAGCACAAAGCGTGCTACTCTGCGTGGCGCAGCAAAGTTCACGAGCCTATGGCTTTTTCCACTCGGCACAGTCAGTTCGTGACATTATCACTATTTGGACTCGATCAATCCTTGTGGTCGACTCCGGTTTCGATTCAGTCACGTTGCAAGCTTTACTTTCTTCGTCAACTGCAATAACGTATGATGATTGGTCGAGCACATACGAAGCACTCTTCTTGTCTACAGTTGGTTTGGGTATTTTCTGACATCTAGAACAGATGTGCTTTTGAATCACGATCTGTTCTCCGACTCAAGAGGGTGACATTCGACCGATAATCCTCGCATGAGCGATAAAGGAGCACTGCCGCGCAAGCGCCACTCTTACCCTTGCTTCGTGTTGTTGCTACGTTAAAGCAAGTTTTTATCCTTGGTCTGTCGAGTTTCTGTCATTACTCGCCGCGATGTACATCTTTCTTTTCCTTGCTTTACAATTGCACGCTGTTTCAAGGAGCTGTTAGCCTTTCCTTTCGCCAAGAACTGAAGCATGTCAGCGAAAGAGGCAGGCGAATCGAGTGGAGGCTTCCAGATTGCGAAGGAGACTTGCCCATTTACTTGTAGTTCCAAGTGAGATTGCTTTTACTAGAGGAAAAAAACAAGTGAAATGATCCAGTGGTCACTGGGTACCTAAAGCTTTCAAAGCTTAGTAGGACGTTACTTTACGTGATAATGTACACGTGATTCATTCAGGATGCGGCTCGATGTCCTTGGTTCTCAAGCATGGTTTAGCAACTAATTTGTTCTACAGTAACGCTTGTTATCGTAATTGACTAACTCTACGGTTTCCATGCTTCGGAGAAATTGTCGGCGCCTGCGGGACTGTCGGCTATCAACTTCAGCTGCTCCCATGGTTGAGCCGTCATATTCCATATTATACACGTTCGAGCGGTATCGGACGATACGGCCACACCCATCTCTGAACGTATCATCGAAATTGCACCCAACAACACACAAACGACGGAATTTAATCTCCCTTTTTGTACGGGTACTTATGGATTTTCACGGTGAAATCGTTCGCAGTACGCGCAAGCACGAGCGGTTTGAGAGAACTTACTGCTCGGCCAACTCGGCGTTCTCGCAGCAGGCTGTCGGAGACGTAAATGTGAACTTCTCGACCAAATGCCTTGCCTCTCGCTCTAATTCATGTGGTAGAGAGCAAGCTACAACGCCCGATCGTCAAACTGATCAAGCTACTGGGTAGCGGCCGCTAGGTGGCGAGCTCTAACTCGCGAGTAAAATCTGCTCATGGTGTACTGAAATAGAGCGACCCTCTCGGCTCGTCTTCAGATTAACATGATGATTACCTGTGCCAGTGTGTCTACTCAAGTCAGCGACGAGTTGCTCGCCTACGGAAAGCTCGAGGTCCGTGACCGGATAGAGATTTCCCCGGTATCACGTTTACCGGTATCAAGCGGTTTTCGGCAACGTTCTTTTCATGGTGCCAAACGGGTGAGAAATAAATTCGTACAAGTAAACGAAGATGAATTGCTTCCGATTACACCGCCTTCTCCACCTGCGCCACCGGCAACACCAGAAAATCCTCCAGTTCCTTCAGCTGCCTCTACGAAGCCTCATGTGAAACGAGTGCAACATAACTATGTACCCAGTTATCGGCAGTTGTTGGCTATACAACAGCACAAGAAGCTTATGCGGAACCAGGCACGTCGTGAGGCCAGGTTGAACAGATATCGTAGAGTTGCAACTCGAAGATCACCTGTTCCGGACATCTTTGCGAAGACACTCAAGGCATCCGATGCAGAATACGAAGAATGGTTGCGACTACCAGCGTAAATATTATTTTTTTTTGTTATTACTTTTTTGTTTTTTTTTTAGTTTAAATTTATTATTAGTTTAGTTTGAAAATCCGCTTGGCGTATTTGGTGGGCGGAATGTTTATAGTATGTAGAGCGACTCGCATTCGAGCGGTTAGTTCGAGCCGCCGCCGCTAGGCGGCTCCTCGTTTGCTTCTCCCGCACTAGAAGTAGGCGTCCGGGAGGGGTATAGGCAAGTGAGCACGTTTGCGTGTTGCGCGTTCTCACACACAATAACTAGAGCGAGAGGCCAAGTCATTGTGTCGTGAGCGTTCCCTTACTCTCGACAGCCTGTGCGAGAAGCCGAGTTGCCGAGCAGTAAGTTCTCTCAAAACCCTCGTGCGTTGCGTACGCGAACGATTTCACTCGTGAAAATTATAAGTTACCCGTACAAAAAGGGGAGATTAAATTCGTTTTGTTTGTTTTTTGGTATGCATCGTTCTTGCGAATATAGTGCGTCGCGTATGCATTAATATTGTAATTCGCTCGGGCGATAGCGAATAAATCCATTTTTATTTGTATTATTATCATAATCGAGGAAATCACTGATAATTAAATATTTGAGTCAGCGCATTGTTGAACTTGGTTGTATAAGAATTAAAAGAATTATTTTTAAGTTGAATAAACGGTATCATTGTAATTATCTCTAATCACAAATAATTGAGTTGTAACTTGAAAAACCCAACCCTTTCATCTGCATCGAGTATCCCTTTAAATAAAATCAGCGGTGTTTAAGTTTGGCACGTAAAATACAAACACCTCCTTTCCATCTTTTCCCTTTTATTGCTGATCGGGCAGTGTCGATCGCCAAGCCGGCGGCGTCCAGGGTAGAGCGCTTCTTCCTGAAGCCGTATTGGTGCTCTGCAAGTCCACTGGATCCTTCTATGGCCTCGTCCATCCTTACGCAGATTA
This sequence comes from Pteromalus puparum, assembly GCA_012977825.3. Classification (NCBI taxonomy): domain Eukaryota; kingdom Metazoa; phylum Arthropoda; class Insecta; order Hymenoptera; family Pteromalidae; genus Pteromalus; species Pteromalus puparum. The sequence goes on from CM053170.1 coordinate 42,536,298, forward strand.
TGCGTTCTAGAATCTTGCCCGAGGTATCCAGCATGCATAGCGGTCTGTACGATGTGGCTTCTCCAGGTGGCTTATCTCCTTTGGGTAACAACACAAGACGCTGTTTTTTCCAGTCTGTAGGAAACATCCCTTCTTCGAGATATGTGTTGTACAAATCTACAAAGACTTCGGGGCGAGCTTTAAAAGCATGTTTCAATGCAATATTGGGTATGCCATCGGGGCCTGGAGCCTTGTTGTTCCCCACCTACTTGCATGCAGCCAGCAGCTCCTCCGCGGTGATTGAGGGAATAGCTTCGTCGTCTGCCCTTGCCTCGATTCCGTATGCTTCATTTAGCTGGAGATGGAACAGCGTAGTTACGATACGGTGCATCAATTCCGGGCATTTGGGAGGCGGTACATAGCTTCCTTTTATCTTCTTCATTACGACTTTATAAGGACGGCCCCAGGGGTCCCGTTCGACTTCGTCCTGCAGCTCTTTAAGGCACCGTCGCTTGTTTGCGCGGATTGTCCGTTTAAGGTTCCTTTTAGCGTCCTTCATTTCTTCTTTGCGAGCCTCTACTACCGCCTGGCCTCTTCCAGTTTTGTAGTATTTCTTCCTTGCCCGTTGTTCTCGTCTTCTGGTCCGGTGACACTCGCTGCGTGCACTTTCTACCGCTTCATCCCGCCAGTAGGCTGGTGGTCGTCTATTGTTGAGTACTCTTCTTGGCATGGCCGCGTCGCAGGCTCGGGTAATTTTTTCCATTACCTGTTCGGCCTTGCTGTTCGCTGATCCTTGTGGTTGCATTTCTTCCAATGCCAGCAGAAACATCTCCTTGTCATAATTTTTTGCTTTCCAACCGATTCTATTGGTCCTTGTACTCGCGCTGGTTCTCTGCTCTGATTTCCTTACCTCCATTATTATGGCCTGGTGGTCGCTATTTGTGTAGTGATCACTCACGGTCCTCGTGTCAACTGAGCAAATTAGACAACTACTAACAAAGGTCAGGTCTACAATAGATCCTGTGTATCCTCTGCTGAAGGTGTGAGTGCTATCCTGATTAACCAACACCAGGTCTAGAGGAGCAAATGCTTCCAAGAGCACCCGTCCTCTTTGGTTCGTCCTTTGACTGCCCCACTCTACGGCCCATGCGTTAAAATCACCTGCGATGATTACTGGCTTTCTTCCAGCGACATCCTGCACGAGTCGATCCAGCTGCTGCTCGTACTGTTTGATTGGTGCATTTGGCGAGGCATAGCAGCTGTATACATGTATACCTGCTACCTTTGCGCGAACAAATCCTTCCTCCCGAGTCCTCATTTTTTCCTGGAGAGCGACGTTCCCACATGCCCAGATCGCCGCTCTACCAGTGCCGTCTGCTTCCCATGATGACTCGTCAAGATCTCTGTATTGCTCACAGATGATGGCCACGTCAGTCTTCGTCTCACTGACGTACTGGATAAGCAAGTCCTGCGCCGTCTCGCAGTGGTTAAGGTTTAGCTGAACTATCCTCATTTTCTTTTCTCCTTCAACTCTTCTACTGCCGCTCTGTAAACTGGGCATGTGTAGCTACCAGCTGCATGGTCACCTTTTCCTTCTGCGTCTTTCCCACGACAGAGAACACAATTCGGTTGGCTGCTACAGTTCTTTATCTTGTGTTCTGTGCTCCAACATTGTAGCAACAGTTACTTCGGTCCTGTGTTGCTGTGCACTTACTGGAGATATGCGCAAAACCTAGGCATTTATAACATCTAAGCGGCCGTGTTCCTCGTTGGACCTCCCGGATTCTGCAGACTACCCATCCAATCTTGATTTTCTGCTTCCCTATCACCTGTTTAGCCATTGTTGCTGGCATTTGTATGACCGCTGTCTGGGTACCGTTGTAAGCTGATCGCACTGACTTTACTGCCGTTTCCTCTACTTCAAATGTTTCACTACTTTGAATCTCCCTCTTTAGTGCTTCCACTATATCGGCCTTGGTTGTTAGGATATCGAGGTCCTTTATTTCGAAGACCGTTTGCTCTTGCAGGGATCTTACTTCGGTACCTGCTTGACGGACCACTTCCACCGCTTGTCGGAATTCCACTGCCTTCAGATCCACGTTGCGGTGAAGTTGTAGTAACAGGTTGTAACACCCCACACTAGCTCCGCAGGGTTTTCAATTTAAAACTATAAAAAACTAAAGTCTCGCGACTTGCTTTTTAGAAAAATTACACGCAAATAAGCGTACTCTCCCACTTTTCTCACTGACGCTCCGGGCCACAGCTGATCAGCCAGCTGCAAGCAACAACAGCAGCGCCATCAGGCAGTAGCGGCAGCAGCGAGCGCGATATAGCTATACTCAGCGGCAGCAGCGAGCGCGTATATCTATACATGTAGCGCAGCGAGCGGTGCGGCGTGCACAGCGTGAGAGTGGGACGATGAAGTAGCGGCGGCGCGGCGCGCGCATCTCTGTATACTTGTATGAATCGTTTTTGTATATAGGTGTGAATGTGTGTGTATATATTTGTATGTAAGCGTTTTTTCGGCGGCTCGAGTCCCGCTCTCTCCGTAGCCTTTATAAGGACCTGCGGGCCTATGGCCAGTCACTAGCTCCAGCGCAATTATCAGCGCACTAGTCCTACCAAGAGCAACCATAAAGCCTTGGTAGTAAAAATACTTAGNCCGCCACCCGGGGGACGCGCCGCCTACGGGGTTACAGGCTCCCCGCGCGCGGGTGTGTGTGTGTGTGCGTGTGTGTGTGTGTGTGTGTGTGTGTGTGTGTGTGTATGCATACGCCTGTATCTTAGCTTCCACTAATAATAAGTGAATTTCAAGCCACCAAGTCTCATTTTCTTTGTTTTTACTGTAANGCATACGCCTGTATCTTAGCTTCCACTAATAATAAGTGAATTTCAAGCCACCAAGTCTCATTTTCTTTGTTTTTACTGTAACGTGGTGGGAAAAAATCCTTATTCACATTCTTTTAAAGCGTTTCTTACAGCGATTTTTCAGTTTTGAGAGTCCTCAATCATCCGAGTCTGAAAAAGACGATTCGCCCCTTGTTCTGTAACGGGGTTTTTCCATTTGTGTATCGATAACGCTCTTTTTAGCCTGCCTGAAAAAGCAGTATTAGAGTGGCGCTTCTTTCCTAAACTGCTTTAATCTGTGCTCCCAAGCCTAAGATAAATTGTTTAGCACTAAAAACTGGTAAATCAATCTTTATATGTCCTTAGAAAGCCATTTAAACCGGCCCAGTTTGCAAAAAAAAACATTATCTTCTCGCTCCTACGTATTTATTGCTTTAGCATTCAAGGACAGTCAAACGTCAATTTCAAACATAAAAGACATGTTTTCAATGTATCTTTTTACGTAGAATACGATGGCGCTGTTGTTTTTATCATAAAACATAACCTTAAAGCACTAAGTGCCAAAAATCACTGAATAAATACTGAAAAACACGATTTTTGGCTCCTAGCACTTTGAGCTTATGTTTTATGATAAAAGCAACAGAACCATCGTATCCTACGTAAAAAAAACATCAAAAACATGTCTTACATGTTTGAAATTGACAAACGTCTGTCCTTGAATACTAAAGTATTAAATACGTAGGAGAGAGAAATAATGTTTTTCACAAACTGGGCCGGTGTAAATGGCTTTTTGAGAACATATAAAGATTGATTCACCAGTTTTTAATGCTAACAAATCTATTTTAGGCTTGGGAGCACGAATTAAAGCAGTTGGGGAAATAATCGCCACCCTTGTGTATATATATATATATATATATATATATTAAGGTGTATCGAATTTTTTCGGCAATGTTTCCCAAAGGAGCCAGGGGCGCAAAAGTTTGTACAAGTTATTTTAAAGTATCAGGAACAAAGAGGGTGCTGCGGACGTCATCTTCGGCTTTTACTATTCGGATGTTCGATGTGCAAAAAATAGCAAATCCGGCATTTCAGCTGGATTTTTACTGTATTTTAAATTGATCATTTTGCACCGGAACATCCATTTTTGATGATTTTTTTGTGACAAGGTTTTTTCCTGTACTTCTTAGTTCCGGCATCAGAAAATGTTTTCCAGGTTCAGGTACAAAGTTATGATCTACGCAGTAAAGCCATCTTTCTTGCATTACCTGAAATACTGTAATATGCCCATAAAAAATGTCCTACGGTCCATTTATTATATTCGTGGACGTTTTACGTCATTCTGTACGCATCCGGACATTTTATTGACAACCTTTCATAGACGGCTTTTTCATCGACCGTACATTTCATCAACTGTTGACGTTTCATCAACAAGTGTAAAAAAATTTTATTAAGCTATTTTTATCATATTCATCTATTTGCATGGTCAATCAACGCGGCACTAGAACCAACGCGATAACAGAGCCACTGTGGTACCATCCGGAATTGGTGTTATTGAGGTTTTCGGTTATTTTTACATTATTGAGATATCAATATAAAAACCATGGTCATTTCGAGTTGACCCGCTGGGTTTTGAGTGTGGAAGGGCGCGAAGCGCCCGACACACCCTTAACCCAGAAGGGTCAACTACACCAACACTAGAATTCACGGTTGTAACAAAGCCACTGCTGTACCACTCCAAGTTTGATTCTGCTGGGATTTTTAGAAATTATGAAAAATATGAAAAGTAATAAAAATACCTTAAGAAAGTTATTTTAAAATATACAAAAAAACCGCTGCCAATTCATTGGCTCGTAGCTTCCTCCAACGAAATTCATTGTCTCAATAAATAAAATATTATTTTAAAATACAGTATGTGAATGCTATTTTAATATTATCAGTATGGCATAAATTCGTAGGGAGGGACTTTACGACGTGCATCGACAACCCTATAAGAGGAAGCCAAATTTTTTAGAAAAATCGGTTTTTACATTTCAGCTTTTTACTTAAGAACCGCTCAACGAAATCGTTTGAAATTTTAACAGCAGATATCTTTGTTTATGGTGTATCACCAAGTAAAATTTTGACTACATTGTTTTAGAGATATAAGGAATCAAAAAATTTTCAAAAAAAAAAAAAAAAGTTTTCGATTTATTACTGAAAAATAAGTAGTGAAATTAGTTAAAATTTTAATGAAATATAGTTGGACACGTAACCCATCAACATATTTTTTTCGTGAGGTTATGGTGTTGAGTTTCAGAGATATAAATTTTTTTTTAAAAATCACCTTTTTCATTTTATCTGCCGAACGAAGCGGTCAATCCCGAGGACCAAACGGGGAAAAGCAGGTAATTTTATTATCTTTAAAATGCATTTTAGCTGAATTGTTTGTAACAATGGAATGATTAAAAAAAAACAAAACGAAAATAATGTTTTTCGAAAATCAAACAATGGCCATAAAAGAAAAATTAATTGAAAAAATTAAAAAATAAAATATGCATGTCAAATTTGATTGATATTGACGGAGTAGTTTCGGAAATATCACGGCCCACACACACACACACACACACACACATACACACACAGACAGACACACACGCACATCCATACGGACATTTCCTAAAAACACGTAATTCGAACTTCTAACATCTTAAAACATGTTTTTATGAAGTTTTAGCGAAACTGAAAATTTTACTATTACAAAGCTTCCTCTAGAAGGAAGCAATAACAAAACAAAATAATAATAATAATAAATATGGAGTCATTGTGGACACGTCCTCGTTTGTGACTCTGAGTACGGCTGAGATCCAACAAAAAAAAAAAAAAAACAATTTGGTGAAAAAGAAAATTAGTCGATGAAATGTCAATGGTCGACGAAATGTCCCAGTCGATAAATGTCTAGTCGATGAAATATAATCGATGAAATATCCGTCGATGAAGAAGCAGTCAATAAAAAGTCCAGTAACCTTTTTTTATAGTTTTTTTTTTTTAATATTTTAAAATAACCTTATTAAGGTATTTTTATTCAGCTACACGCGCACACGTATGAAGTCAGCATACGTGTCCCATGTGTTCTACTACAGTGTGTGCACTGCTGCAGCACACCGGGACATTATCTCCAACGCTCATAAATTGGGGGCTACTGCAGTGATCCGCACTACAGTAGGACATAACGCAGCGAGAACACAGTAACACCTGACGAGGTAAACAATAGAGCCATGGAGCCCCTAACCTCTCCTGTCACTGAACAGGAGAGACGGTGGCTCTGCTTGCGGTTATCCCATGAGACGATGTCGTCGCGCCGCGCCGGCGCAGATCACCCGTACACCCAGTCGCCGCTGTACCAACGTAGCTCGTGAAATCGCGCATGAACGAACACCAGGAGTCGCGACGAAGCCACGGTAAATAAAACCAAGAGTGATCTTTAGGGGAAACGAGACGTGAGTGACGCCCACAAATAATTGCCGCGCATCAGCTGCGGCGCGGGTCTAGCATGGTCAGGGAGCGCGAGAGAGAAAGAAAATAACACGGAGAGAGGGACGCAGGCACAAGAGAGATGTAGAGACCACACGAAGAGAGATGGAGCGCTGCGGGACCTGATACGCGTGGTGGGGTATTTTTTTTGGACCCTTGACCAAAAATAAATCAATTATTATTATTATTATTATTATTATTATTATACCTCACACCACTAACGTACACCACTATCGCGACATGCGACCGTGCGCGTGAGATTCCAGCTGACGGCACCTAGTCCAGTGCACCGCGACTGCACGATAACTTCAGCGTAACTATAGCGCCATTCGACACACAACAGCTCTCTTCTTCTAATTACTGATTCATAATCAGCGTGCTTATCGGAAGTTTGACGCCAGGAGTGTTGGCATCGCGGAAACGGTTATAGGGGACGCAAGCCACCGTCCTTCCGGGACGCACAGAGAATCGAGCCGCGAGGAGACTTCTTCCTCGTTCACTTCGTCGTCAGTCCTGCAGTTAAGCAGTTGGAGGAGCCAGAGGAACAACAAGGTCGTATGTATATGTCGTTGAACCGTCGAATGGCGAGTGCGGTAGAGATGCGAGTATTCGCTAGAGTCGCGCTTGTTCTTGGAGTTTTATAATGCTGAGAGCCGTGTAAGATAACTCACGATTAGAGTTCGCTAAATTTGACGACGCGATCGCGGAGTGTAGACGGCGAGGAGGTACGGCGGACGAATCTAGTCGCGAGTGGAATTGTTGAAGCTAATAAGGTGGAAGAAGAGTAGCGACTTGTATTCGAGAAACCACCTGAGTAGCGCCGCCGTCAAGCCATTTCGCAAGAGGATTACCCAATTCTATTATCCCGCCGCAACGGGACTCTGGGTTCCAGTTGTTTCTCGCAATTCCAGAAAATTAAGGTAGGGAGACTAGGGTCCACGGCTGCAACGAATAAACGTCGGGCTTTTTAGAGTTTACTACCAAAGAAGAGCTGTTGGTCACCATATTAGTTGAGTTGCGTCGGTTCAAGGAACGCCACCGCCATGTTGGGCTATGAGAAGACGAGCATCGCGGAGAGTTGTCAAATAAACAATTGAATCGCTATTTTGCGGATTAGAGTAGTTGCTTTGGAGTAAATGTTGTTTCCTGAAAAGTGAGAAGTCGCGTTTTGAAGCACGAATCAAGCCGCATATTGTCGGATGTAATTCGAGTCTCCGTCACTGATTTCACTGTAAATTATAAGATAAAAGTAGATCGTCGTTGTCACGAAAACGTGGTGAACCGACGTAATTATTGAATGTTAATAACAATCAAACCCGTAGAGAACTCTGTAGTCAAATCAAGAATCTGACAGGGGTTTCAGAATACAGTCTGATTTCTGTACCGCATAAGAGAATATATGGTGTAATAATTTATTGAACCATCTGCCATGCCATGCAACTCCCGTCCTTTAACCTAACGTTTGCTCCCCGCTGTAGATGTAAGAGTCTGGAGTAGGTAAAACGTAGAAACAAAGTAATCTGACAATTTGCGCGGCAAGAAAGTAGCCGATAATAATTTGCAACGTCACAACTTTTAATGTTTTATTATTTCTATAAATCCTAACAGAATTCAATTCGGGGTTTTGTTACCGCCGTGGTTCTTAGTGCCGTCTTGGTTGACCCTTCTGGGTTATGGGTGTATCGGGAGCTTCGCGCCCTTCCGCACTCAAAACCCAGCGGGTCAACTCGGGCTGACCATGGATTTTTATTGATCTCACAAAAATATAAAAATAACCTAAAACCCCTACAGCACTGACTCGGGGTATTACCGCAGTGGCTCTGTTACCGCAACAGTTTTAGTGCCGAGTTAGTTGCCCCTTCTGGGTTATGGGTGCGCCGGGCGCTTTGCGCCCTTCCACACCATAAACCTACCGGGTCAACGCGGGCTGACCCATGGTTTTCATATTGATATCTAAATAATATAAAAATAACCTAAAATCTCAACAACACCGACTTTGGGTGGTACCACAGTGGCTCTGTTACCGCGTTGGTTCTATTGCCGCGTTGGCTGACCATGAAAATAGATGAATATGATAAAAATAGCTTAATAAAAAATGTTTACACTGGTCGATGAACGTGTTACGTCCTGACTACTCACTCTTGAATAGGCAGAAACGTAATGATATTGTAGTGGCAAGGCTAGAAACAATGTTAATCCCGCCACTCACTGTTAGTATAAATAAATAAAAGCACTTACCTTTGCAATGAACCTCTCTGCTAGTACCTGGTGGCTGTAGACTCGTTTAGTCAGGCTGGAGACTCGTTCAGGGTATTAGGTTTTCTCGTAAAGGAATAGGACTCCGTAAGATTTCTTTTGCGACAAATCGTTCGTTTATTCAAGCTAGATCGGAAATCAATCTAAATATAATTCTCTTTCAATCAAGTAATCCTGTCCGTCAAATATAGACAAAACTAAGATTTGAGTTCTATTGGAATTGATATTTTGAACTTTATAAATATTGTAATCGCGGCGAGGTTGCTTTTAGTTTCATAATTGTCACCGATTGTCGGACCGGCGCGATACGGAGTTCGTGACGGACGACGAAAAACTGTCGATAAAAGCCGTACAAGGCATATTTAAAAACTTCGCATCTTTCCAAATTTTGATCGTATGTTTCGCAAGGTTATTCGCAGTCGTATGACAAAATTGATTATCTTGCATTTTGCGAGCTCGACTCATAACCGACACTGACACACTGCAATGAACGTTCTGGACAAATGAGGTTCAGCATTTTTAATTTAGGCCATATCTCTATTCAAATCGTACTAAAAATGAGTATACGTCAAGCGACGTAATAAACGGTCTGGTCGATGAAATGTCACGATCGATAAAATGTCCCAGTCGATGAAAAAGCCGTCGATGAAATGTGGTCGATGAAATATCCGTCTATGAAAGTTTGTTGATAAAATGTCCGGATGCGTACAGAATGACGTAAAACGTCAACGAATATAATAAATGGACCGTAGGACATTTTTTATGGGAATATTACAGTATTCCAGGTAATGCAAGAAAGATGGCTTTACTGCGTAGATCATAACTTTGCACCTGAACCTGAAAAAAATTTTCTGATACCGGAACTAAGAAGTACAGGAAAAAAACCTTCAATTTGAAAAATAATCATCAAAAATGGATGAGCCGGTGCATAGTTATGATCAATTTAACATACAGTAAAAATCAAGCTGAAATGCCGGATTTGCTTTTTTTCACATAGAACATGCGAATAGTTAAAGCCGAAGATGACGTCCCCCAGCGCCCTCCTTGTTCCTAATACTTGTTAATAACTAGTACAAACTTATGCGCCCCCGGCTCCTTGGGGAAACATTGCCTAAAAAATTTGATTCACCCTAATATATATATTTATAGACATACTGGACAATACATGTATACTGCGACGTGTAGAGTAGCTACACGTCGTACATGAGAAGTCGCGTCATAGATCGGCCCGAAGAGTTGGCAACAGTGCGAATACTGTGCAACTTTCGGCGCCGTAAATAAACAATTAGCAGCTCTGCTGCAGTGAACCGCACTGCAGCAGAGCATAACAATAAATAACGCGGAGGCACGACACTGAACGAGGAACACACGAGAGCTGCGGAACTTCAACCTCTCCTGTCAGCGGACAGGAGAGACGTCGACTCCGCACTGGCTACGCAGCAGACGACGTCGTCGCGCCGCGCCGAGGCGAGTCAGCTGGACCTCGCGGGCGCTGCTGTACCGGTACAGCCAGGAAAATCGCGAAACAGCGACACCAGGAGTCGCACACACCCGTAAAGAGCGAGGCCTGGAACACGCGCGAACGAACACGAGGCGCGAATGACGCGCGCGCACCGGAGCCGCGCATCAGCTGCCGTGCGGCCGCAGTGGGAGAGAGAGAGAGAGATAACGAGAGCCTCTCGGGGAGAGCACGAGACTCCGCGCCGCGGAGAGGGAGACGCGCGCGCAGGAGAGAGAGAGAGAGCTCGGCGAGAGCGAAGCTGGCTAGTGGGGGACTCGCGCGTACACCACTAGCCACACCGCTGATAGCGACATGTCGCCGCGCACGAGGCCGTCCCGTGCACCGCGCGACGCTCAGTAACAATGGGATCGCGACTGGCCGCGCTCGCGTTTTCGTAATTGGCGCGCTGGTCGCGTGCTTGATACACGAAGTGCTCGCGTCGCGGAAGCCATTATAGAAGGCGCAACGAGTGGTCCTGAGCATCGCGTCGCGAGGAGACTTCCTCCTCGTTCACTTGGTTTCCTGCCTTCAACCGCGTCGGACGCCTCTCCTCTTATAAATTAGCTGCAGTGCCGCTACATTAAATTCGCGAGCGAGTTGGAGTCAGTGGTTCAGCGCGAGAGTCTACTAGTTCTTCTTTTTTTTTCTTTTGAGTTTCAACCGTGATTCGTACGTGCTTAAGGAGATATTGAGAGTAAGTCCTCGCGCCGACAGATTTGGTTATGCTAAATGTTCTAACCAGTTATTAGCGACGCCGTTGAGGTCAAAGAGAACTCCGGCTCTTCACTGATTAACAAAACCGCGGCTGTTGCATGGTTGGCGCTACCCTTGAGGCAAAGTCTCGGGTTTTTTTCGTCTGATACGTGGCAGTAGAGCAGACGGCGGTTGCGACTATAATTTCGCGAATATTTCAGGAGTTGATCTACATGAGCAGGCCCACAACAGAGCAGTATTCGTGGAGGTGAATTCCGCTAACGGTACGGGATCGCCATCTTGGTGACGCCGCGTCCTTTCGACCGATGCCGCCGCCATTTTGATAATAAGCGTGGATGTGCTGCCAAAGTTACGTTAAATACGGAGATTCGCGATTAACTTGAAAGCACGTTAGTATAATTAATTGCGCCTTGATTTTCGAACGAGAGTAGACCGTGGTGAATTACATATTATTAGAATGACCGAGTCATAATGTTTGGAACAGAAATTATTATTGCTGACGCGAACATATTTAAATAACACTTCGTATTTTAATATTAATTCTAATAATCATTTAATAATCTAACAAGTAGCGAGTATCGATCGGAAACTAGCGATCGAAGCGAGATTGTAGTCGAGCCAGTCTTGACGGAAGTTCGTACAATATAATTTACTTATTTCAGCATTACAATTGATTGTGTTTTTACTGACTACACCCTCTGCCACGCCAGGCTAATTCCTGTCCCTAGACCTATCGTGTGTCCCCATCTAGATGTAAAAGTCCTAGCGAGTATATAGACCGAAGTATTATTGACATTCCGACGATTGCGAAGCTACGGGATTAGCTTTAAAAAGCGCAACGTCACAATACATACATATATGTGTGTAGAGATACACATAACTGAGGCGAAAGTGCTTGCTTTCGCCCCTAGTGTAAAAATACATTCGCCTCAAATATATTCCCTAGCGCCAATCAAGTTAGCGCTGGTAGAAATAAGAGAGAGGAAGTCAGCATCTCTCCTTTAACTAAGCCGCAGCTGAATCCACCTCTGCTACAAACATCAACACCAGCGACTGCAAGTGCCAGGAGGACATCACCACCATCGGGAATACTTTAGTCTTCAAGGACACGTTCAACATCAGCAGGAAGAGTACCACCGGTGTATCGGAGTCCATCTGCAGGCCGGATGACATCTTCGAGTCAAGTAAGTCGGTGCTGATCAACGCGAGATGCAATAGCAACAAGGTCACCATAGCCAAGCTTGAACGGTATGTCAGTGGTCTCTCAGCATGGCGAAACAAGTGACCTCTGCGACGGCCAGATTGGAGGAAGATCTTGATAAATTGAGGCTTATATCAGCAATAATTCTTGATATCAAGACCTTCAATGACAGAATATCTGAGCAGGAGGTCAAACTCACCCTTCAAGAAGCCAAGCTGGTGGAACTCGAGAGTAGCCGTGTATCGATATTTGAAAAGTACACGGCTATAATTGAGCGGGTCTTACAGCTGGAAGAACGGCGGCGCAGATCAACCGAGGTAGACGACAATAACAATGCTAATGATTTTAGTAATAATAATAATAATAATATTGTTGTGATCGAGCTAGAACGTTACGATTTGAACATTGAGAATCACCTCTAGCAACGGATCAACGACGCCGCGAATGTTGTTGCTTCTGTTAGTCTGGTTAAGACAGCTGCTGAGCGCAGGCGTGTTATAATTATGTGTCATTAAAGTCCGAGTTTGTCTTGGTTTTATAAATAAGTGTTATTTCTGAGTACACCTGAACCCAAGTATAACAGTAAAACCGCGGGCGGTATTAGTTTTAGTATAGATAAGGAAACAGACGACGATAATAACGCAGTTAGTGTTAGTGAAACTGGCGTTAGTGAATCTGCTTATGAGTTTCGAACGCAGAAACGTCGGCGTCGAACGCAGGGCCCCCGCTCTGCAGGCATCGGTCGCTCAGGGTCGGATGGGGTTGGTCCACGTATGTGGTGTAGTCTGGCGAGTCATCGGCAAATATAATTATTTCAAATGTCTGCCACGGGACAGACGCTCAACATCACCAAGTACTGCACTGTATACTCGCCACGATTGACACACCCATTACTAAGGATGACATCCTATCGATACGTCCGCTTAGGACGGAGTTTGTAAATAAAAATGACCTGTCAGAGCCTGGTTTCGAGCACCGCCGATCTCCGTGGGTGGTAAGCTTCTCTAGCCGCGACACGGTGGGAAATATTATGCGTGCGAAAGGCAAACTTGCTGCTTTCAGCACGAAAGATATCAATGTAACTCTTCTAGATGAAAAAACGCGTAACTGCGTAATACCAAGTATAATTTTTATAAATGAACTTTTAACTACGGCGATTCCTTAATAAGAGGAGAGAACGTTACCCGACGTTGCCACCTGCTGCTGAACCCTCGTCCCAAGGGACTTGTTGTTTTCTCCGCCACTGTGAGCACACGGGTCAAGGAGAAGAACGAGACGAGCGACCTCGATCCGTAGCGCCGTGCGCTCACGACTCTATGGACTCGAGGGATACCTAACCTCCGAAAACCCGACGATATCCCGAACCCGTGTCACCGACCGAAACTTCGATACCGCGACCGCAAAACCGACGAATCCACCGAAATCACGTAACTCCGGCAACGTCGTGTTGATGTACCGGCAACCGCACTAGTTTAAGCCAGACCGATTATAAAGGCGAAATATTCTAAACAAACCGCGATCTCGATTTCTGTTACGGATGGAGACTAATAATTGAACGATGAACTTGTTATCTAATTTACTAGAATATATCTACTTTGTTATTAATTACATAAACAGTCTCATCAATTAACATTTCCCCTAACCAAATCCTGGCGTCCGGCCGACTACTCAACACACGGGGAAAGTCGAACCGTTACACATGTTATCAGCCCCGCATGATGCGGAAATCATTAGGGACCTTGCTTGCAAATTGAACTTAAAATTAGTAGATCACGGCATGAATCATCACGTCAGAGATTCTTACACATGAATCGACGTGATCCTGACTGACGACGACTGCTGAATGTGAGTAATTAATTCACTGGCGACTTTTTCGAGCAGTCATAACATTATTGACGTTAATATTTACTTTCAGACGGCAGAGCCCCCTGCTCCTAACAACTTTACATACAGGGGCTTTAAATCAATAATATCAGAAAAGCTCTTGCTCCACTCAAACAATTCAAACCGAGACAGAAAGGACACCCTCCATGAATCGACGCTGATCTGAGATATTTATACAGCCGATGAAAAGCTTTACAAAGATGACACAAACAAGCCCAACGAAGCACTAAATGACGTGACAATATCAATCTATTGTCACTAAGGCTGAACAAAGAACTAATCAAGCACGAGAAGAATTTATTCAAAATTGAGTTTTCGATGCACTAGAAAACAATAGAAACGTCTGGAATGAATTACGGAGTCTTGGTCTTATTTGAAAGGCCAAAAAGGATTTACATGGCTTCACCACGGATGAATTAAACACGCATTTCGCTGGGGTATCCATATCTTATGCCACGCGCAAGATTGCTCTGAGTGACATCCTGGCTGAGGCCAATAAGGATGGATTCACCTTTCATGAAGTCACCTTTGCGGACGTAGTTCTGGCGGTCGCTCACTTTTCATCTCAATAGTCTTGCGCATTTGCTTTAGGTGGACGACCTGCAAACCTACACTCAAGTGACGAGAGCCGATCTTCGTGAGAATGTGGATTGCATGTCAGCGGCAGCTCGAGCTGTGTCGGATTGGGCTTCACACAATGCTCTGCACCTCAATACTGGCAAAATGAAGGCTATAATTTTTGGATCAGAGTATAATATAAAACAACTACAGGGTGCCAACAAGGCGTTATGTAAGCAGCAGGCCAGCGTTCTTGTCGTCTCCCACCTAGATTATTGCTTTGTAGTATACCTTGACGTGTCAGGGGAGCTCCAGACTAAACTGCAGAGATTGTAGAATTTATGTGTGCGGTATATTTGTGTCGTGACGAGGTGCGAGCATATCTCTTTCTTCAGGAAGAAGCTGGGCTAGATGGACACTAAAGAGCGTAGAACGCATTTTGCGACGATTTTAATGTTTAAGTCCTTTTACATAGGGCAAACGCCGCACAGTGGGACGTTTTAGCTTATCTCGTTTCATATGGGAAGGACAAATCTAATTGATCAATCGACATGAGACGTTTTTTTAACATTAGGTTTAAACGATCTGAAATCTCAGAAAAATATGAAAGTAAGACATATTACGATGCCATGTCCAGGATAAATCGACAAAGTTAACGATTTTCGCGAAAAATTGATACAACTCCCTGTATCTCGATGGAAAATATTTTCTTATGACTTTTAAACGTCATATCTGATGTATTTTTTTCCCGCTGAATTCAAATCTGCCCATAAAAATACCTAGGATTCGTCTTTTATTCGAAAGGGGAACAAAAAAGTGTAGAAAAGCCAAAAATCGAGCTTTTTTTTGTCTCCTTGAGGTTTGTTTTTGGGGTACGTTTTTGCTCATTTCTGTGTAATACTGGTCCTATAAGATGAAACCAATGCCGAAATTTAAGAATCCCAAACAAATATAGGAAGGTAGTAGATTATGAAAGTTTTGTGAAATTTCTTAAAGATAATGGCTATATATTTAAGTCGTCAAGGGAAATGACATATCGTACGACGATAAATTTTAGATGGCACTTTTTCCACACCACCCAAGAGGTACTGTCAGAAGTATATTGTATTAGGGTCATAATATAATATGCTTCAGGTGCGTTGATTTTTTTTTGTTTTTGCTTCCTTCCTAAGGAAGCCTTGTAATAGTGATTTTTTGAGTTTGTGTAAAAACATGTAGAAACTCTGTTTTGATGTATTTTTAGTCGAAAAATAGTGTTTTTAGAAAATGTCCGTATGGATGTGTGTGTGTGTGTGTGTGTGTGTGTGTGTGTGTGTGTGTTCGTTCGTCGACATCTGTATCTCAGCTTCTACTCAGTGGATTTTGATCCACCAACTCTCATTTTCTTCGTTTTTACTATAGTATGATGGGAAAACAGTCCGTTTTACATTTTGTAGGCGTGTTTTTTTTTATAGCGATTTTTTAGTTTTAAGATTTCAGTTTTCTCCGATAAAGTTATTGAAAAAGTTAATAAAAGTAAATTGCTTAATATGCACATGAAAGAGAATAAAATTACCTATCTTTTTACCGCGGAGAATTTATATTATCTTTCGTCGTTCTTTTATTGTACACCATAAAGTGAATTTTTTTTAAATCGTTATAACTCAAAAACTAAATAGTGAATCATTCTAAAAAAATACGTGATTATTGAATGTAATTAGAACTATGTACCACTTTAATTTTAAGTCAGTTCATCGAAGAAAAACATCATAAACAGAAAAAAGGCGTTTTTCTATGGGAGACCATAACTGGAGTAAAAAGGCATTAATCAAGTTCAAATTTTGAATTTAGTTAGTATTATATAGCATCTTGATCCCTATGTTTGGGTTGTTTACGAAACCAATTAGTTTCGAAGATATGAAGCTTCAAAATTGTTTTCTCACCCAGTATACTATGAATCGTTATTTTTACGTGACGCGATGTTAATACTGTTACATTTCCTCACAAAAAAAAAAAAAAATGCGCCGAGATATCTACCGCTTGGTGGTGAGGAAGCGATATCATTTAAATGTAATCAATACAAAGATTACGTTAAATAAAAAAGATGTTAAGTAAAAAAGGGAGGGTGATGTCTCTTGGAGATCAGTTTAACAATTACCTATGCAAGATATACGAAAGAAAGATAGGGAGAGAGAGAGAGAGAGAGAGAGAGAGAGGGAGAGAGAGAGAGAGAGAGAGAGGGAGAGAGAGAGAGAGAGCGTTAATTATATATGTGTAATTGATTCAAAATAATTGTATCCATCAAACAAAAAAAAATTGATAGATTTATATATGAAGTAAAAACAATTATGATATTAAGCAATACATAATGTTGAAGGAAGCTACGTGCCAAAGAATTGGCAGCGGTTTTTTTATTTTGTTGTATAAAAATCACCAATAATTTCATATAATTTAATGACATGATTGAATTATATAAAATTATGGTTATTGTTAAAAATGAATTTTTTTGCTAAAGTTAATGAATTTGAAAATGAAATNGTTCTAATGTTAATTATATATTTTTTAAATTTATGTATGTTTTAAGAAATGTAATATTTTATTCATCAATCTGTTTTTAAATTTAAAATTGGGGGGTTGGCGAGCGGACCGAGTATGTAATATATACAGAGTACTCTGTATATAATATATACAGAGCTGTACCCAAAAAAAGCTTTTGATCTAAAAATTATTATAAATATGAAAAGCTTAATATTTTTTATATATACTTTCGATTACCGAATAGCACTTTTTTAATTTTTGCCCCTGGCAGAGCTGCACGTCCCCCAACCTTGAAAAAATATCAGTTTATGCAAAGAAGCAGTTAGAAATCACAGGGCTTCTAAAAAAGTTCCAAAAATCGACTTTAAGTATTTTGAGCTGCTGAACACGAATCTGATGGTATTTTTACCGATAGCTTCAACGTTTTTCCCGAACCTCAAAAAACACCCCAAGAATGGCTGTTTCTCGTCGTTGAGAGGTATACCAGGCGATCGGGGAGAGAAAAATTATTGGCAAAGAGTTCTTTTGTGTATTTTGAGCTGCTGAACTCGAATTTCACTGTATTTTCTACCGATACCTTGAGTGTTTGATCTTTACCTCAAATACACTACAGAAATGACCGTTTGACACCATTATGAGGTATGTCCTGCGAACGGGGTAAGGAAAATTATTGGAAAAGAGTATTTTTACGTATTTTAAGCTATTGAATACGAATCCGATGTTCTTTTATTGGGATTCGACGACGTTGTCGCGACCTCTGGTCGCGGGCTTATAGTCGCCACTGCGATTGACTCAAACGTAAATATGGCGGAGATAAGCCCCAACTATTAATGCAATTTGTATTACTATATAGAGTTACGTTTTTGCTAGTCATGAATTTATAAATTTGAAAAAAATATCGTGACTAAGTCTATTCTTATGTATTTGTATTTTGCGCCGCTGAACACTAATACGAAGCTATTTTCCTGAGCTCCCGATCATTCGTCCCTAACCTCAAAAAATAATCAAATCGCATGGTTTTATGAATCGTGAAAAATGAACTACGCGAAGGTGCGTGTCGAACTATACGATCCTAATCTAAGTCATCTCGGAGTCAGATTTTCATCAAGGTGATAATGTTTTTCTGCTTACTGTTATCTAGATTGTATTTGAATTTTTATTGATTCTATGAAATCTCTCTGCATTTTACAGGGTTGAAACTGTCTTCCAGGTTATATATAAAGCAGCAGCAACAAGAGTAGACACCAAAACATGGGATTATCCCCAAGCGGAAGCTTAATTTTCTGGTTATCGTTTCTTTTTTTCCCCTACTGCAGCACTCCTTGACAGATTGCCACTCAAACGTAGCATCCTGGCTGCAATTTCGGTGCATCACTTGTTTATACTTTTTGCACAGCAACACTACACTAAGAATAATCACAAGAGTCGTGAAAAGCCGATCCGCAAGCAAAATCGCGGTAAGCAAAGGCTACTGCTTCAAAGTACATACTCAGGTACTTTAAGGAGGTACATGCGCCACAACACTTTTCTGAAGATATTAAAATTGTAGCTTTTGCATCATGTCGTCGAAAAGCACAGATGAGAACAAGACAATTCGGTGAACGAAGGCTATTTCAAAACATCAAAACACGCATTGAAGACAACAAACACGCTCTGCGAGATAGACGCCAGATAGATGCGTAAAATGTATGCGCAGTCATCGAGCTCGCTTTGCCAGAGCCACGGCCAGAGCCAGCGATCAACTCGTCGACGTCGCTTGGATGAAAATAACAAAATAATTATTTCTTTTGTTCAAATTATGGAGAACAAAGACATGGTTGCCCTTCCTTTAGACATTATTCATCTCTATGCAAAGTTTCAAGTGATTTTGTGCATGCATGTCAAAATGGCATTTGAACGGAATTTCCAAGATGCACACGCTGCAGCTCCTGATTTTCGTTCAAATGCAGGTTGTTAATGCGAAAATATTTTTATTTGAAACTTTACATGGTGCTAGATGGTTCCAAAACAAAAGGCAAGTACATATTAATTCCTTATAATTCATCGTATTATTTCATTTGAAGTATTTTTTACCGTGTAGCGGAAATAATGACTCAGCCGGTAAAAATTAAGTTTGAGAACCCCTTAAGTAGCAGAAGGAAATAGCTCTTACGCTCGAAATAAGAAGCTTGTCATTTACTTCAAATGCATAAAAAGGGTTTTATTAGAGCTGTGCGAGACGCTCCGTTTACGAGACGAGACGAGAAGCGATTCCCGTCTTGTCTCGTGTGCTACGAGGTCTCGGGAAGAACAAGACTTCTCGGTTTTTGCTTCTCAGCCTTGCCGAGACTCTCGCTTCTCGTACCGCTGCGCTGTACTGGCAGCGTGAAGCATGTTCGAACCGTTAGGTAAGGTCCTACGACCCGTGCTAATCCCTTTTATGGTAGGGTTTTATTACGGTCAACGTCCAACAAATAATTTATGTACATTAATAATAATTCAGCTCTTTTTAACAAACAAAACAAAAATTAAATGATGAAAATCGGCCGATTTTTAGTTATAAAACGAATAATTATCAAGAATTTATCGATGCATTAGAAACATACATTTATAAGCATGATGGATATCAGTTTTTCTTTCTACATCATAATAAACATAACAGATTTAGGAAATATTTTTTGCGGGTAAAGAACATTTTACAGCATTTTTTTATTATCTTATCAAAGTTATTTATATGACAAAAAAAAACGTTCGATTTTTCCCATTCGAGTGAAATGTTTTGATACTAAAATTTATATTGCATGTTATCTATTTTATAATACTGCTAAACTATTTATTTCTAAAATGTTCTTACAGAATATTTGGGTTGTATATATAATTTATAAAATTTTAATAACATTTTATAAATCTATAATATAAATTACATTTTCAATATTGTACAATTTGTAACAATTGTATGGTCGGCAGAACGTTGGTGATAGATTTTCATGCCATTTCGAGGTCAGAATGTCTTTGTGGCTCCCACTTGGCCTGATCGACAGATATTGCAAATTGGCGAAGACGTAGAAGGGTATTGGGCTACAGAGTAAGCACGAATAGTTGGAATGGCCATGATCCCGTTTCAGTAGGTGGTATGATCGGCAGAATGTCGGTGAAGGATTTTCATGCGATTTCGAGGTCAAAATGTCTTTGTGGCTCCCACTCGGCCGGATACAGGTGCACCTATATATATGTAGATACATGATGGTCATATAATATGTCATACATTCAATACACACACACACACACACACACACACACACATATATATATATATATATATATATATATAGTGCGTTTAAGTGCAAAAAGTTGGTTCAAGTGAGTACCATTTGTAATAGAGGGTCAATACTTATGTGCATCAGAGGCTGCGCAGGGACGGAATTACCAGTTTTGGTAAAACAGGCTTCGCCTTCATGACACATTTTTTAAATTAAATATTCTGGATTTCTTAATAAAGAGAGTTTGTTCAGAATTTAGTTCTCTAGAAATCTTCGGCAGAATATCGATAAAAAAACCTTTCTATGAAATATGGCATTACAATAATTTAAAAAAAAAACACTTTTGTGGTATAATCCTGTTAAAATATCCATGTTTAAAATGAATAATGCGGAATCAAGATAATACTTTTATTGTGCACACTTCACCGTTACAAGATTCAATATGACGACTCAACTGTCCGAACTCGACTGACACTCAATAGCTTTTACAGCTGCTCTTTATTCACACTGTTTTACAAATCGGTATCACTCACAGTTTGTTGCACTATTTAGCTGTGCCGCTCTTCCGAGTTTATTGAACTGCTTAGTTGTGCTTTTACATACGTTCGACGAAATGAATTTAATATTTCAACAAACCTCCTTAAATTCTTGCGTCAAACTTATCACATCATTTTTATTGTTAATCTAAATTTTTCAAATTTGTTTCGTCCCAAAGCTTTTGTTAAAATATCTGCGATGTTGTTTTCTGACTCTACTTTTACAATTTTTATAATCCCTTGTTCATAAAATTCATTTACAAAATGGTAATGTATTTCTATACTTTAAATTTTTTGTCATATTACCAAATTTGGCTATCGCAATTGCTCCAGAGTTATCTTCTCAAATATTAATTAGTTTTACAATGTTGACTGTAAACTGATATAACTGTTGACTGTATTAATCTAGTAGAGGGCGTGCGAGCATATAACATTGGGGAGAGGGAAGGCTACGGGTATATAAGGAGTCCAAGCTAAGCAGCGAGTCACTTTGGTCTGACTCTCGCACATGGAGCTATAGAACGAATGGTAGTACTCGTCTATTGCTTCGGCTTCCAGTGTACTTAGTAGTCTATGAGCATAGCGCTCTTGAACAGTGCATCTGCCGGCCTTCCCTCTCCCCTTAGTAATTAAGAGTCAGATTATGTAACTTCTATTGATCCAAATATAAGTAATTAAGTATATATCTTGATTTTCAGACCTAGTTAATATCCCATCCTCTTCTCGCAGATGATCCTTCGGTTCAGGATGGTAGTACCCTGTTCCCCGGACTCTCATCTGGTCACAGACTCGTAGTGAGATCGTAGTACCTCACATACCAGTCTCACACTGCGTGGTTTACATAAGTGTGTGGAACAAGAGGGAGATTTCTCTCCCCTCACCTTCCCGATACACACGAGCAGCGTCCCCCTAGTGGATATCCGCTACAGGGGGTAGGGAGGCTTGCGATTACCCAACCGATAGTGCGGGGTAATCCCGGGTCCGGCAACGATCTTCCAGTGTACTTATATTCCCTTTGACTAACCTCGAGTCTCGAATCTCACGCGGTTCTACTAACCATCTTGGACCGTTTCATTGGCGCCCGAACAGGGACCAGAGTTATCTAAAGGGATTATCAACGAGGATATCATTGAGACAGTCGTAAATTTTTATACTTTGTAAGTTTGGTACGTTACAGTTTTGCTCAATGATCCCCCTCGTACAAGTGTCACCCTCCGAACTGCAGTTACACCGTCGCACAGTGGGATTTTTCAGGATTTTTTGGACAAAATTCTGCCTGGACCACATTTCATAACCAAATGAGATGATTTTTTTTTAAATACTAGTTAAGAACTGTACTTTGCCGTACAACTGCAGATGGAAGCCATTGTGCTAACCTATCCTCGCAGCAGTTAGCACAATACAGGGTCTAAAAATCACGGAAAAACAAGCAAAAAAAAGTTTTGATTTCGCGGCTAAAGCAGTATATTTATATGTTTTTGGGGTCACTGAATCCGAATCCGGGGTTCATTTGACCCTAGCTGGTCACGGTCAAGGGCATTTCAAGGTCAAACTGCGAAAAAAATTTATTTTCAACCGAAAACATCATACCTACATGTTTTTAGGATCGCTGAACCGTTCAAAGGGATCGCTAGGTCAAACTGAGAAAAAGAGGAACTCCAACGTTCTTTCACTAACCAATCTTATAGTGAAAATAAAATAAAATTAGGAAATATTTCTAGTCTTAAATTTTTAAACTGACTGCTTGGAATAATTTAAATAAAATTATTAGAAATCGTCTCAATTTTTCTTTTTTAATCCAAAAAGCTATACCTTATATACGTTGTATTCTCCTTTATTCTTTATGTACATTGATATTCATATTCGATTATGTTATTATATCTTTTTATTTACATTGATTATATTTTATTATATTTTATGTAAGATTTAATGTATAAAATTGATAATAAATTTTTTACCTTTATTTCTATTTTCTGTAAATGAGCTTTCAAACAAGCTGTTAGGGTGTAAGCGAGTTCACCAAACTAACAATATAAAACTTATTAAACACGGGTGCCCGCTAAATCTCCCATACGGGTGACCTCAGTGAAACCGAGTGTCGCGGCGAAACTGTTTGAATTCGCTACTTTAAAATGGCATTGAATAAAATATTTGTTTTAAGAAACTTACTTTATCGACGTTCGGGAAACCTCCAAATTCGACCTTCTCGTTGAGTCTCCAATACGAATGAATGTAAGGCTCGGATGGTGCTCTCTTCCAGCCAGAGAACAGACGTATAAGATATGTTGGTCTTTTCGAAACGTGTTTCTTTTTGTTAATCCAAAGGTGTGGTGGTAATAATTTACACTTCAAAACTTAAAATGCGGTTCCAAAATGATTTATTGAAACTTAGACTCAAAAATTAAATTTGGTTTGAAATGGCAGTCGATGAAAAAGAATGAGATTGAATCTTGTACAGAATAAAAAGAGCGTCCTACATCGAGGAGCGCACGCACTGGAGTGAAGTCAAGGGGAAGGTACGCTAAGGAGAGAGCGTCTTAGCTTTCTCCCACGCAGGGTCTTTACTTCTCCTCTCTTCGTGCTTCAGCCTGGCCGTGCTCTTTGTCTTAGCATTAGGCTTTATGGGCCTGTGCTATCGTCAACGGCTAAACTGCAGCGTCAGCTGTACACGCGCACTTCAGCCGAGGGAGGAGAAGTTGTTTTGGTTTCGAGTACATTCCTTTCGCGTTTGTTAAGCGACGAAGTTTCTAGGCCTTTTTATACGATTCTTATTCTATATTGTTATATCTGAAACTTCGTCACTTAACATCCTCCCCCCCTTGAAGACGTTTGTCGTCCTCGACAAACTGATTGCCTAAGGGTATGTGGTACATTTGGTGAAAACAAACAGGTTAATTAGCGTTTCTAGATTTCACCTAATGATAGCTATGTGGGATGGAGGTGCTCAGAGATGGTGTTATATAGATTATGTGTTTGTGTGTGATTGATGTATTGGTGTATTGCAGAACTGTTCGATCTTATTGTTACTTTTTGTTATGAGTGTCTTTTCTTCCTACATTTTTCTCCAGGGTTTAACTTGTTGTTTCAGACGTGGTCTGGAATACTTGTGCAATGCATTCTGTTATTTTGACGCATGTACTTTGTTTATTCACCCTCGTAAAAATTTTTATTTAAGGAGAGAAAAAGACATTTTCCTTTTTTTTGTCTACAAGAAGAAAAAGAAAAATTTTATTTTACACATTTTACGTGTGTTGTGGTCCCAGTTTGCATTGTTTGTGTGTTAGTGTAACTGTGTCTTTGTGTAATTGGTGGGATATTAGTGTGGTTAGGTGAGATATCAAGGGTTGATGAAATCTGACGCTTCGTAATTTTAGAGACCTGCATGATTTTAATTTGGTGTCCTTGGTCCATGGTCCTTCTATAATATAACGAATTTAATCCTAATACGTAATATTATGTATATGTTATATGCTAAATATATGATATACGTGCTTTTTTAATTGGTGCAGGGTCAAGTTGAAATAATTGGTCGTAGGTCCATTTTTATAAAAGTATAAAACGTATATTATTATAAAATACACTATATGATATTGGGTACTCTTACATTATTTATGGCTAACTTCTAGAGGTAGTTGGGTCCAGCCTTTGTTTGTCTTAATAGAAAAAAAAAATGTAACGTACTCTACATTTGGTAACAATATTAAAGATTAAAAATGGTAATGGTAACTCTAAATGAGAAAAGATGTTTGTATTTTATCCTAATCTAAAGCTATTTTGGCCGAGGCTTCTGCGATGAGTAGGGCCTCTACTAACTGAGCACCTAGTTTCTTCAGCTCCTGTTGTTCATGTGTCTCTTCTTCAGCTATGCTGTTGTTTGATGATGTGTCGTGGTATGGTGTGTATGTGGTGGTATGGGGTCTTCTCAATGTTGTTGTTGTTGCATTTTTGCTTTTTTTTGCTTCTGTTTGGTCTATTTCTTTTGTTGGTGTGTTTGTTTTGGTTTCTGATATCCTGTTTTCGGTTTGAGGGGTATTTTGTTTCTTGTGTTTCTTTACTAGATTTTCCCAGCTGCATATTTTGATGTGGTTCTTCCATTCTGCTTTTGTTATCTGTTCTCCGCAGACGAAGTGCATGGTGTGTGTGTGAGAGGGTTTTCCTGTTTTCCATTTGGCATCGTATTCTGCCGGTGCGTTTAATAGTGCGGTGATGGCCTGTTGTTTTGTTGCGAAGTGAAGAAAACCTATGTATTTTGTTATGCCTGGTTGGTGTACTCTATCATAGTTTGTTAATCCTTCAAACTTCTTGAAATCTTCAACGAAGTCTTTCAGGCTCTTACTGTCTGGTATGTTGACATATACCGTTTTGTTTTCTTTTGTTTGTTCGTTTTCGTCAGTGATCTTTTTTATTGTCCCTGTGTTGTTTTTCTTTTCCAAAGCGTACCTTACTGGGAACTCATCATTTCTATTTTTCACTGCTTTTGCCGCTGCGGTCTCTGTTTCATATTCTATGAAGACCATTGACATTTGTTTGCCTGTTATCTTATCTGGTAGATTAGCGAATCTTTGATCTTTTATTGTTCCATATTGTTTGAATTTTTGTAATATTTCGATGTTTTCTTCAGGTAGTCTCATGCATACTGTGTTTGGTATGATTCGCTTTGTTTCAAGTTTCATTTCTTCGTTTTGTTCTTTTGGCAGTCTTCTTTCTGTTAGATATCTTGGTCTGAATTTAGGATGGCAATCCTCCTTAGCTCTTGATGCTTCTTCACTTGTGCTGTAGGTTATGAAGTTTATGACTTTGTCAGTAACTTCATAGTTGTTTTTGTTGAACATAGGTATCGTTTCGAAATCCTCTATTTTACCGTGTGCTGCGAAAAGGTTCATGATGTATTCTTTTTCCAATGTTGTTGGTGTTATGATGCTTATTTTTCTTTGTGTATTTGTGGTTCCGTTTTGGTTTTGTTGATCTGTCTTTGCTGTATCTTTTAGATTGTTTGATGAAACTGAGGTGTCCGGTGTGACATTTTTCATTGCTTTGTCTGCATGAGTTGTCATTTGGTACTCTACCATCATGCGTGGCAGATTCCTTTGATCTTGTTGTAATCGTGTGATCTTGCAGGGTCCAAGACTTCTAAATTCGGCTTCCATGTTTTCTTCGTCACCTTGATATGTGACCAGGATTTTATTTTGGTCCACTTTTTCTATCTCGTGAATCGCTCCTTCTAACGAGTTGTCCTTTTCGTCGTGCATGGTGTTGTTTTCGAGGTCGTTATTATTTGTTGTGTGGTCCATTTCTGGAAAAAAAAGAAAGGGTGTTTTTATTGGTCATGGGTTTCATGCTCTTTTTTTATGAATAATTGTTTGGTGACATAAAACATATTTTGATTATTCTTGGTATCAGTGGTTTCATGCATGTGTACGGCTTGTTCTAATGGTCCATGTATGTGAATTTGAGTGTGTGATTGTGTAGTGTGTTAGTGTAGGCATGTTGTGTGTTCCAGGACTATTTGACTTGGTTAGTAATTTAAGTTGTCGAGTATGTGGGTTTCCGGAGGAAATATCCCACACGGCTGTGATGACTTATTGTTATGGGTACTGCATTCTTGTAGTGCAAGTAGGCTATATTTATATTTCGCGTGCGTCTACATGTGTGTGCTAGGTGTTAATTTTGTTTGAGTACGTTCCGATGCGCGGGTGTGCATTTTGCTGCACAGCGCATTGGTGTACCTAATGAACATCGTGTCCTTTTGTTAAAAAGGTTAAATCGATTTATCAAAAGGTGCTGAAGATTTACTTGATTTCTCCAGTTCGCGCCATGTGTTATTGACAGGTTGCGTGGGGTTTACTGAATCAAGATTCGCTGATGCCTTGACTTGTGTATCCGACAAATCCTGGTTCAGGAATCGTAATATATTATGTGGAACCTCACAGAAATTTGATGACATAGTGAGTGTGAATTCACTGCTTATGCATTGTTACGCATTGTGCGTCGAGCATGTATAAGCAAAATGAATTGTTCGCAAAAGGCATGTCTGTTTTCCTAAGGTACAAAGTGTTGGTTTGGGTCATTTAGACCCGGGTATTACATGGCACGACTTATGCCGACGATATGGGGGTTTTCGACGTACTATACGATGATTCAGATTACTATAGTGACGACGTTGTTAAAAAGGTTCTGTGCGACGTATTTGAATTTTTAGTGTTTCGAGTAACCGCTTTGTCATCTAAAGATATATTTTAAGGCTAATTTACGGAAACTGCTTTGCTTAAAATTGGGAAAAAAAAAAAAAAAAAAAAGGAGAGCAA
>CM053170.1:42563444-42612289 GCA_012977825.3 Pteromalus puparum
AGAGCGCTTAAACAAGCTCTCAAATATGGCCTTCGATTAAAGAAGATTCATCGAGCCATCGAATTCAATCAGAAGCCATGGATGAAACCATACATCGATCTTAACAGCGAGCTGAGGAAAAACGCGAAGAATGAATTTGAGAAAATGCTTTTTAAGCTCTTCAATAATGCAGTGTATGGTAAAACCATGGAGAATGAGCGTAAGAGAGTTGATGTGAAGCTGGTAAATAAATGGTGAGAGAGAGAGAGAGAGAGAGAGAGAGAGAGAGAGAGAGAGAGCGAGCGAGCGAGCGAGCGAGAGAGAGTGAGAGAGAGAACGATGTCATATCTGAATGAGGGCTAACAGTGAGACAAATAAAGTGAAAAGTATAACAATGTATTATACATATATCCGTTATCCAAAATATTATTTTATTTTTTCTCATTCTAAAGTTATTGTTTTGAGAAATATTTGAATAAACAATAAAAGTGTCGAGTTCTGTTTACTGACTGCAGTGTCACTAGCGTGTGAGGGAGAGCGATATATATATAATATATATACATATATAGCTGTAGTGTCCCAGCGCGCGTAGAGAGAGAGAGAGAGAGAGAGATGACAGCAGTATCACTAGCGGAGGGAGTGAGAGCGAGAGAGAGAGAGAGAGAGAGAGAGAGAGAGAGAGAGAGAGAGAGAGAGAGAGAGAGATGTCATATCTGAATGAGGGTTAACAGTGAGACAAATAAAGTGAAAAGTATAACAATGTATTATACATATATCCGTTATCCAAAATATTATTTTATTTTTTCTCATTCTAAAGTTATTGTTTTGAGAAATATTTGAATAAACAATAAAAGTGTTGAGTTCTGTTTAATGATGGTAAATTCTCTTATATAGTAATTATCATAATATATCAACACTATTATTGCTCCCTAATTACCCTCCAATATTGCCATTCAGCTATTACCTCTAAACCACTGTTAATACTTATTCTGTAATAAATTCTAATATTAAATCATAATATATCAACACTGGTAAGTTGTACGCTAAACATCAATTAAATACTAGCAAACCATTAACCTCTAGCAAAACATTATGTCAGAAAATTATACATTTTGTGGAATTATGTATATTTATTAACAGAGCATTTCTTTAATTTTTTCTACACTTTGTAATATTCTATATATTTTGCATATGAATTTATTTGAAATTGTATACAAGAGAACAGATTACTGTTTATTAATGAGAAAAATAATTAAACTTACCTTATTTTTTTTTTAAATGATTATCCGATTATAATGTTTAGTAAATTACAGCTTTCCTTCACTTACAAAATTTTGTTATATAAACACTATATTTAGTTATTTAAATTCTTTTTCGAACTTTTGATACTTTTCACTACTCACATTTGTGATGTTACTTTAGTGAGAGTCACGGTTTGAATGGTCTCCGCAGGTTAGCAAGTGGGTTCGAAGAGCTTTCCCTCTGCACATGTGGATGCAATAAACTAGCTTTTTCATTTTCGAGGAATGAATGTCTATGGAGTAGGGACAACTGAAATATATTGGAAATTGTGAGGGGTGGGGGATGCGTGCTGCTCTTAGCTTGTGAGTGGTAACCTTTGCTGAACCGCACGCTGTGTCTAGTGGGCATGCAGAAGATTAGTGCATTAGTGTGTAAACTGGAGACTATGGGAAACATGGAAAAGACTGAGAGTGAGGCTCGTTTTTCACTGCATCGTTGCCGAGAGTGTCGGTTTTGACGCTTGAAGAAATGTATGCGGACCGCAGCGTTTTAGCCCTGCAGAGGATCTGTGGCTAGCTACATTCTTACGTAGAATGGGAACGATGAGAAATGAATTTACACACAGAAATTAAGGATTTTTTTACATCTTATGATATAATAAAGATTTTATTAAAATATTTATTTTACGCTGATTATCACAAAATAAGAATGTTAAAGTTGCAAATATTTGTTTTCCTAAATAGATTATTTATATATGATTTTATAAGAAGTTTTGAATGCATTAGTTTGTAAGATTCATACATCTTATACGAGTATGGTAATATGTTAACGTCAAGTTTATTCTAATAATAATTATTCATTTATGAAAGATAACCGTTTAAAAAACAGTTTTGTATTGTTTAGTTATTATAACTAAGAGTTTTTTGTGTGTTTCTACGAAGTTGAAGCAGGAATATAAATTAGTTATGTCTAGCTTAAATATTGAGGCAATAATATTATTGAATTCGAATAATGTTTTTCATGGATGAGTGCAGTTCCCTGCTTGAGGTACATATTTATATACTCCATTCAGATGATCACATTGTATTAGTAGTAGTAGCGTCGCTGTATAGGCTAAGTAAATATGTAAATTCTTATTACATGGATGATTATAATTGGTTTTAGTATACATATATTCATGGTATTCTATATTTCTTCAGACAGGTTAGAAATTTATGTGTTTTGATATAAATAATCCAATGTATCTATATACTCGTATAATAAGGATTTTTTCATATAAAGAATTGAAATGAACAATATCTGACTTATTATTTACATTCCTACCCGTTCCCAATTTATTTTCATATAGTTAAAATTGGAATCTCGCTCGAGATGCAATCAATAATACAAATCGATCAGCCATATTGAATTTTAAGCCAATCGCGTGCAAGAATTTTGTACTGTTCACGTCAGCAGAGATCCCGCAATTAACAGATTCAGCAACAAATATTAATATATACCTTATTATTGATAAAACAGATCTGCATAAAGCAGAGAAGATTGATGCGGGACGGTTGGCTGGGGCAGCTGGCAGGGAGCCTGGTGACCGCAGCTTTTAACTGGGTAGCATGGGAGGTGGCATGGGTAGTAGGAAATGCGCGAAATCAAGGTAGCGCAGCCGGAAATAGGGGTAGCAGAAAATCAAGGTAACACAGTAGAAAATAGGGGGGGGGGTAGCGCAGTTGGAAATCGGGGTAGTGTAGGAAATCGAGGTATCAGGAAATCGGGGAGAGACGGGGGGGGGGGGTAGAAGGAAATCGGGAGTAAAAGGGAGTCGAGGGGGAAATCGGGGTAGCGCGGTTGGGATCTGACGTAGCGCAGTTGGGATCTGGCGTAGCGCAGTTGGAGGATAGCGTAGCGCAGTTGGAGGATAGCGTAGCGCAGTTGGAGGACGGCGTAGCGCCAACTGCGCCAGAACCGGCCTAGTACACCTACTATTGTTATATCTGAAACTTCGTCACTTAACACAAGCGGAGACGAAGTTCAAGAAGTAATGGTTTTTAACTTAACGTCTTGCATATATTATACCTTGGTCTTTTTATATAGATTAAAGATTAGGAGAGAATGACCTTCTACTATATATATATACACACATACGATTACGCACACTCACACACATAAATATGCTAAATATATATGTGTATGCGTTAAGTGTGCTAAGTATGTGAATACTGTACATACATACATACATACACACAAACATATATATATATATATATGTGTGCTTTTAGCAAAAAATGCATCCCTGAGGAGTTACAAATTAATGAAAATAGACAAAAAATGCATAAAAGGCTTAGGTGACCAAATTTGACCCTTTGGAACTTCAAGACACTTTTTCAAAAAATCTGAAAAAATTCACAGACTCCTATGAGAACCTCCTAAATATATTCCCCAAGTTTAGATGCGATCAAAAATTTTCATCTTCGATTTGACAGAGAACCATCCATATGCATGTATGTATTTATTGATAAATAGAAAGGGTTGACGGTTGCTATCGGTCTATCCAAGGCAGGTAAAGGTGTTTCGAATGAAAAAAAAGTTAATTCATTTTTTCTTTCAACGTTTCGGCGAACAATGACGCCCTCATCAGGAGAACTGAGAAGAAATTCGGTTTATTATTAGCAAAATTTCAAAAGTACAAAAATTATTTAGACTGTGTGACGTATGAGGTGCTTACAAGAATTATAGGACTCGACAGGCTCGCTGATGGAAAGTTCGAGGCTGCGTTTTCCCCGCCGGGCGCCGGCGGCGGCGGGGAGAGAGCGTGTGGTCGTTGTGTCTCTCTCAGCTACTCGAGGCGAATTCGCAAGAGTTGGATATCCGCGCTGCTTTTATACTCTGCGCGGGACGGCGAGATTTGCGATCGGTTTGTTGACAGTTTTTTCGCTAGTGACGTGAGCGTCGCTGCTCATATGTGCCTTTATTCTCAGTTCTCCTTATGAGGGCGACATTGTTCGCCGAAACGTTGAAAGAAAAAATGAATTAAGTTGTTTTTTCTTTCGAAACACCTTTACCTGCCTCGGAGAGACCGATAGCAACCGTCAACCCTTTCTAAATTACTACCGAGGGATAACCTCATGCTGAGGACCACTTCCTCCGCAAATATAATTTATTGATAAATGTTCAGTTATTTATTTGATTTTGTTGAAAAATAGGTGTTTGGTAAGATTTTGTTTAAAAATATCCTTTTTCTTGGTGAGACCGCAGATTTGGATTCAGCGACCCCAAAAATATGTAACTATGACAATTTCGGCCAATCTGACATTTTTTTCCCAGTTTGACATTGGAATACTCTTGACCCTGACCTGCTAAGGTCAGATACACCCCGGATTCGGATTCAGCGACCCCAAAAACATGTAGGTATGATGTTTTCGGTTGAAAATATATTTTTTTCGCAGTTTGACCTTGAAATGCCCTTGACCCTGAGCTTCTGGGGTCGAATGGACCCCGGATTCGGATTCAGCGACCCCAAAAACCCCAAGATACCATGGTTTAGTCTATTCTTAATGTATTTCGATAATTTGACCCCTAACTGACCTTGACCCAGACCTGCTGGGGTCAAATGAACCCCGGATTCGGATTCAGTGACCCCAAAAACATATAAATATACTGCTTTAGCCGCGAAATCAAAACTTTTTTTTGCTTGTTTTTCCGTGATTTTTAGTCACGTCCCTGTATTGTGCTAACTGCTGCGAGGTTAGGTTAGCACAATGGCTTCCATCTGCAGTTGTATGGCAAAGTACAGTTCTTAACGAGTATTTAAAAAAAAATCATCTCATTTGGTTAAGAAATGTGGTCCAGGCAGAATTTTGTCCAAAAAACCCTGAAAAATCCCACGGTGCGTCGCCTCGATGACACATTTGAATTCCTTCGCGACTTAACCGAGCATCATGACCAGCTACACGGGTACATTGTCGAGCTAAATCGCAATATAGAGCAATGTCACCGAAATATCTTGAATCTCGATAACGGGTTGCGCGCCGCGGTGAGTAGTATTCGTACTTTAGACGAGGAAGGGGTCTAAGTTTTGGAACGGCTCAACAGACTCCAGGAGGAAACACATAAGAGATTTCGAAAGCTTGAGACGAAGCTTAAAGATTACGAATCCGACTTAGTGAGACTCACTCACCCGCGAATCAGAGCGGCCGTCGAGGCTATTTTTGTTCTAGTTGTTATTGGGATCATAATGACTTATTTGATTAGTTTCTTCCTTGCCTGATGTAATCACCTCAGTTTTGGATCTTGTGGGTTTACCTTGGAGGGAGGTGAGTCAAGCAACCCTAATCGGCAGCGTGGAAAATTTTAAACTTTTTCGCCTCAATTCCTAGAGTCCCTCTGTCGGTATCTAGCTCTACTACCCTTCTAGAAACTCAGTAAAGTTTTTTTTTCCCTCCTTTTCAATATATCTACGTTCACACACCTTTCGAGCCACCTTCCTGAAATCTGAAGATAAAAACTTATCAAAATGGCGGGCAATAACCACCGTTCCCTTGCAATTCTCAAAGAAATGCAGACACTTGAAAGTGAAAATAACCCCGGCAAATCTCAGAAGGAACTCGAACAGAAGAACGCAGTAGTATTAGAGCTGGAAACGATAGATGATAAATAGAGTACACTCGAAGAGCGTATAGAATCTTTGGAAACGCGTGAGACCCGCGACATGTTCGGAGAGCCACTGTCACGCACTAACCTTTTGAATATTAGTAAAGACAGTAAGCAATTCGACGCTTTTAAACGCATAGATGCCCTTGCCGCAATAGTTAGATTGTAGTTATAGTAGAGAAACTCAAAAAAGATAATGAAACTTGTAAATTAGATATAGAGAATCTGCAATACAGTCATGATCGTACGAAGGAGAGACTTGAAAAGGTCGAAACGGAGTACGATGAACTGGCAGATAATCACGCTAAGCTATTAGTAGATCTGCAAGAGGCACAGAAATCCCTAGAAGACAAAGCGACAAAGCTCGAATTGTATACACAAAGCCAAAAACTCATAGAAACTTAAACAAAAGAGTCAACACCTCTTGAAAAGTTAGCAAAAAGTAACAATGCCTCTCACGAACCGACCACGGACATCTCTAGACGTTTGAAACTCGAAATAACTAAATTTAAAGGACTACCAGCCGAAAGGCCCATGAAATTTCTATCAGAACTTACGAATTACGTAAACATTATAAAACCAGAAGATCACGAATTAAGATGCGTGATCTCACAAGCCCTCGAGGGCGACGCACATAATTGGTGGTACCTGTTACAAGCAAACGTGGATAGTTATGTTAGTCAAACGTGATGTTAGCTACGCCACATACATGTTCGGTCTAGCTCGCGAACTAGAAATGAACCTGGATGAACCCGAACTAGTCAAGAAAATTGCGGAGCATTTTATTTATTTTTTATTTTTTTTAATTTTTTTTATTTATTTAGACCATATACATATGTCTTATAAAAAGACATTCTATAGAGACAAACTTAGTTGTCGTACATAGGGTTCGTACATAAAAAAAACTTAGAATCTAAACTTAAAAAACTAAATAAGTACAGGCCGATGTCGAGACAATCTTCCTGATAACAGTTTAAATATTACCGCAAAAGTTAAGTAACAGTACATAATAAATCTCTCTTTGATCAATCAATATTTCTCTCTTATAAATACTTTTAGTCTCTTCTAAATCGAGACTTTGCTAATCACAAGTGCTTTCAGATCATTCGTTAGCAAATTGAAAATATTTAAAGCCACAAAGTAGCTCTTTTTTTTTTGCTTATAGCTTTATCAATTATTGGCAATTGAAGACTCTTATTTCTAGTATTGCTTTTGCTATTTATATATTTATTTCTTAACGTAGCATAATGATAAGATATAACTTCTAAATGGAATAATTGCTTTACTGTAAGTTGAGGGTCTTGATGCTGAAAATTATTTTTGTTTATAATTTTCAATATTTTCCTCTGAATACCCTGTATTAGATAAACACAATTATTGTACGCTCCACCCCAAGCAATTATGCCATAATTTACTAAACTTTGGTAAAAAGCATAGTATATCATAGTTAAAGTTTTATTGTCCATTCTATTCCTAATTTTGGCAAAGATAAAAACTAAATATTTTGTTCTTTTAACCAAAAAATTTACATGTTTATTCCATTTCATGTTATAATCAAAAATTAGACCTAGATATTTATAACTTTCTACTCTTTTTATTGTATTATTGCCTATCTCAATATGAAGTGAGACAGGAACACTATGGCAGTAGCTGCCATAAGCAATATATACAGTTTTATTAACATTTAAAGACAATTTATTTACAGTAAGCCACTTTGCGACTTTCCTAAGATATTTGTTTATTTTCTCTTGAGCTGTCTCCCACGTGTTATCACTAGCAATGATAACGGTGTCGTCAGCATAAGAAACAACAGTATCATCTTGCATACTTCTCAGTAGGTCATTAACGTATAAAATAAAAAATAACGGTCCTAGTATAGTCCCTTGGGGGACTCCAATGGGTACATCTTTGTATTCACTTTTCAAATTCTTTATTTTAACGCATTGTTTCCTATCAGAGAGGTAGCTGTTTATTAAATGTAAGGCACTGCCTCTTATTCCATATCTCTCTAGTTTATCCAATAGGTTTTTGTAATCTACCGTATCAAAGGCTTTTGCTAGGTCTAAGAAAGT
Source organism: Pteromalus puparum (assembly GCA_012977825.3). Classification (NCBI taxonomy): domain Eukaryota; kingdom Metazoa; phylum Arthropoda; class Insecta; order Hymenoptera; family Pteromalidae; genus Pteromalus; species Pteromalus puparum. The sequence continues at coordinate 42,571,379 of CM053170.1, forward strand.
AGTTATAATTGGTTTCAATTTGTCGATTTTTTAATATATTATTTATGAGATATAATTTAACGCATCCGTTGTGCATCTATTTTTAACAAAACCAAATTGTTTTTCCGATATGATATTGCATTCCATTAGAAATAAATACAACCTATTTACAAGATTTTCTCAAATATATTTGCTAAGTTTGCTATTAGTGATATCGGCCTATAGTTAGTCATACATGACCTGTCACCAACTTTGTAAATAGGAACTATGTCTGCTTGTTTTAATGCAGATGGCCAGTAGGCTTGTTGTATAGACGTATTAAAAATATGTTCTAATGGTTTATCTATATAGTTAACTAGAAATTTGATCGTTTTTGCATTGATATTATCAACACCTCCAATCTTGTTTATCAATGTATCTACAGTTTTTCGAATCTCAACACAATTGGTAGGATATATAAAGATTGATTTGCTATTTTTATGTGGTAATTTAGGTTGATATTTTTTTCTTTTTTTATATTACAGCCTACACAAGTCCTCTCGAAGAGTCTTATACGGCTCTTCCCTCTGCCCGATACCATACAATGTTACCGGCCAGAGAGGCTCCCTATAGTCGCGGTGCATGTGCATCACATCGGAATGTAGTGCGCATGCTTCTCGATTGGCCCTACAGTTTAATTATACAGTGCGAAACTGTATACAGTGGGATCCGAACCACTGGAGCTTTGATGTTATAAGACACTTATGTATATAACATACAAACTTATGTAAACATAGAGGTGTCCGGATATCAGAAAGTGCCGAGAGTCAGGCTGGAACCCAGAACCTCTGGATTACTGGCCCGACACTCTGCCCACTGAGCCATCGCCGCTCATTGATCTGTATCTATGTTAGGAATTTGTTTACTTAAGTCTAATCCTATTTTGAAAAAATAATCATTCATGTGGTTAGCTATAGATAATTCGTCTTCAATTTTTTGACTGTTTACAACTAAGTAATCAGGTGACTTGTTTTGTTGCGTATTTTTACCAATCTTAGTATTAATAATATTCCATAGCTGCCTTGATTGTTACTATTTTTTTTATTTCATTATTCTCAAATTTGTATTTCGCATCTTTAATGACTCTATTTAAAATTTTTTCGTAATTTTTATATTCATTTTTTAATTCCAAATTAGTTGGGTTCAATTTCCACAATTTATATAAATTTTATTTAGTTTGACACGAGACTTGGATTGCTTTAGTTATCCACTTTTTTCTTGGCAGTGCTTCTTTATTTTTTTTCTTTAATTTTTTGGAATATGTAGCTAACTCAAGACAACTATGTATCATTTGAATAAGTTCATTTACTGCATCATTTGGATCCTGTTTTGTCAGTACTATCTGCCAGTCAAAATTTTCAGCTATGTTTTTTAACTTTTTATAGTTTATGCATTTGTTAACTGTTTCACTTGCTTTGTGTATCTTAATCTGATCTATATTTATGAATAACGGGTAGTGATCGTTAAACGGTGTATTTAATTTAAAAGATTCAATTTCTATATTCTTAGTTCTAGCGAAACAGTTATCAATGCACGTTCCCTTCTCATTATTTAAGGATGGCCGCGTAATTCCTCTGAAGTACGGTACATATTCACGTTCAAGATAATTAATTACAAATTCCTGACTAATTGATTTGTCGCTAGTTTCTAGATTTGCTACATTATTTTCTAGTATATCAATATTGAAATCTCCAAATATACAGTGATTTTTAACATTCCTATGTCTTACCAAGAATTTTTTTACACTATTGACAAATTCAGACTTTGGTATGTCATGACATCTGTACATAGCAGAAATTCTAATGGATTCACCTGTCATAAGTTTTATATCAGTACTTACAATACTCAATCTATCAACAACCTCAATTTTATCATTACTATATATGTTATTTTTTATATAAACTAAGACGCCATCAGCCTTATTAATTTTACTTTCATTATAACAAGTTTTGTAGCCTTGCAGTTGATAATATTGAGTGTATTGTAAGTTCCAAGTTTCAGTACATACAATTATACACGGCTTTCTTTCTAGAGACTCAATAAACACTTCTAGTTTTACAAAATTAGCATTTAAGCTTCTTATGTTTACGCATAAACTAAAGTTCTTCTTTGTCATTAATGACTTATTGAGTTCTTTCAGATTTTCAACTTCACATTAAAACTTGCCTATGTCTTCAGTGCTGATATCTTGATCAATTCTTATGTCTTGCTCCTTAGTCTGTCTGCTATATTATTATTCAATGACTGAAGTGACGTTGCCGAAATACCAGAAGCTTTAGCTACCATACCTTTCGCTGACGTTCCTACTTTGCCGATATATCTTGGCAAAGTAGGTTTCATTGTATAGTCAGTATAATCAATATACTTCCTTATCTTGGATTGCAAAATTCCGCATTCTTGGCTATATATTGCCACATGTTCCACATTGAACTTTGTTTTATATTTTTCATTACTGTAAGCACAGTTTGCACATTTGACGTTATTTGCTTGACAATCTACTGTTTTATGATCACCAGCACACTTTAGGCAAACAGCTGTATTTGTACACTTCCTATCGTTGTGGCCAAAGCTGCTACAGTTAAAGCATGGTTTAACGTTACAATAATCATACACTCTGCAGTTCTGATATCCTACAAAAAGTCTATTCTTGTTTTCTCTAATGTGTTGGTATAACTCAGCAGGAACTTCCAATATCACAGACTGCGATCCAGTTTTACTGTTCTCATAGGAATTCAAAACAACACATTTTTTTTTGAAAGCACCAAAGTTCCTTTCATTGATGTCTAGTTCAATACTAGCATTGTCCATTTTTTCTAGGTTATTTAATCCTACAACTTTAACTTTAGGATTTATAACTTGTTCTTTATTTACATCACATACCTCAGCAAGTTTACTTTTTAGTAATTTATGTGCTTTGGTGACACTTTCCTCATTCAATAAGTTTATGACTATTTCATCTTTTTTCTTGATAACCTTCTTCGTTTGTATTGATTTATCCTTTATCAAATAGTGAGATACCTTTTTGATTAATTCATCAATACTCTAGTCATCTTTTTTTTAATATAATATTAGGAACACGTTTCGTCTTTAGGATAGTTTTGGTACTTGATATAGCTTCAAAAGTTTTGCTTTTAATCGTCGGTATTTCATTTCTATTCTTGTCTAATTACTCCTTTAATAATTGATTTTTATCTCTTAATTCTGTATTTATCTCCTTTAAGGGGGTCTCAAACCCATTTCTGCGATTTTACCGACCTTGCGGCCGGTAGTGTAGATAGTGCTAATAATAACCTCTGGCGCCATCTGGCTTCAACCACTACAAAAATTTGCAATATCAAAACTCACACTGCGTGTTGCCGTACACGCAGATTTGATATAACGAAAAATGCCTATACATAATGATCTGTATTTCGTATATACATCACACGTGTTTCGACTACACGCATTTTTTACAATAAAATAACTGTGCATTTCGCATATACACGCGTGTTTCGAATACACGCTTTTTATATTATAAAAATTAATAAATAATTACGTGTATTTCGCATATACACACGTGTTTCGAATACACGCTTTTCTTATGACAAAAAACTACTTTTGAGATGTGCAATTTTTTTTCCCAAAAATGTGAAAAAAAAATGAGTTTATGTATAAATGATGCATTGTATAAAGTTGAAACTTGGTATAAAAGCCCTTGTTATGCCTTTCAACAAATTTATACAGTTTAGTGACTTAAGCGTACATTACGAGAGCTTATTATATCAAGTTTCAAGTGTATACAATGCACCACTTTTGGAGAACCAACTCAAAGAAATTTAAAAAAAAATTGTGTTTATATACTGAAACGCTAGGAGAAGCCTAGGTTTCTTTTCGACCGTGCAACCGAACAAGCTTCAATTCATACGTGGTGGCGAGCCGCCGCGGCTCAGGGCGCCAGGCATCGAAATGCCAGGGACCTAAGATACCCTTTCCTTGAGAGGCCACCACGTGTCAAAGACTGTCGATGCGAGAAATTTAAGCTCGGCTAGCTTATCGTTGGGAAAGGTCGGGAGTCAGGGCCGTGGAATAATAACGCTTGACTTGGCTGTTGCTGACTTTGCTTTTACGTACTCACTTTATTTTGACTCAATTCTCTGAATTTTATTACACTACGGCATCCTGCCGATAATCACTCTGTCTCTCACATGGCCCGCTGGCCGAGACTTCACACATCACACTCCGCGGCTCGCATACCGCTCGCTTGTTCACGGCCCACGACAAGGTCGCCGCGATTTCCCCATCCGAGTGCGCGAAACGGCCCCACGTAAAATTCGCCGACGGATCCGCCCGTGCCCATCGCGCAATCGACGCCGTGCTCGCGCTCGTCAGCGCGAACACCGCCGACTTGCCGATGCGGCCGAAACACTCGCCTCGCCTCTCCGAAACGTCCGCCGGCCAGGACGATCGGCGCGTCCGTCACGACGTGCTCTCACGGGCTTGCGACTCCCCGGCCGAATCTTCAACACATTATTACCGCCCGCGCGCCAATCTTTTCCTAGCCGCTTGCCGGCAACCTTGCCGCGACCGTGACGCGCGCACACACACACTACACAGGGACTCGCTGTCCCGACACACGTCTAACTACTAACCTACTCCATCCCAATGCATCCGCGCATTATCGACTCATAATAATTATCTAAACTATCGGATATCAGACAGCCATCTCGCATGAGGCTGTCTGCGCAAACCTTATGATCTAGCGAGAGCGGAAGCGAGAGCGATTAATCTATTAACAGGACGGGAGCGATAGCTGAGGACTATACGATAGCTTTGGAACAAGGAGTTAAGTACGATACTAAATTAACAAGGGATTCGATAGCTGAGTGACGGAAATGGATACGATAGTTGGATTAAACGATAATTGGTTAGAAAACGTTAACTGGGCGCACGAGAACGATAGCTGGACCGGGATTTACGATAGCTGATTGTTGCACGCGAGCAACAATCACGAGAGCGAAATATTCGAGAGCGATAAAACACGACAGCGGCACAAGGCACGAATCCTGGCACGTGGTCGCGAGACGGCGCCATTTTCCTTTGTCGCAACCTGCGAGATTGCGCCGCGATAAGCACGTGTTCGCGACGATTTTATGCACTCGCGCACTTTACGATTCGCGAATATTAAAACGACCGCACTGACACCACTTACTTTTTTATTGCGAATCGTCGACTCCAATCCGCTCCTTGGGCTGCTGAGTTTGACGCCAACAGGAAGAACGGTGTCAGGCAGAGCGAAGAGAGAGCAACCTAGCTCGGCCGAGGCTGATAAGCGAAAGGGACGAGAATCTCCCCACCGGTCGGCACACGAGGCCCGCGAGTCAGCGCCGCGCGCGTTCGCCGAGTGTACTCTCTCCTCCCGCACTCGCTCGCATGGACGCTCCGCCGCGGGAGCCGGGCGCTCTCTTACCGACGCGGCGTTTCTCGCGCGCTTTGTAACGTGCAGTCGGACTGCCACGTTACAGTACAAGTGATGCAATGTTTAAACTTGAAACTTGGTATGCAAGCCCCTGTTATATATTTCAACATATTTATACATTATAGTGACTTAAGTGTAACCAGAAGATCTAGTTCGTTCTAATTATACGCTTTTGGCGCAAGTGTTTTCGAACATAATAGATCTTTTGGTTACACTTAAGTCACTAAACTGTATAAATATGTCGAAATACATAACACGGGCTTGCATATCAAGTTTCAAGTGTATATGTTACATGAGGTTTGAGATATACAATTTTTAACCACACAAATCTTAAAAACTTAAATTTATATAGATGTGCTATATCATCATATAGACTTGCGACAAAATTTTGGCCTGCAAAAAGCTTTGGAAGGAACAAGAAGCGTCAGAAGCTACTTAATTAGCCGTATAAAAGGAGATGTACTAGTATAAGCAGCAAGTTGACCTTGGTCGAGGACCAGTAGGGAATCCTGAACATACAGCTGTTGCAGGAGTTGCTTGTATAGCAGCAGCAGCAGTTGACCAAGCTCGAGTAGCAGCAGCAGCAAAAGTTGTATGAATATAAGCAGCAAAAGCTGCACACACAGCAGTCGCAGCAGTGGCCCCTGAATATGCAGCTGGAGTACACTGTGGACCAGTAACTCCAGCAGCACTGGACTCCGTACTAGTAACAGCAGACCCTGGTCGAGGACCTACTGTAGATCCTTGATGTACAGCTGTAGAATGTATACCAGCAACTTCCAACTTCAGGGTCGTCTACAGATGATTGAAACAGGTCAGCAAAGCTAACCAGACCAGCAAACAGCGTGATTTCTGCTCCAGGGTTGTCTTCTGATGATTGAAATGGGCCTGCAACGCTAACCTGTCCAACAAACAGCGTGAATCTGGTTCCAAGGTCATCCTCAGATGACTGAAGCCTCCAGCAACCCCACCCAGTAGCACCAGAGAGCGTGAACTTGGTTCTATTGTCGTCCTCAGATGTTCGAAGCCTCCAGCAACGCCAGCCAGTACCACCAGTGAGTGTGAACATGGTTCCAAGGTCCTCCTCAGCTGATTGAAGCCTTCAGCAACGCCAGCCATCACCACCAAAGAGCGTGAAGCTGGTTTCAGAGTCGTCTCCAGATAACTGAAGCCTCCCGAAACGCCAACCAGCATCAGTAGCCGCAGACACTGTTTATCCAGCTCCAGAGTCATCTTGTTTGTAGCCGTCAATGCCAACCTATAATGCACAGACAGTGTAAATCAGCTATAGTCAACTACATATAACACAACCAAGTAATCACTGATTTCACTGCACATAACACAAGAAATACTTGAGTGAATTTTGAGTGTCGACGAATCTTCATCCAGACAGTATGTCGGAGGAAGGTATCAGCCGTTGAAGTAGCAGCACAAACAGTGATAGTCGATCCTCATCTAGAATGCATCTTGAAAGTTGAATGTATACGCAGAAGTGGAAGCAGTAAGAGCACCAGCAACAGAAGCAGCCACCAAAACAAGGGATAACCTCCAAGCGCAAAAAGTCAAGTTTCTTGCTGGAGTTGCGTATTTTCCTCTACTGCAGCACTCCTTGACGGACTGACACCCACACACTGCATCGTAGCTGATATTCCGGAGCATCACTTTTATATACTTCTCGCACTGCATTAGAAGTAAACGAAGCATTGGCGAGTCTCGCCGTGAGCAGCAGATTCGCGAGTGAGATCTTTGATTAGCACGCTAACACTGCTGTATCGCGTCGACGTGCTGCACTTATACAATCAATACCTTTGAATAACTTGAAGTTGAACCGAACGAGCGAAGGCCGGGATGCAGCTTCAAAACGTCAAAACACAAGGCACGGCTAGCGAGTGGCAGCTGCGTGAACGTGTCGCCGCAGACGCCAGTAGGTCCCCAGATCGACGCGCACAATGTATGCGCAGTCGTCGTACTCACTTCGCCAGAGCCGCGGACAGAGCAACGAACAGCTGTTCGGCGTCGCTTGGATGATAATAAAACTATTTTTTTTTTGTTCAAATTATGGAAAACCAAGACATAGTTGCCCTTTCTCTCATCATTTTATATCTATGTGCAAAGTTTCAATGGGCAACTATGTCTTGGTTTTTGATAATTCACCGTATTTATTTAGTTTCAATCAATTTTCTACCGAGTACTTGTTCTATCGACTCGGTCGGTAAAAATTGGGTTTGAGACCCCCTTAAAAAGGCATTTTCAAGTTTCAAGTTAGTATCCATTGATTCACTATTACTTTCTGTTAGAACATTTTGAAAATCTTCTAGTATCTGTTTCCTAATTTCTTGTTTTTCAAAGTGCTTTACTTGAGCAATTACAATCCTCGCATCATTACTCAGCAATTTATTGTCTACTTTTGAGGTTAGGTCTAGATTAGATCCTCGAAAATAACTATGAAAATCCGTACGACCTCACAATGGAGGAGATCGACGAAAAAATTAATGCTTGTGAAAATCTCAACGAGGCACAAAAGTCAATATTAAAGAATTTAATAATAAAAAGAAAAGAAGTATTTGAAAAGAAAGCTGGTCTTTTAACCACATATGAGCATAAATTAGTAGTAACAAACTTGGCAGATCAGACTAGCAGAAAATTCAAGAAAGAATACCGCGTTCAAAGTAGACAATCACGTCTATGAGTTTAACGTCGTCCCGTTTGGTATCAAAACAAGCGGAGCTGCATTAATTCGAGGGCTCGCGGAAGCTACGTGGGATTTTAACGATTTTCTAGTGTTATTCGTTGATGATTTAATGATAAAATCACAAACCTTTGATGAGCACATCGAACACCTCGATAACTTATATGAAAGATTGATTGACCATAACTTACGACTAAATTTCAAAAAATCAAAATTTTTCAGCGAAGAAAACGAACTTCTTGGACATTATATCTCTGCTAAGGGAATAAGACCGGATCCAGAAAAAATTCGCACAATTCGCGATTTTAAAAGGCCAAAGAATTTGAAACAATTACAAAGCTTCATTGGATTCATTAATTTCTACTCAAAATTTACTAAACACTTTGCAGAAAGTCTAGTACCACTATTGAACCTAATGAAGAAAAATGTATTGTTTCATTGGACGGCTGAGCATCAAAAAGCGTTTGAAAAAATTAAAACACTTTTTGATGACAATATCATATTAAAATATGCAAATCCGAAAAAACCATACATACTGACGACAGACGCGTCAGACTTCGCACTTGCCGCGGTCCTCTCACAATTAAACGATGAAGGAGAGGAAGAAGTAGTATGCTTCGTGAGCAGAACACTCAAGGGAAGCGAATGTTCATATTTCACAACTGAAAAAGAAATGCTTGCCCTCGTGTGGTCACTCAACAAGCTAGATACATACCTAAGGGGGGCAGTGGAGATCAAAGTCCGCACGGATCACGAGGCCCTGACATTTCTAAAAACATGTAAGTTCAATAATCAAAGACTGCAAAGGTGGAACCTCGCGATTCAGGACTTTAATCTAAACCCAACATATATCCCAGGTAAACAAAACGCGGTCGCAGATTACCTTAGTCGCATGGACGAAAGCGGAAAGACTAAGGCAGAAAGCCAATCAGAAATTATAATTTCCGCTATCGTCCAGCAGAAACCGAGCGGCGAACTTGTAAATATTTGTAACATGCAAGGCACGCAAAACGCTCGCGCTTCGCGTTTTGCGCATAAGGCACGACCGCCGACGCTCGCGCTTCGCGCTCGCTGTCTAACCTTACTACTTAATCTAATTATTAGAAAAAAAATCAATGAAAAAACATTGATTATTCATCTTTTTTCTTGTATACAATTAAAAAATGTGTTGGCCATACATAGCTTCAAAGTTTTTACAAATATTTCAGTTTTTGACTTATGATTTTCAATATTGTTGATTTTCGAATAGAAATTCATATAAATTTTAACATGTATTCTCTTATTGCAACGAAATAATTAAAAACCCTTTTTTATTCCGTAAGCTTAGAAAAAATTATCTTTTTATAGTAGTTGAATTCAAATTATACACGCGATATTTCATAAGGTGGCCAAATTCGGAACTATCCTATTGGTGGAAAATACATTGATTTATATGTAAGCTGTGACTGTGACGTGCCCATGCAGCCGCCNCATGCAGCCGTCTGCCGTGTGTGTTTTGACGTTTTGAAGCTGCCTCCCGGCCTCCGCTAACCGCAATGTTTTGCTCTGTTTAACTTTTCGGCGATATAAGTGAGTGCGTAGTGAAAAAACGGAAACGACGACGCGATGCAGCAATGTTATATGTAGTTTTAAAATCAGAACAGAAGTGCTGCTATGGTGCCTATACGTGTTTACAAGCAACATCTGCTCACCGCGATCCCGCTCGCGGATCAGCTGCTCGCGGTTGTTGCTTTGTAAGACAGTGCAAAAGGTATTCAAAAGTGATGCACCCGAAATGACACCGACGATGCGATGTGTGAGCAGTGCGAGTGTCAGTTCATGAAGGAGTGCTGCAGCATAGGAAGATATGTCGCTGNAGGAAGACATGTAGCTCCAACAAGAAACTTGAGTTTTTGCTTGGAGGTTATCCTTTGTTTTTTGGATTGGAGTACTCCTGCGAATGCTGCTCCTGCTCATTCTATTGATGTGCTGATACATTCTTCTTGCAACATGCTGCTTGGATGAAGATTCACTATCGCTTAAGATCTACGACTGGTTTTCCTTTGTTCTATTTCCTGTGATCATTATGTTTATATCTATTGTGATATCTATTGTGTTATGTGCAGTATAATCAGTGTAATTTTGTGATCTGGTTTTTAGAGTTGTTAATGCGATGCCTCCAAGCACGGTTGGAACTGGCATTCAATATTCTCTCTCTCTCTCTCTCTCTCTCTCTCTCTCTCTCTCTCTCTCTCTCTCTCTCTCTCTCTCTCTGGTGGTGCTGGTTGGCGTTTCTACGTACTTCAACAGCCTCAATACGACTCTGGAGCTGGATTTATGGTATCTGATCGTATTGCTTGGCATCTCTGGCTGATGTCATCACCAGGAGACAACCTTAGAATTACATTTGAACTTGTTTGGCGTTGCCAAAGCTGATTGGATCACCTTCAGACGATCTTACAACTGAATTGATGCTGTCTTGGAGTATTGGTTGGCGTTCTTGGATACTTCAACTATTTGCTTAGAATTCGAGTTAGAGCCATTTTTAGCGATTTTTGGAGGTGACCGCATTCTGCGTATACATGCAGGATCAAGCCCTAAGTAGGACCGGCACCTTACTATCATGAGAGGAGTTTCGCACCCAAAAAATGTTTAGCCTGATTGACCAAAGTCTCTCAGAGATAATTGCATCACAACAAAATTTTTATCAAAAATTACATGTAACTACATGTAAAATCAAACAAATTGTGCCTGCATTTCAAAACAACGTAGAGGATCGGGATAAAAAAAAATAGTTTTTTAGTTTGTGCGAGAGGAGACTCCTAAAATGTCAGCCCGATCGGTCGAAAATTGCGTGAGATATCGCATCTCACACATTTTTCGCACACGAAACTATAAGGCACTTCCGTGTCGCGGTCGTGCCTAAAAAGTGTAGTTTTGAGCGTGACGATTGTGCTATAGTATATCTTACACTTTTTTCAGCCTAGCCCCCATCCGCCAAGCGTGGTTAACGTGCGATAAGAAATTTCGTTCCTAAAAGAAAACGGGAAAAAATGATTCATGTGTTATTTCTTAGCTTGAATTGCGATGTGATTATGTAAGGACAAGACATGTACGACATCAAGATACTAGAAAAAAGTAGTCGAATTAGTCTAGTGGTCGAAAATCCATGTCACAAATGGTGTTGGCTCTGAAATATTGCAAAGAAATAATATTTATTGTATGCTGTAAGCTTGACCAGACTATTCATGTAAGCTTTGCTTAACATACATTTTGGTGTTTTAGTCTCCCAGATTCCCTATGGTATAGGCTCATAAGAATATTGTAGGCTATACTGTAAATACCTTAGGGCTCTCGCGTCACGAACTAGTGCCCCCACTTTACGAAACGACGTGTAGTTTCAGGCCGCTGGTTTCGGGCTGCTGATGCCCGAAATTCGTGAATCCATTGCACGAAAATCTAGGGGGCGCTCGATACCGGCAAATCGTACATCTGTTGCCCTAAGGTATTTTCATTTGGAACAGCTTTTCGGTGTTTATACACACGTATGCGGTTAAGTTAAATTAAATAATGGTATTGTTGATGGCACAATGTCTGCCAACAAAAGTCAAAGGTTCCACCAAGGTACTAAATTCGGAATGCGTTGTCTATATCATAAACTTATAATTTAATACTGATCCAAATCAAATAAATAAAATCTATTATATAGAAGAAAAGTACACTAAAATATTATTTAATACAAAATATATTATCTTTAGATTATAGCTACAAAAATGGAGCTTGATATTCGAATGCCATCTTCGTTGTGGAAAGATAAGGCAATGATAGAAGCAAATTTAGCTGTTCTATATAGTTTCCAGGTAAATACTGATAATAAATGATTGTATTATTTCAAAATCAAGTTATTATTTTAAATTTGAGAACATTATGTCATTGTTCTTAACAGTTAGTAGGTATATTTGAAAAATGCATGGTTTTAATCTTTATTTTGTGAGCCCCTAAATAATACATTCATCAAGCCCCATATACCCTTACGAAAATGATCTGCATGTGATCCTGCATACCTAACTGCATGACATCATGCATGAGTTACTGCATGAACAACTGCATAAAAACCTGTAAACTTTTATGCACGATTTTTTGCATGAGATATTGCATAATGTACTGTACATAAATATGCATGTAGCTGTACATGCTATTATGGTGGAATATCTGCACAGAATTCGCGTAAGTTGGGCATGAGTTATTGCACTGTTCTATGCATACATGTGTGCAAAACATTATACATAAACTCATGCTTTTTCTATGTACAGATTTCTATGTTTATGAGATTCTACATGCTGTGCGTCCAGAGTGGACGGGTGGGTGCCTATCACCACTACACAGCGCGTCCTCAGGTTGCGGATAGAGGTACGGCCCCTGAGAAAGCGGTTAGCTGCGAATAAATCGAATAAGCAGCCGCGGGCAGCCGATAGGCCCAGGCGTGGGTGTGATGAGCCCACACTGGCGATCGAACGCATTCATCTAGAAACACTAAGCAAGCACCACAACAACGAACACTCAACAATATTTCTTATTTCACTTTCTCTTCATACCTAACTATGTCTATAATCTATCTCTTTTAGCACACATTACAAAAATCCTGTTGTCGTAGAGGATGCGGGAGCAATGACAACTGCCCCGAAAGGGGATGTGTAGAATGATTCGCCATCTGGTCTTACACGGCAACGAAGCCAGCGAAGCAGGGGGGCGTTAGGATACGAGCGTGAGTCCGTAGTGTGTCCGACGATGAGCTGACTCCGTTCTCATCAAAGTTGGAAAGCTCTCATACTTAGTTCTAGAGAGATATGGTTATCACCTCTAGAACGGATGATTCACCTGCGATCGGAACAGGATCCAAAACGCGCTGGTTTCACTTACTATCATGGCTAAAAAAAAACAAATCCAAACCAAAATCAATAGGGACTTAAAGGTAGGAACGTGGAATGTGCGCAGTTTATACAGAGCAGGCGCGTACCGGGAAATCTTAAAAGAAGCTGACGGGTATAATCTAGACTTAGTAGCTATACAAGAAACTCGGTGGCAAGATAGCGGTATGTTAGGAAACGAAAACTTCATCTTTATCTACGGGGACGCGAGCGGACATTCCCTAGGTACCGGATTTCTAATTAACAAAAGAATTATACACGCGGTTAAAAGTTTAAAATTCGTAAACGACAGACTCTCGTATATCGTCATCGAAGGAGCGTGGTACAATTACGTGGTTATTAACGTGCATTGTCCTACGGAGGACAAAGAGGAAGAGGTGAAGGATCTTTATTACGAAGCCTTGGAGCAATTAATCAACCAATTCGCGTCTTACGACACCAACATAGTAGTGGGAGATTTCAACGCTAAAATAGGGAAAGAGGAAATGTTTAGGCCCACTATAGGCAAGGAAAGTCTGCACGAAACCAGCAACGATAACGGTATTAGAGTCATAAATTTCGCGGCTGCAAAAGATCTTATAGTAAAGAGTACGTACACAATGATATACACAAAGTATAACGTGGACATCGCCGGACGGAGCTACGAAGAATCAAATCGATCACTTTCTTATCGATAAGAGGCGCCACACGAACGTACTTGCCGTAAGAACCTATAGAGGGGCGGATTGCGACTCGTATCATTTTCGAGTAGTGGCCAAATTAAGAGCCAAATTAGTAGCTGGGCAAAATAGTAAACGGGCGAACAAAGTAGAAACGTTCGATATTGAAAATCTACGGAACGGGATAGAACGAATTAAGTATCAAGTAGAAATAAGAAATCGATTTGAGGTACTCGAAGAAACGGATGCACCGACGGAGGTAGATGACGACCCGAACAGTCTTTGGGGGGATATCGAAAAAACGATAAAAGAGGCCGCGAATAAAGTGCTAGGTAGAAAGAAAAAGCCAAAGAGCAAACCATGGTTTGACGAAGAGTGCGAACTCTGGTTTGAAAGGCGGAAAAAGGCCAAATTAGACAACGTACACAATGGAGGCGATAGGGCCGTAGAAGAGTACCACGAAATAAGAAGGCAAGTAGGGGCGATTTACAGATTATAAAAATAGAAACTAATAGTAAGGAAAATAACCCGCGCCAGATGTACAAAGGAATTAACGCTATTAGGAAGGGTTTCCAGAGTAGATCGCAATTAATGAAAGATGAGGGCGGGAATCTCGTTACAAGCGAAAATGAACTGCTAAAGCTGTGGAAAGGATATTTTGATAAGTTACTAAACGTACATGAAAACTGCGAGGAAACGGGAGACGAAATCCACACTGCGGAACTCCATATGGAAGAACCGACCTACAAAGAAGTAGAAGCCGCGATCAAAAAACTAAAAAACAATAAGGCCGCGGGAAACGATTTTATACCAGCTGAATTGCTTAAATACGGGGGCACCGCGCTTACATTCAAAATTTTTGATCTAGTATGTGCTATTTGGAAACATGAAACGATACCGGAAAACTGGAAAGAATCTATCATTATACCAATTTCCAAAAAGGGAGATAAGACAGATTGCAATAACTACCGTGGAATCTCACTTTTAGCTACCTGTTACAATGTTCTGTCAAACGTAATACAGGCCAGACTCACACTCATTTAACGAAAAAACGCAGATTCTAGGATATGCAGATGATTTGGACATAGTGGGGGATAATGGCGAAACGGCAGCGAGAAACGCGGAAATACTCATAAATGCGGCCGAGGAAACGGGGTTAGAGGTGAGCGAATCGAAAACGAAATATGTAACGGTTCGACTTTCCCCGTGTGTTGAGTAGTCGGCCGGACGCCAGGATTAGGTTAGGGGAAAGGTTAATTGAAGAGACTTGTTTATGCAAATAATAACAATAAAGATATATTCTAATGTTTAAGTTAACAAGTTGATAAATCAATTATGAGTCTCCATCTGTAACAGAAATCGATATCGCGGTGATTTAGAATATTTCGCCTTCACAAACAATTTAACTTAATCTATAGCGGTTTACGGTACATTAACGCGTCGTTACCGGAGTTACGTTGTTTCGGTGCGACTACCGGTTTTACGGATACGGTATCGGAGGACGGTGAAACGGGTTCGGGTTAAACAACGGATTTTCGGAGGTTTAGGTCTCCCTCGAGTCCATGAAGTCGTGTGCGCACGGCTACACGGATCGAGGTCGCTCGTCTCGTTCTTCTCCTGATCCTGTGTGCTCACAGTGACCAGGTGAATCTCAAGAGGTCGGCGGTATTGAACGGACAGGAGTTGACCGGTGCTTCACCAGGACGTGTGCTCACGACCTGGGGAATCGTCGGCGGGCTTTAGTTATTCTCTCAGCCCCGTGTGCGCACGGTGGCTGGGAAGACAACCAGTCCCTTGGGGCGGATGTTCGGGGGCAGGTGGCGACGTCGAGTATCCACTACGTGTGCTCACGTAGGGGAGCCTCGGCGCTGTTCGGTTACTCCTAGTTGTCTCGTGTGCGCACGACGGCAACTCGGAGTTTCGGGTTCGTCGACAGCGTCGTCACGTGTGCTCACGAGCCGACGTTGCTGGCGTCGATCCTCTCTAGCTGTTCCTCTCGGTAACGTGTGCGCACGATGCCGACAGGAGTTCAACTCGAGTAGAACTGCCCGCTATGCCGCGCGGGCCGCTTTATATAGGCGTGTTCGCGGCGCGCCGCTCGCGCCGCCTGGCGCGTCTCCGCTGAGTTGCTAGTAGAGTCTCGCGCTCGTGCGGACTGGCCTTTCGGTTGGTGCGCGCGCGCGCTCACTTCGCTTCGTGCGGACTCGCCTTTGTTCGCTGCGCGCGCGCGCTCGCTGGCGTCAGCTGATTTACTCGGCGCTGTGTTTGTTTACATCATGTGCGAGACTTACATGTCGTCACATCTCCCCCTCTCTTCGGAGCGTGAAATTTCGCGCTGGCTAAATTTTATGCTAACAAAACAATGAAAAAAAAACAAAAAAATTAATACTTCATTCTACTCTTAACTTATATAACTACTTCAGATTTCTTAAACCTAAATTATAACTACTACGGATTCCTTAAACTCAAATTATGACTACTACGGATTTCTTAAACGCTAAGTCACGTCGCTACCTTCTTCGTCTTCTTCGATGCTGCTTCTTACTCCTTCGTCAGTGAAAGGTTTAAGGTCCTCGACGTGTATATGCTTGATGTTGCGCCCTTTGTCGTCCTGAAGGTCGAAGATTACCGGTGACACCTGTTTCTTGACAGATAGCGGTTTTGAGTATTTCGGGGCTAACTTGGCATTGCGTGCGTCGGCTTTACTGGACAACGTCACTAATTTCCTGACTACCATGTCACCAACATCCGGCTTCCATTCCCTTCGCCGAAGGTTGTAATGCTTCTGTTGCTTATCGAACTGTCGAGCCATTTGCGTCTTTGCCAATTCGATTGCATCTCGTATATGCTGGATTCTACTAGACAGAGATGTGGTGTGTTGGGAGCCTACTTTCTGGAGAAGGCTTCCTGGCGTTCTAAACTCTCTACCAGTGTTTAGATATGCCGGAGTGTAGCCGGTTGCCGTGCTACAGGCGGTATTGTAAGCGAATTCCAGCTCGCATAAATTCTCGTCCCACTTCTTGTGGTGTTTTCCGACGTACTGGGCGATCATTGTCTTTACCACCCTGTTAGTTCGCTCTACTGGGTTGCACTGGGGACTGTACGGCGGGGTTTTTCGGTGATGCACTCCGTTTTCTTTCAGAAACCTTGTGAATTCCTTGCTGACGAATTGTCGACCATTATCGCTTACCAGTGCGTTCGGGCAACCATGGCGGAAAAAGATTTTCTCCTTTACGTGTCGGATTATGGCCCGGCTATCGGCTTTCTTGAGCGCTGCTAGCTCCACCCACTTGGTGAATCTGTCCTGCATTACCAGTAGCCATATGTTCCCTTTGCTGGATCGTGGCTGTGGTCCGACGAGATCGATCGAGACCATTTCCCATGGTTGTTCGACGTTGGTTGCGTGCATAGTCCCCGCTCTTGTTTGTTGCTGCGCCTTGTATGATTGGCAGTTCGGGCAGCTACGTACATATCGTGCACCCTCTTGCAACATACATGGCCAGTAATAGCTTCGTGCTAAACGCTGAAGCGTTTTGGCCACTCCCAAATGTCCTGCGGTCATATTATCGTGACATTCTCTTAGGATAGCGGTTCGTTTGTCGGTGGGAATACAGATTTTCCAATCCTCGGTTGCATCGGTGTCGTTGAAATCCAGCGTGTGAAGGATATGGCGGTGTAGGATTCCGTCCTTTATGCAATATTCCGGGTAACTCTTCGGATCTTGTTGTACGGCGTTCAGTTTTTTGGTGTACCATGTGCACTTCGTTTTGATATCGATCTTGCACACGGTTACGGGTTGTCTGGAGAGGGCATCTGCGACGGTGTTGTCTTTCCCTCTGCGGTACCTGACTTCGTAGTCCCATTGTGCCAGTTCCATGGCCCATCGTGCTAGTCTGCCGGACGGATTATCGATTTTCTCCAGCCATTTGAGGGATTGGTGGTCTGTCAGAACGATGAAATGATAGCCCTCGAGGTATTCACGGAATTTCCAGATTCCCCATTTTATGGCGAGACACTCTTTTTCGGTAGCTGAGTAGTTTCGCTCGGCCTGGTTCAACGATCGGCTGGCGTAGGCAATTACTCGTTCTTTTCCCTCTTCTTCCTGCGTCAGTACGGCCCCTAGCCCTTCGTTGCTGGCATCTGTCTGCAGTATAAATGTTTTAGCGAAGTCCGGGCATGCCAGGACTGGAGCGCGTACTAGGTCTTTCTTGAGTGCCTCGAAAGCTTCTTGTTGGTCGGAGCCCCATTCCCATTTTGCCTTCTTCTTCAGGAGCCTATTGAGAGGGGCTGTTTTCTTCGCTACTTGTGGTATGAATCTTCTGTACCAGGAGATTAACCCGGAGAATCGACGCAGTTCCTTGAGGTTCGTTGGTGCTTGTAGTTCCGTGATAGCTTTCACTTTTTCCGGATCCGTGTGCAACCCTTCTTCGTTTACCACGTGTCCCAGGTACTTCAGTTGTTTACGGCAGAAATGGCTCTTCTCCCAGTTCGGTTTCAGTTTGGCTTCTCGTAAGCGGCGCAAAGTTTCGCTAATCAGTTGCAGGTGGTGCTCGAAATCCTCGGTCACTATCACTATGTCGTCGAGGTAGCAGAATACATTCGGCTCTAGATCCGGGGTTATAACCGCGTTCATCAAGCGCATGAAGGCTGCTGGTGCCGAATGTAGCCCGAACGGTAGTAGTTTGAACTGCATCAAACCCCGTCCGGGGACCGTAAAGGCGGTATACTGTTTGCTCTCTTCCGCTAGAGGTATTTGCCAGTACCCATTTTTCAAATCGATGGTGGTCAGATATTTCGCTCCTCGAAGTTTGTTCAATGTTGCGTGGACCTGTGGTAGCGGGTGTGCGTCTTTAATACTGATTTTATTGATGCCTTGAAAATTTATGCAGAAGCGTCGTTTCCCATCTTTCTTCTTTGCAAGAACTATATTGGAGCTCCAGGCGCTATCCGATGGCTCAATCACGTCTTCTTGTAACATTTCCTCGACCGCGTCGTCGATGATTTGCTGCATAGCGGGGTTTCGTGGCCAGTAGCGCTGCTTAATTGGATTTGAATCCACCAGTTTTATCTGGTACTTAATCAGTGGTGTGGGGCCCTGTATGTCCTTGAATAACTCCTTCTCGTACCGGATGAGCTCATCCACTCGTGTTTGTTGTTCTTCGGTGATTTCGAGGATACCGGTTTCGCTTATCGACAATATTGATGTCTGAGTTCGGCTCGGCTGGAGTTCCCTTCCAGCTATAAATAGCCGGATGTTCAATTTCCTTAACGCGTCCATTCCTAGCAGCATTTCGTGGCGTAGTCCCTGCATGATTATAAACTTGTTCCTAAAATTATTGCCGAGGATTGTCACCTCCCCCTCCACGTAGTCCGACAGTTCACCTTAGTTGTAGCTCCGGTTTCATATTGTAGTAAAGGTTGTCGAGGTGTTCTTCCGGTGTGTATCCTCCTCTTCTTCTCATCAACGTCGTCAACGCGTTACAATATGCGCGTATAGTTTCGTTCGGTTTTTGTACTCTTTCGGCGATTTGTCTGGTTAAGTTTCGACGTTCTCCACTTGACAGGTAAAAATTTCTAAGCCACTCCACCAGCTCTTCCCAGGTCTCACAGTCGCTCGCGTAGTTTCGCCGCCACTGGAGCGCTTCCCCCCGGAGAAGCTCCGGTGCCCCCTGGAGCAGTTGTGCGCTAGTAAAACCGTAGGACTCCTGTAGTTCTTGGACTCTTTCGAGGAATGTATATACGTCTTTCCCCTCGAAGTGGCAATTCCATTTGCGTATTTGATCAAGGACCTTGTTTTCGCTAGGTGAGTGCTCCTGCGTGTCATCGGTTGGGGTGGACGTGCCTACTCGGCGAGTTTCCTCGAGTGTCCGCTGGATAATCTCTGAGCGTTCTGTCTCAAGATCCTGTTTTAAATCCACCTCTTCGTCGTAATCTGTGGGGTTCTCTACTGTTTCTAGCGGAATTCTTGTGGGATTTCGACATACTCGGATAGCCTGCTGGCGGAGCTCCACACCGTTCCTTCGGGTATCGAAGATCCTTCCGTTAATTCGGCGATCTAGTTAGCCCTTGGTTCAGGCTGTAAACGCCAGCTTCCCTTATACGTGGCTCGAAAAATGATGAGAGAATGAAAAGAAAAAGAATTGCTCCTCGGTTTTGTGTACTCTCTGAGTCTCTTTTAGCCGAAATATTCTAAGAAGTCGCGTTGCTGTGCACAGCCCATGTAACGGTTCGACTGTGCGCCTGGTGTTGCGTAGTCGGCCGGACGCGCAGGTGATAGGTTAGGGAAAGGTTAATTGTAAGAGACTGTTGTTTATGGTCAATAATAACATAAAGATATATTCTAATGTTAAGTTAACAAGTTGATAAATCAATTATGAGTCTCCATCTGTAACAGAATCGATATCGCGGTGATTTAGAATATTTCGCCTTCACAAACAATTTAACTTAATCTATAGCGGTTTACGGTACATAACGCGTCGTTACCGGTGTTACGTTGTTTCGGTGCGACTACGGTTTTACGGATACGGTATCGGAGGACGGTGAAACGGGTTCGGGTTAAACAACGGGTTTTCGGAGTTTAGGTCTCCCTCGAGTTCATGAAGTCGTGTGCGCACGGCTACACGGATCGAGGTCGCTCGTCTCGTTCTTCTCCTGATCCTGTGTGCTCACAGTGACCAGGTGAATCTCAAGAGGTCGGCGGTATTGAACGGACAGGAGTTGACCGGTGCTTCACCAGGACGTGTGCTCACGACCTGGGGAATCGTCGGCGGGCTTTAGTTATTCTCTCAGCCCGTGTGCGCACGGTGGCTGGGAAGACAGCCAGTCCCTTGGGACGGATGTTCGGGGGCAGGTGCAACGTCGAGTATCCACTACGTGTGCTCACGTAGGGGAGCCTCGGCGCTGTTCGTTACTCCCAGTTGTCTCGTGTGCGCACGACGGCAACTCGGAGTTTCGGTTCGTCGACAGCGTCGTCACGTGTGCTCACGAGCCGACGCTGCTGGCGTCGATCCTCTCTAGTTGTCCCTCGGTAACGTGAGCGCACGATACCGTCAGGAGTTCAACTCGAGTAGAACTGCCCGCTATGCCGCGCGGCCGCTTATATTAGGCGTGTTCGCGGCGCGCGCTCGCGCTGCCTGGCGCTTCTCCGCTGAGTTGCTAGTAGAGTCTCGCGCTCGTGCGGACTGGCTTTCGGTTGGTGCGCGCGCGCGTCACTTCGCTTCGTGCGACTCGCCTTGTTCGCTGCGCGCGCGCGCTCGCTGGCTCAGCTGATTTACTCGGCGCTGTGTTTGTTTACATCATGTGCGAGACTTACGTCTCGTCACAAATATATGATATGGATAAACTGGGCATTTGCGAAGGAGAAGGGGATCTTAGAGTCGGAAATTACTTTTGAGAAGGTTAGCGAATTCAGATATTTAGGCACAACTATAAATGATCGAAACGAAATCAAGCCGAGATTAATAAGAGACTACATTCGGGTAATGCCTGCTTCTACCCCTGAACAAACTACTAAATCAAAACTGCTGTCTAAAAATGTAAAAATAGATATATAGACTATAATAATGCCGGTAATCTTGTACATGCGAAACTTGGGCGCTTACTAAAGCGGAAGAAAACCGTTTTAGGGTGTTCGAAAATAAGGTTCTGCGAAAAATATACGGGCCAAAGAAAGATGAGGAAACCGGGGAGTGGAGGAAACTGCACAACGACGAGCTACATAACTTATACGCGTCACCGAATATAAACAGAATAATTAAATCGCGGAGACTAAGATGGGCAGGGCACGTTGCAAGAATGGGAAATGATCGCACGGCAGCGCGTATAATGAAAGGAAAGCCAAATACATCGCGACCTCTAGGTAGACCTAGACGCAGGTGGGAGGACAATGTAAAAGCGGACTCAACTGAAATGGATAGGATTAGCACAACATAGGGATACGTGGAAGGCTTGCGTAGATGAGGCAATGAACTTTCGAGTTCGAAATGCTACTTAAAAAAAAAAAAATGAGATTCTACATGTCAACATGCACATACCTTCATAGAATATTGTAGACAAATATACTGATTATCATGTAAGGCTAACTTATGCAAGTAAATTTTAATGTAAGCACGCAATATTTGCAATAAATTGTGCTTAAATTTTTGCAGGATTTCGCTTAAGGGCACAGGTTCAAGCCGTTTCCGTTAGATTTTCAAAAACGATCGTTACCGCCAGACAAAGACTGGAAAGAGCAAGCGACTGCCACGAATAACAAATTAAAAACCAAGTATACATTTTTTGACTGAAACGTGCATTTGGTTTAGGAAAAATTAATTTTCGTAGAGAATTCAACGAAGTGACTGTTAAGATAGAGAGGGGATAAAAGGTTACTGCACGTGCAGCAATCACGGGCACAAATTTAAAATACTTGAAGATTGTAAGAAAAAAAAACCTATCTGACGTGGATGATTATGCTCCCAAAAATCCTGATTAAACCGTACACCAGCTCCGTTAAAGATCGTCGTAGCATCCATAGAAAATTTTCATGACAACTCGGGAAAATATTCAAAGTCAAACAACACTGAAGTTGTATGCATAAATGTATCAGTGGTAGATGATACGTGAAAGTTACTTCAGTCTTGTTTATACTTGAAAACTTTCACGAGCCGTCTTCGACAGAAGCTACGGAAATCTTCAATAGAGCTGGTGTACGGTTAAATTAGGATTTTTGAAAGCTTCATCAACGAAGTCAGATAAGCTTGTTTTTCTAATAAATCTAATAATAAGTAAATAATAAATATTAATAAAATTCTAATAATAAATAATATATAAGTATTCCAAATTTTGCTCGCGATTGACGCACCTTTTAATCTCTCTCTATCTCTGTCACTACGTTGAATTCTATACAGAAATTATTTTTCTTAAACGGGATGCATGTTTAAGTAAAAAATTATATATTTTGTTTCTAATTTGTTATTCTAGATAGCTTGCTCTTTCCAGTCTTCGTACAGCGGTAACGATTGTCTTTGACATTTCATCGGCGATGACGCGGATCTGTTCCATTATGAAAAAATCCTGCAGGAAATATAACAGAAGAAACTGCAATATCCACTGTAGGAGCCATAAAGAAATCATGCAAAAATTTAAGCAAAATTTATTGCAGGTATTGTTTGCTTGCATTGAAATTTACGTGCATAATATAGCCTTAATATAATGTCTTGTATACTACATTTTTGTATACAATATTCGATAAAGCACGTTTGCATGTAGAATCACATGTACAATTCCATGTATAGAAACAGCAAGTTCATGCAAAATGTTATGCACACATGTATGCACAGAACAGTGCAGTAACTCATGCACGAATTTTGCGAATTCTGTGCAGATATTCCACCATAATAGCATGCATAGCAACCTGCATAATCATATACAGTATATGATGCAATATCTCATACAGAAAATCGCGCATAAAAGTTTACAGTTGTTTATGCAGATGTTCATGCAGTAACTCATACATAATGTCATGCAGTCAGATATGCAAGATCATCTGCAGATTATTTTCGTAAGGGTATGAGTCTATTCTTTCGATACTTTGAGCTTATAAGGGTCTGAATAAATTCATGTTACGCCTGTGAACTCACATTGAGTCAAAAAAAGCTCACTTTGCGCCCTTGGTACACAATATACTATTTCATTATGAGTGCATAAAAATAGTAGAGTATGCACCAAGGAAGTAAAAGTAGAGAATGTCTCAGATCGCATATAATTTTTGCCCAAGCCGAAGGCGAGGGCGAAAAGTATGCGATCTAAGGCTTTCTCTACTTTCACTCCCTTGGTGCATAATGTACTATTATTCCACTTTCGGCCGAAAGGCCACTATTTGAGCCTGAAAAGCGGGATGTATACAATTAGTATATTAATTTATTTATTTGCAAATTTGTTAAGTTGTTTAAAATTTTTAACATTTTTGAAAAATTCTTTGAATTTCTGAAAAATTTTTTAACCTTTTTCACGCAAAATTTTACTTTTTTCCCGCAAAATTTTTTTTTCCCGCTAATTTTACTTTTTTCCCGCAAAATTTTACTTTTTTACCGCTAATTTTACTTTTTTCCCGCTAATCTGATTTGCGGGAAAAATATGCTACTTTTGCCCCGCATTTCAGGGATAAAAAGTGGCCATTTCGGTCGAGTGTGGAATAACGACAATAACCGTTAGGATAGTCGCTGCGTGTTATTTCGTTACCTTCGTTTCAAAATGTATACCTGAGCCTGAAAAAAGCGCGTGGCATGCGTCAACGTATGTTTTGTGTGTACTCGTGAAACAGGGTTGTAAAGGCCTACTTGGTATCGTTACACCATCCATATACAGAGATAAAAAGTTAATTGAAAAATGTTCAAAATTGAACAGATTTAAAGTACGGTCGCCATTGAACGCTCTGTGACAAAAGAGTAACTTTTTAGTTTTTCTAATTTTTCCAGGCCTCACTTGTCAATAGGGAAAACACGTGCCGACGACTAGATGCGTCGTGTACACAGTTTATGGCTGTGTTTTTGTAGAACTCTTCCCTACTGGCAAGTGAGCATCCAGCAAACAGAGCAGCGTCGCCTCGAGGAAAAACCCCGAGAGCAGCGCACAATTAGTTGTAGGTTTAGGATTATCATCGGGCATTAATGACGAACGCACCGAGAGACCGAGCGCTATTCTCCGAAAATAGTAAGCCTTTGTTTAAGATAGTGCCGAAATACGAAGAATAGCTCTCGCTCCGCCGCATCGCCTATTTGCGTACTTTATTGGTACCGTGATTAGGCGGGCGGTAACTGCGGATAAAAGAAGCCGGCGCGGCGGCTAAAGCAGACAGTGTCGAAACTCTGTTTGTCTAGACAAAGGACGACGACGAGGCATAGGATCGTTCACCTGCATACTCCGTGTAGCAATCAGTCCCGGCCCGAATCTAGAAGCGCACAGTCGCACACTTAATTGTCAGAAGTACCTTTATACAGTCGTGCAGTTCAGTGTTAATATATTGTGCATCCGACTTCGTGCGCCGTGTCCTTGCATCGCCGCGATTCTTATTGTGCTCGATCTCCGTACAGTGCCACGATAGCCGCACTACAAACACACACTTTGTTAATATAATTGCGAGTGGTGTATACAGTTAATCTGCCAGTGTCCGGCAATAAATATTGTGTAGTAGGAACCAACCAATAAAAATATTACCATACAATTAATAGAAGGACGTCCGTGTGCACTTAATTAAACCCCAATAATATTCTCCAAGGAAGACCGATTAATACCAAGGAATAACGAAAACGTAAGTACATTATACTTAAACTCGGTCTTGTTATTATTTTTGCCACGTACGTAGTACGCACAGGACAAACCACGCGGAATAAAACGTCACGTTACCAACGCGTTAAACGCCTTAGTTACGCATATAATTCTTTCTGATTTGCACTCCGCTCGTGCAAATCACTCTGTACTTTCTCCTTCCGAGATCGTCACAGCTCCATTATCCACAAAACCGAGCACGATTCGTTTTGTCAGTTGGCCTCAAATAAAGTTATCGATTGTCTTACCTACTATACCAGTAGGTAAAGTTATTGATTTGATCTCGACTCGTATTAATGGATATTTAGCCGTTGTCATTGTGAGAGCATTGGCATGAGCTAATAAAATGTTTGAACTAATTTTTACACGACGTATGAGAAATGTGGCTTCGACAATGTGCAATGAGAAAATTCCATTGGGTGACGAGTCCACGAGACAAACAGCGTCTTTTGACCTGACCAATCTAAGCCGTAGTTCTACACCATTTAAAAGATGCCGATCCTGATTAGTAATGTCGGTGTGTATATGCCCCTTCATATCTACAATCTTACCACCGCTTGTGTGTTTGCCGCCTTCTACGAGACCTTTGTTGCAGGTAATGGCGTCGGCACCCGCTGCGACGTTTATTTTACCTGCTGTATCGTTGTACCATAGTACAGTAGTTAAGTGTGAATTCTTAGCACCTGGTCCGTAATTAAGGAGTCATTCTATGTATGCTCGGTAGGGATAAGCGTTATTTGGCGGCGACACGAGTTTTTGATTGAAAATACGTCAATCTGATTGAACATAGAATGCATCAAGTTGTTGACAAGGGCAACTTTGACAATATGATCGCCAGTTGCTGGTAATATTTGAACTCGCAAGCTTAACATAGTGTGTGCAAGATCTAAGTAATACTCGCCATTACCGGGTACAACAAATTCCAACGGTGCGCTGTCGTTAAGCGAGGATACTGGCTTGTAATGAAAAAATTCACTTGACTCGATGGATGTTTAAGTTTGAGGTAGCGCATGGCAAACAGCGATAATTCTGACATTAAGCACTCGTTGCTGTGACTGTGTAGGAACGCCATGTTGACTCAGTTGTTATCCGAAAATATCCCTTGCAGCTTGCCCCTTACGGGTTGTGCATTTCTTTTTCCGTTGCCTATTTGTAGATTTTTTCTTGGTGACACGGCCACCTGTCCGATGCTTCTTTCTCTTACCACCTGCCCGTGATTTTTTCCTACTGCTGTTTCGTCTTTTTCTTTTTCTTCCCTTTTTCAGCGGTATGAGCGATGATGTGTCGATCCTGTCGCGTGAGCAACGTTTGAGTGACTGCAGAGCATTGTTAAATGCTATGGCTTTATACCCGGATCCGTTCATTAACATTTGGCTAAGTTTATTTTTAGCTTGTTTTTTCAAATTTTTACGAGACTCTTGTTACGAACGAAGAGGAGAACGAGTCAAAAAGCGAAAAAGAGTAGACGACGGGACTCGAACCCACGGACCCGAGGTTGCGAAACCTGTGCTCTAACCAGTGAGCTGACGTCTACGATGCATTCGGATGCGATGCATCGTAGTACGACTCAGCTGCTTGACTCTTATCGCTGACTCGTCTCGCGGCTCGCGTTGCAGACGTTGCGTCTGTGACGCCACCTCCCTTTAAGGCGAGTCGTCCTCGGCTCGCTAACTTCCTTACCGACAGGTAGATTGACCGCACAGATGAGAGGCTTCCACGCTTGGTCTCTTTTTCTTGACTTACAGGAGCTTGATCTGGGGTACCGATCGATGGAATTATAAGGGGGTATGGTAGAAATCTTTCGTGGATTCGAAGAGATCTATTTTTTGGCCAGGTTCTAAACCGGTGATCTCCCCTCTAAGGGATGCCAGAATGTTACGAACGAGGAGTAAAACGAGTCGGAAAGTGAAAAAGAGTAGACGACGGGACTCGAACCCACGGACCCAAGGTTGCGAAGCCTGTGCTCTAACCACTGAGATAACGTCTACGATGCATTCGGATGCGATGCATCGTAGTACGACTCAGCTGCTCAACTCTTATCGCTGACTCGTCTCGCCGCTCGCGTTGCAGACATTGCGTATGTGACACTCTGCAAAGCGATTTTTAAACGAATCTTTGAAAGTGACATTGTTTCCAATGTCGTCGAGGACACCGATACCTCCGCGCAAAGCCTCTTTGCCGACTGCTTGCAATCCTCTCGTAAAAAAGGGTAATATCGATCTCGCTAGTCCCGCAAAGAAACTTCCTATTTCAGAGCCCCGCTGATAACGAGAGCCAATGAAAACGTTTCGTACTCTGGAGCTTCCACCGCCGATTTGATTTTCGTAGTAAGATATATAGTGAGCCATTTTATTGTACAATATTCCGAGCAGGCGCGCGCGCGCGACTACAGAGCTCGTTTGAAATGCAGAGTCAGGGTCAAAGTCCCGTACTCGAATGCTATCGAATGTCCTGTGGCATCTCTTATATCAATTATAATATTTTGCAAAGTATTTTTTATGAGTGGTATATATTTTATAGGAGCAGAATGTTTCACGACTGTAGCGCCAAATTTGTAGTTTGTATTATCCAGCGAGACGATTCGTAGAAGTGGTGCTGGAGTATCACCTACCGCATAAGGTTCGCACACGTCCGAATAAATAAAAAGATGTTCGGGTATATCACGTGCCAAGCAGGCAGGTCTTATTCCTGTCAAAGTAGGCTGTCGGTCGTTGAGTATAAACTCCACGCTGGTGGCTGCATCTGCAGCAGCTGCTGCTGCTGCACTAACTGTGACTGTATCCGTGTTCTTGTTGTTGTTGGGATCTATGTAATCAGATACATCGTAATCGGCTTCTGTGGGACTTACGTCTCCAGGATCAAAGCTTAGTATTTTTACGATTTTTTCATCAAATTGAGTATAATGTGATACACCACACTCTCAGCACTGCACGTACGCCCTAGACGAGAGTGACCTCATGCTTTTGTCGAAGGTACAAAGTACTAATGGTACTGCATAAACGTGCTCGATTCATTCACACACTCGACAAAATTATTGATATTTTGGAATAGTCCATAGGGTATTTTGAGAAAATTATCGACAGCTGGGGTTTTTTGTAATATATCTTGACTTGTGTAGAATTTATAGTTCCTTTCTTTATCTGTACGTGTAGTATGTGGTATCGTGCATGGTATATAAATTTCAGCAAGACCGACACACTATTCACCGCTCAATCTAATCTCGTGTGATAAATGTGTGATGAAGCATGTTGTTGTATTGTCAGATAAATATCTCATACTATTGTTACTCGGTAGTACGAGATAAAATTCGTAGCAACTTGTCGTCATTATAAAGCTACTAAATCAGATGCTAATCCACGAATTAAATTTATCAGGATATCCAACCCACTTTACAAGCACTTCCTTTTTCTTTCCACGCCCGCGTGTATCGACGATACGCTCAATTTTGTACGAGTTTTGATTGACACGTTTATCACCGACCAATGCAAGTTCCTCGGTGTAGAAAAATCCGACAATTTTTTCGCCTTTCAGGTCCTTCAATTCGCAGACGTGTATACGCTGTCACATGGATACATTGGAAATTTTAAAAATCTCTTCAGTCCAACCGAAAACAAATCCTTTCTCGAAAAGAAGCTTGGCTCGACTAACGCGCACAAACAGGCCCACGCAATATTTAGCCGGTTTTATATGACTTTCGCGTTTATTTTTGTTCCTCTCGTTTCTTTCCCAAGATTTTTCGATGTTTGCGCGCACCTTTAAGGCATTGTGTATGGTTACAACAGAAGGTGACATGCGTATACTTCTATGTAGTATATTATTCTAACTACGCACGAGATCTTGTAAGATATCCAAGTTCGGTGTGTGTTTTTGTAAGTAAAATAACGCTATGTACGCTCCTTTAAGGTCCTATTAAATCGTTCTACGACCGCTCCTTTTACGTCGGGATTAGATGCGGTGCGAAAAGATATTTCTTTCTTCTTCAAATAGTTTTGAAATGCTGAGCAAACGAACTCCTTGCTTCGATCAGACTGCAGGTATAAGGGCTCGCGCCCATGCGCTTGAGATATGATCGCGTCGAAAGCGTTAACGACACTTGCTCCTAATTCGTTTTTGATAGGCCGAACCCATGCAAATTTTGAAAATACGTCGATTGCTACGAATAAATAATTGTAACCATCATTATGAGATACAACGCTTGCATATCGATCCAGTCCACTTCCCACACAGCATCGATCGTAGGCACGTCATGATGTCGTCGGTCCCTACGAAGACCAGCACAGCCTAGATTCTTATCGAAGAGTAGCACGGTTCATTCTCTCCGCGAAGAGTAGCACAGATCAACTTATGCCGCGAAGAGTAGCACAGATCAAATTATGCCGCGAAGAGTAGCACTGATACCGCGAACTATTTATTCCTTAAAATGTCATTAACAAGAGCTAGTTAATATAAACATCTACAATATCAGGATTAAAGTAACAATAATAAAAAATAATTTATATTAATAAATAAAATATTTATTTATTTTTATATATTTACAATCGAGTTATAAAACTCGTGGTATTTTGATGGTACAAGGCATTTAGTTACCATCGCCTCAAGGTCAGCTTTTTTCTTTTCACTTAGTGCTATTTTTGCAGTGTAAGCTTTTGGAAGCTTTTGGAAATTTATATTTTTTATATTTTTCCATTTAAACTTTTTTTTTTAACAAACATGGTTATTACTGAGTGGCAACAATCTCAAGTGACTAAACAACCGATTAAAGAAGAACTAAAATCAAACTACAACATCTATGGACCAGGTGCAGAAGCAAAAATTCGATTAACAGAGGGAAAAAATACTACACTATAATTATGTATAATATTCGTAAGTTATACAATTATATCACACTGTAAAAATTTGGAAAAATATAAAAAAATATAAATTTCCAAAAGCTTACACTGCAAAAATAGCACTAAGTGAAAAGAAAAAAGCTGACCTTGAGGCGATGGTAACTAAATGCCTTGTACCATCAAAATACCACGAGTTTTATAACTCGATTGTAAATATATAAAAATAAATAAATATTTTATTTATTAATATAAATTATTTCTTATTATTGCTACTTTAATTCTGATATTGTAGATGTTTATATTAACTAGCTCTTGTTAATGACATTTTAAGGAATAAATAGTTCGCGGTATCAGTGCTACTCTTCGCGGCACAAGTTGAGCTGTGCTACTCTTCGCGGCATAAGTTGATCTGTGCTACTCTTCGCGGAGAGAAGCTGAACTGTGCAACTCTTCGCGGAGCGAATCGGTTCTGTGCTACTCTTCGCGGCGAGAATAAACCGTGCTACTCTTCGATAAGAATCTGGGCTGTGCTGGTCTTCGTAGGGACCGACGATGTGATCTTGGAAATTTTTTACGTACAGGTCTGCGAAGCGTATATTTATCCTGATTACTTAACCAGTCGTATATTCTATGCCGTGGATCTATTTTATTTAAATGTAAGAGTTTTCTAGCGCCCACAAAACCAGCCTCATGAGCTGCGTTGAAGTATTGTATTTTGTATTTTTTGCTCATATTGAGGCGCGTGAGAGAGTGAATGAATTTATACACTCGAAGATAGCCAAACACCATTCCGCCAGCACCGTTTTGTTCGATATCTGCTGCTGCTACTGCTGTTGCATTCAAATATGGTGTATCTAAATTCAAGTTTTGAAATTGCAACGATTTGGCTTTTAAAGCGTCTTTTTTATCTTTTGAAATTTTTTGTCTTTTTTAGGCACGACCGCGCCACGGAAATGCCTTATAGGTTCGTGCACGAAAAAAGTGTAAGATGCGATATCTCTTGCAATTTTCGACCGATCAGGCTAAAATTTTAGGGGGTCTCCTTTTGCAAAAGCTAAAAAAAAATTTTTTATCCCGATCCTCTACGTCGTTTTAAAATGCGGGCACAATTTGTTCGATTTTTAAGCGTATTTTTAATACAAATTTTCATGTGATGTGATTATATCGGAAATACTATAATTAATCGGGCTAAAAATTTGTGTGCAAACTCCCTTCATAATAGTAAGCTGACAGATTCATTTTGGGCTTGATCCTGCATGTATCCGCAGAATGCGGTCACCTCCAAAAATCGCTACGAACGGTTTTTTGGGTCTAACTCGAATTCTAAGTATTTTACAAAAAAAAAAATAAATAAATAAAATGAAAAAGTTGTAGATCTTTGAAAAATACAACTTTTTCCCATGAACATCAAATCATGAAAATGCTTATAACTCGAGTTTACAGCCCAAAATCAATTTTTCTACAGCTAAATAACCAATTATTTGCCATAAAACTTTGCGGATTTACGTTTTATATAAAAATGTTAAATGTAAAAGTTGTGAACATTTTCAAAATACAACTTTTTACCGTGGCAAACATATTTTTAAACACTTTTTGACATACAACAACCCTAGAAGCGATGGTTTGATACATAAATTCAATAATAACTGCGATGCAACATGCCTTCAACTCGTGTAAAAGAAGTCAGCCTGCTCTGAGAAACCTTACACATCTTTCTAAACTATGATATTACAATCCATTTTCTAAATTAAGTCTTGACTTATATGAATCTTCTGTTAATTGTTTTTAAAATCCTCTTGAATATCCTCTTGACCTTCCTTCCACTTTAATTGTTTTTTTGATGTGAAACATCTAATGGCGGCTCGGGGGTTTAACCGAGTTTTTGTTTTGTCGTGACGCTTTCCCCTCTCGTGCCTCTACAATGCGCTCCCCTCTCCGCCTCTCTCTGGCCTCTACAGCGCGCTCACCTCTCCGCCTCTATAGCGCGCTCCTCTATACTGGAGAAAGAGAGAGACAGAGAGAGATTTAGATTTAGATTTTAGATTTTATGTGTTTATTGCTGTACATTATGTTGTACAAATAGTATTATAGAAAATATTTACAGATTAATTACAGGTTTGAGCGATAGATGATTTGAAGTGTGTTAAGTAATGGTGGTGAGATGAGATAGCGAAAGTTATGAATAAGGTGTTTGTGTGATAGTTACTATTGTTTGTGAGGATGTTTGAGAGAATGTTGCGAGCTCAGTTGTTTCCATTCGGTTCTTCTTGAGCGAAAAAGTATTGTCTAGCCTGCGCCTTGAACAAGAAATTGAGCTATTGTTACGAAGTGAGATGGTAGGGAATTCCAGCAGATATTGAGAGCGCTGATGTGAATGATTTCCTCAGCGTCTCTGTGGCAAGGGGGGATGTCTAGAGGGACGTCACTTCTCACCCCTCACTGGGCGAGAGGCGGCGACGTGGAAGTTAAATCAGGCTAAGATGTAGGCGGGAATCTCCATCTGCCCACGTAACGTTCTGCGAGAATGGGGTCTCCTGCCAGTTAGTGGAACCCGAGGGAAGGAGACAGATGGTACAGCAGTATTAAATAGTTTGCTTAGAAAAAGCCAAGAAGAGGAGAGAGAGAGAAAGAGAGAGAGAGAGAGAACAGTAGAGAGTTACAGAGAGAGAGAGAGAGAGAGAGGAGAGAGCACAGAGAGAAATATACAGAGAGAGAGAGGAGAGAGCGAGAGAGAAGAGAGAGAGAGATAGAAGAGAGAGAGAAGAGAGGAGGAGATTGAGGAAGAGAGAGAGGAGTCATGAGAAAGAGGATGGACGAGAGAGGAGAGAAAGAGAGAGAGAGGAGAGTATGTATGCGTGTGACGTTATGTTGAGTGTGGTATACCACAGCGTTGACATGGCGTGGCGCGCTGTCGACAAAAGAGAGGAGAGAGAGAGAGAGAGAGGAGAGAGAGGAGAGGACCGAGAGAAGAGAGGAACGCGTATTGATGGCGTGTTGCGTATCTGTGAGTGCGCTTTAGACAGCGATGGGTCTAGAACTATAGAGTGTGTTTATGCGTGACTGTGCCTATCGGTGAGTGCTTGCAGTATACGGCGCGCGCTATAGTCGCTTTACTTGTGTACACGGCATCGTCTCGTGCTGTACATTTGGCGTTCGACGCTTACAATCGATGCAGTATTTATAAGATACCTTAATGATGTTATGTCTAACACTTTCGTCGCATATTTTAGTTATCATCGGCCAATCGTCACTGTAAAACCATTACAAACATTGACTGCTAGTATTACAGAAATAACTGATGATACATCTGACAATACTTAACAGTATTGCAGAAGTGTAAATATTTGTAATATATTTCTAAACAAAAATATTAATACTTGTTACTTTCATTTTACACTTCCTCCAATACAACATTCTTTCCATTACATACCTTCATAAAACTCAGTTTTTATGTTACAAAACAAAAAATATTTATTTACTTTATTTTATATAAACTTCTTTCAATAACCATAAATTTCAATGTTTCACATCTGCCAGGCGTCTCGTGACGGCTCACTTTTTTTTCACCTAAACGAAAAATAGAATTAAATTAATAAAACGAGAAAAAAACGACTGTACAATGTTATTATCTGTTAAAGAAAAACAAGCTTCTATAAAATGCATGATTTTAAATACGTATAATAGTTTTAGTATAGTAGTGCCAGAGTCTTGAGTCATGAAGTTACGTTCCAACTCCGAAATTTCGATAGCTCAGTTATCAATACCATCAGTATCCTTAGTTTGACTCCGGTAGACGCAGTAGACCATGATCCAATACATGCAGAATTGTTTATACACCTAGACATACAGAAAAATATTACAAAATCATACTCATAAATAATTATTGAGAGATTCAGACCACTGATCTCTACATACAAATTTAAAACAAGGCAGCTTTTAAGTATGGATACCGTCAAACAATATTTTTCAGTCACATAGTTTACATTTACAAACAGAAGATTATCATCATGAACACAGAAAAGGTATCCGCAAGCAATAAGAAATCTGTTTACCGATTTTATCATATGGGACAAAGCGTTTTAAGTTAAATCTTATTGGAGATATATTATCAATATAACATACAGTTCAAGTTTATTCTAATATTTTGAAAATTACCTTCTCAGATTTTATAAATCCATATCCAGATTTGTATTAAAATAGTTTACAGTATCCAGGAACGCCAACCAACACTCCAAGACATAGATAAAAAATTACACTGATTGTACTGCACATAACACAATAGATATCTGTTGTAAACACAATGAACACAAGAACAAAGGAAAATCAGTTGTAGATCTTATGCAATAGTGAATCTTCATCCAGACAGCATCTTGCAAGAAGAATGTATCAGCACATCAATAGAATGAGCAGGAGCAGCAGCCGCAGAAGTAGCCCAAAAAACAGGAGGATAACCTCCAAGCAAAAACTCAAGTTTCTTGTTGGAGCTACATGTCTTCCTATACTGCAGTACTTCTTGATGAACTGACACTCACACATCGCATCCTCGGTGCATTACGGGTGCATCGCTTTTGAATACTTTTTGTATTACAACCGCGAGCACCTGATCCACGAGCGGGATCGCAGTAAGCCGAGGTTGATTGTAAATACATACATGTTGCACATGTTGCACTTCTGTTCTGTTTTCAAAACTATAACACTGCTGCATCGCGTCGTTGTCGCCTTTTTTACTACGCACTCACTTATATCGCCGAAAAGTTAAACAGAGCAAAACATTGGGTGTGTCAAAACACACACGGTAGACGGCTGCGTGGAAATGTTGCTAACCGGTCGCCAG
Organism: Pteromalus puparum; assembly: GCA_012977825.3. Classification (NCBI taxonomy): domain Eukaryota; kingdom Metazoa; phylum Arthropoda; class Insecta; order Hymenoptera; family Pteromalidae; genus Pteromalus; species Pteromalus puparum. The sequence continues at coordinate 42,606,077 of CM053170.1, forward strand.
ATCGATGCGCCCAATGTATGCGCAGTGGTCGAGCTCGCTGCCTCGTTTCGACTGAGCCGACGAACAGCTGTTCGGCTTTGCTTAGCTGATATAATAAAACTAATACATTTTCTGTTTAAATTATGTAATAAACTATCTTTGCACGAAATTCAAGACTTTAGAAATGGGATTGAATTCGGTTTATTAAGCGTGACGTTATAGCTTACACATAAACCAATGTATTTACTACCAATAGGATAGTTCCGCATATTATGGAATTTCGCGGGTATAATTTGAATTAAAGTACTATCAAAATATAATTTTTTTAATCTTACGAAATAATAATGGGTTTTTAATCATATTTAAAATAAATTTCGTTGCGATAAAAGGATACATGTTAAAATTTATGAATGTCTGTTTCCGAATCAACAATATTAAAAATCATGAGTCAATAATAAAATAATTTAAAAACTTTGAAGCTATGCATAGCCAACACATTTTAGTATATGAAAAAGATGAAAAATCAATGTTTTTTTACTAATAATTAGATATTCGGGGGCATGGCGAGCGCGAAGTGCGAGCGTCAGCGGTCGTGCCTTATGCGCAAAACGCGAAGCGATGCAAGGAGGCAAGTTTCAATTACTTTTTTTTATGGCCATTTTTTGATTTTCGAAAAACATTATTTTCGTTTTTTTCAATCATTCCATTGTTACAAACAATTCAGCTAAAATGCATTCGAAAGATAATAAAATTAACTACTTTTCCCCGTTTGGTCCTCGGGATTGACCGCTCCGTTCGGCAGATAAAACGGTGATTTTTTTTTTTTAAATTCATATCTCTGAAACTAAACATCATAACCTCACGAAAAAAAATATGTTCATGGGTTACGTATCAAACTATATTCCATTAAAAATTCAAGTGATTTGACTACTTATTTTTTCAGTAATAAATCGAAAACTAAAAAATGAGTTTTTTTGAGTCTCGATTACGGGCGTAATCCTTATTGCACTTGAGAATTTGGGAGAAGGTAGATATTTTATATGTTTCGGCTAAGTTCATTGTGCAGCTTTGAAACCCATATGGTTCTTAAGATATCAAGGTTTGAATTTTTTTTTTTGAAAATTTTTGATTCCTTATATTTCTAAAACAATGAAGTCAAATGCTTCAAAATTTTATTTGGTGATTCACCATAAACGAATATATCTGCTGTTAAAATTTCAAACAATTTCGTTGAGCGGTTCTTAAGTAAAGAGCTGAATTGTAAAAACCGATTTCTCTAAAAAATTTGGCTTCCTCTTATAGGGTTGTCGTTGCACGTCGTAAAGTCCCTCCCTACGAATCTATGTCATACTGATAATATTAAAATAGCATTCACATACTGTATTTTAAAATAATATTTTATTTATTGAAACAATAAATTTCGTTGGAGGAAGCTACGTGCCAATGAATTGGCAGCGGTTTTTTTGCAACAGCAATAAAAGTTTTCATTTTTCTTAGCGCGTCGTTAATGAGATCTGTGATGCTCGATTGACTTACAACTGTACCGTTGATCGTAACTACACCATTTTTATCCCAAGTAAGTTGTCCATTTAAGTTGTTTTTTATAAAATTTACTCACTGTCGAGCTTGATCGGTGTATTTTTTTGGTATACTGGTTATTATATTTTTTTCGGTATAGCATAATTGTCAATGGCATGTTAGTTGATCATTTGTGATTGTTGATCAGTTGTATTAGGAAAATCGTTATTTCTTACTCTCAATTTTTGAATCAAAAATAAATATCTCTGTAGAGCTTGGAAAAAATTTTTCCACTTTACATTGTCATCGGGATATTCTTGAGAATTTAATATTTTGCTCATTTCCTCGTCGAGACGTGAAAATTCATCACCTGGTGTCCGATCGCTATCTACATTATACGGAAACTTTTCAGCCACACCATCACCACCGCCACCACCAACACTTGAGGTGAAAATCCGCTTATTATCTATTTGTTTTGCACCGGTTTTTTCGTTACCTGCTGAAGCGACGGCGGCTGCCATGCCACCGCCCCCCCCCCCCACTATCACTGCTACCAGCATAGATAGCATTGTTAGCAGATATGTAAACACGTTCAGCTACATCCTCAGGGATAATCACCATCTTACGTGCGTGCTCCATAATTTTTGTTTGTATTTATTCTGCGACAGTCTTTGGACAAACTATACAGGTGTATTCAAAATTTTAGAAGGAAAAGTACTGATTATCGGTGCAATTAGTAGAGGTAAAAAACCACCATCGCTCTGAAGAAGAATACGTTTTTTCTTTTTTCAACCGCTTATACTGGCTCTGTCACTGCCAGATTTTTTATTTTCACTTGTTGCACTACCAGCTCGCGATGGTCTAGCTATACGGTTAATTTTATTAATAAGCTTCCTCAATACGTTCTTGTATTTCGACAATTTTTTCTTGTGTTTGCTCTGTAAACCGATGCTTTCTTTCAAAATATTAAGAGCGCACTCGCATATGCAACGCACAAGATTTTTATCAGCTGCATGCAGGAGAATACCTCTTTTTTGTATATTGACGTGACGAAGAGCGTGTAAAATAGCTATACACTTTTTTGTAAAATGTTTAGGTAAATTAAGTTTTATATTTTAGGAACAACCACACAGGTGTGCACACTTTGGTCACGGCGGGACAGCCGTCGAGGACTGATGGCTGTCCTGCCGTGGCGATGTTGCTTTCTCTATGGTAGATCGTAAACTAAAAAGCGTTTGCGAGTGATTAACGCCACTTTTTTTTAGGTACGTAGGCGTAATAGCGCATCATAGGGGAAATGCAAGCACGAAAACGCAATCCATCAGGCGTGCTCTATTTTAAATCAATAAACAAATAAGAAAAACTACGTTTTGTTGCGTCAAAGTAAGTTTCTTGAATAAATTTTTGATCTTCAGCATAAATTTGTCGTGCAAGATAAAATATTTGTGCACGATCACAAGGATTTTTGAAAAGTACTAAATAAGTAGTGTTAAGAGAAATGTCTCGCTGTTCTTTATGAAATACGTTTTGATTCAAGTATATAGCAGAGATAGATTTATGATAAGGGCCTCACACGAAAATATCATCGACAACGTTACTCGAAGATTCACGCATCAAATCCTCGATTATAATCAGCTTTTTATTCAAATTGTCGTGTGAATAATCCTCCGGATCGAGTAAACCGTGAAATTCAATTTTTACGTACGCTAGTTGAAATCAATGCTCGTATGCATTTTGCCATTCGGCATAGAAGACAAGTATTCTATCGAAACAAACATCGCAAATATGATCGAGATATTTCAAAAAACGACTGACAAAGAATGTCTTGCTACATGAAGTAGGTTCACTGGCGATCATCGTGAAAGGATGTCGTAGTCTCCTGTCCATGTTGTATACAGCTGCATAATTTTCTCTCTGTATACTATAACGGTTAAGTGTTGATCGGATATTAGATGCCAAAGTTTAAATAAAATACATCTATACGCAAACGTACGTGTGTGTACGCGCGCGCACGCCGTAACGTGAGATGTGTATAGTGATTTAAAAATTTTTTCAAATGCTTATCACCGTGGTGGTGGCCGGCGCGCGGCCTGCGGAGCGACCGACACACACGAACAAAAATAAGCTAATCGCGCGTGTGTCGGCGTCGCTGCTTATGTAAGCGTGATCAAAGCTATTGCTTTGTACAGAATCGCTAAATGAGCGGTGGCCGGAGCGCTTAAGCAGCGGATTCACCTCCAGCTCGTGATTACCGTAACCGCCCGCGCGCGCGCGACAATCAGCCGAACAAATGATAACATTTTTTGTGTCTTTTGAAAATTATGCACGCACATTGGAAATCATTTATTTTGCTTTTCAAGAGAGAGAGAAAGAGAGAGAGAGAGAGAGAGAGAGAGAGAGAGAGAGAGAGAGACATTTAGATAATTATTTTATATAAATTGAAAAAAACATTATTGTGAAAAAATTCACACGCACTATTATTGTGTGTGTGTGTGTGTGTGTTTTTATGTGGCGTAGGCAGAGCAAGCTCTGCATAAGTGGCCCTCCGACACCAAAACCCCACAGGCACCATTGTTAAACGAGACTTTCGTGGGGCCCGTTAATTAGCCTAGTTGCAGTATTCGCGGCTCTGCATCTTCGCTAGTTTCCAAGCAGACTGGTCAGTTCGGGCTGTCGTCTAGTTAAACCGGTGTGTTAAGTGACGAAGTTCCTGGATAAATTATTTAGAAACATTATATAAAAATTACACAAAGCCAGTAAAAAAGAAGATCCAGGAACTTCGACGCTTAACTAAGCCTCGAAGGAATGTAATACATGAATGTAATGAATGTGCTGCAGTTTATCCGTTGACCATAGTATTAGGCCCATAAGGCTTAATGCATAAGACAAAGAGCGCGGCTAGGCTGAAGTAAGAAGAGAGGAGAAGTAAGTACCCCGCGTGGGAGAAAGCTTCGACTCTCTCTCTCTCAAGCATCACCTCCTCCGAAACGCCATTACAGTGTGTGTGCTCCTAGAGACAGGACGCTTTATTTACCGAGTATAATTTTTGAGTTCAACATTGAGTTTTATTTTCTTTGAGTATAATTTCAAGGTGTGTCTAATTTTCGAGTGTGTCTTTTGTCCAAGTCATAATAAATCATTTGCCAAATAAGTTTTGAGTCTCTTATATCGATATCAATACAACGACGATTTTGATCGAGTAAAAGGAGAAGGCTTTGAAAATCATTTTGTCTCCAATATCTGTCAATCGCTCGGACGAGAGCATTTATCCGGAGTTCTAGACGCATTTCGATTGGAGTGTCAAAAATCAAATTTGGAATTCTCCCGAGGATTATCCAAGTAAGTCTCTTTGAGTAAATATTCCAGATAGCATTGATTTAATCCAATAAATTCAAACAGTTTCGCCGCAACATTCGGTTTTACTGAACTCACCCGTATGGGAGAGTTAGCGAGCACCCGTATTTAATAATTTTTGCATTGTTAGTCTGGTGGACTCGGTTCTACCCTAACACGGTGTAGGTACGCCCGGAAGCATCCATGCCCGGTCAGAAGCTGCGTGAGGTAGAAGTTCACTTCCCCATGTCTTCTTTCAATCCACTCTTCTATCCTTGGTATGAGGCGATGCGTCCATCGCCCTTTGTCACTAACTTCCCATTTCGCTAGCCATTCAGCCATTGTCTTCTTTCTTGATGCATGCCAGATCTCCTTCTGGCTTTTGTCCTTCGTTCGTCTTCTCGCTTTGAATACCTCCTTCCTTTCCAGTGTTGAAAGGTCAATGGGTGGCATGCCTGCTATAATGCAGACCGCATCGTCCGAAACCGTACGGTAAGCGGACGTCACTCTTAGTGCACTCTACCTTTACACGGTGGTCAACTTTCGTTCATAGGCTTTCACCCGCATCGCATCTGCCCAGATTGGGGCTCCATATAGCATGATCGACGTGGTCACACTGGCTAGAAGTAGCCTTCGCTTTTGAGTTGGCTCTCCTTAATTGCGATAGAGCAGCGCCAACCTTTGCTGCTTTATCACTAACTATCTCCAGTTGTTGTTTAAAACTTAGTCTTGCATCGATGGTGATGCCCAAGTATTTGATGAATGGTTGAGAAGCGATCTCATGTCCATCCACCGTCAGTGTAATTTCCTCCACCTTTTTCCTACTAGTAATAAGAATAACTTCCGTTTTGTGGCTGGATAGTTCCAGACCCGTCTTCGTTAGCCATTGGTGTATTATACTAATGGCCTATTCAGCTATGTCAATCACCTCTTCTATATGTTTCGCTACTACCACTACTGCTATATCGTCAGCGAATTCCACGACTCTTGCTCCCTCAGGTAGCTGTAGCCTTAGTACCGTCGTACATGATGTTCCATGTCGGTGGACCAAGTACTGCTCCGTACAACATAATTGTCGTGGTCACACTGGCTAGAAGCAACCTTCGTTTTTGGGTTGGCCCTCCTATATTTTGCATCAATCGTGATAAAGCAGCGCTAACATTTGCTGCCTTATCGCTCACTACTTCTAGATGCTGCTTGAATGTAAGTCTCGCATCGATGGTTATGCCCAGATATTTGATCGCTGGTTTAGAAACGATCTCATACTCATCTGCTGTCAGTGTATTCAACTCTAGCTTTTTCATAGTGTTGATGCCATTAAAGGCGGATTCGCGCTAGAGTTAGAATATTCGCGAATCTTCGGAAGGTTCCCCTCTCTGTTTT
>CM053170.1:42621487-42643930 GCA_012977825.3 Pteromalus puparum
TTTGCATTTAAGCTTCTTATGTTTACGCATAAAATAAAGTTCTTCTTTGTCATTAATGACTTATTGAGTTCTTTTAGATTTTCGACTTCACATTCAAACTTGCCTATGTCCTCAGTGCTGATATCTTGATCCATTGTTATGTCTTACTCCTTAGTCTGTCTCCTATATTATTATTCAATGACTGAAGTGACATTGCCGAAATACCAGAAGCTTTAGCTACCATACCTTTCGCTGACGTTCCTACTTTACCGATATATCTTGGCAAAGTAGGTTTCATCGTATAGTCGGTATAATCAATATACTTCCTTATCTTGGATTGCAGAATTCCGCATTCTTGGCTATCCATTGCCACATGTTCTATATTGTATATCTTTATAATATATCTTTAATAAGATTTAACTTCAAATGCTTTGTCCCATATGATAAAATCAGTAAACAGATTTCTTATTGCTTGCGGATACCTTTTCAGTGTTCATGATGATAATCTTCTGTTTGTAAATGTAAAATATGTGACTGAAAAACATTGTTTGACGGTGTTCATACTTAAAAGCTGCCTTGTTTTAAATTTGTATGCAGAGTTCAGTGGTCTGAATCTCTCAATAATTATTTATGAGTATGATTTTGTAGTATTTTTTGTATGTCTAGGTGTATAAACAATTCTGCATGTATTTGATCATAGTCTACTGCGTCTACCGGAGTCAAACTAAGGATACTGATGGTATTGATAACTGAGCTATCGAAATTTTGGAGTTGGAACGTAACTTCAAGACTCAAGACTCTGGCACTACTATACTACTACTGTTATACGTATTTATAATCATGCATTTTATAGAAGCTTGTTTTTCTTTAACAGATAATTACATTGTACAGTCGTTTTTTTCTCGTTTTATTAATTTAATTTAATTTTTCTTTTAGGTGCGAAAAAACAGTTAAAGTGGAAGGAAGGACTCAAGAGGATATTCAAGAGAATTTTAAAAACAATTAACAGAAGATTCATATAAGTCAAGACTTAATTTAGTAACAGGGATTAATTTAGAAAATGGATTGTAATAGCATAGTTTAAAGAGATGTGTCAGGGTTCTCAGAGCAGGCTGAGATACCACATCTGACACATTTTTTACACGAGTTAAATGCATGTTGCACCGCAGTTATTATTGAATTTATGTATCAAAACATCGCTTCTAGGGTTGATGTATGTCAAAAAATGTTTTTAAAAAATGTTTTCTACGGTAATAAGTTGTATTTTAAAAATGTTTACAACTTTTACATTTAATAATTTTTATGTAAAACATAAATCCGCAAAGTTTTATGCCAAATAATTGGTTTGTCACCTGTAAAAAATCGATTATGGACTGTAAACTCGAGTTATAAGCATTTTCAATATTTGATGTTAATGGAAAAAGGTGGAATGCACGCACACTCGTTTTACATTCCCGCACGCTCAACTGCATTCCCGCACGCTCAGCTACATTCCCGCACGCTCATCTCAGCGTGTGGGAAAGTGACACTTTGCACACGCATATGCGTTCGCAAAATCGAACTTTGCGCACGTAAGTAGGAAAATACACGTAAAAATCCATAAAATCTAAACAAATTGTGCCCGCATTTCAAAACGACGTAGAGGATCGGGATAAAAAAAATAGTTTTTTAGCTTTTGCGAAAAGAGACTTCTCCTAAAATTGAAGCCCGATCGGTCGAAAATTGTGTGAGATATCGCATGGTACACATTTTTCGTACACGAAACTATAAGGTACTTCCGTGTCGCGGTCGTGCCTAAAATGAACACTTTGCGAACAATGTTGACGAAATATTATTTGACGGAGGAGAATTTTCACCGAATAAAACTAACTGTCGGCAAATTAATCTTATGTATTACGAGGTGGCACGCCATTTTGCTTATATAAAATCACTTACGCCAGCTGCTGGTTTAAACTATTTTTGCGAGTTCTGTAATCAAGAATACAGGCGAAAAGATCAACACAAATGCCCTTCAACATGTCCGTAATGTTTCGCAAGCCAACATGCGTTTTAGAATTAATGACTGTAATAGTTGTAACCGTGAATTTGTAAACCAGATTTGTTTTGATTGACATTTGCAAATTGGTAGTTACACGAAAAATAGTAGCGTGTGCGATAGACAAAATTTTATATAAGAAACGCGAGTCACGTGAGCACTCCTGCGGATTATTTTATTGCAAACGATGCCGGATAAAACACTCGTACAATGAGCAATATTTTATAAAGCCTGTCAATTGTACAAACAACGATAATACAAACAAATCTCCAGCAACTGCTACCACTGTAATCACATTAGATAAACCTACAAATAGATTTATATTTTACAATTTCGAAACTCGACAAGACTCACAGTTCGAGGCTAATGAGTCGTGTATTGAACATGTAGTAACTCTATGTGTCGCTCAATAAGTGTGTGATATGTGTACAAATATTGAAGAAATGCAAAATACCCACTGTAGTTTTTGCGGTGTACGCGAGTTTATATTTCTAGAAAAACCTGTACGGAATTCAATTGAACTTAGCATTCGGAAAAATTCTGTTTTCAAACAAACAATCTGCAAAGCGCACAACGCAAAGGCCTATGACGCACACTTTATACTGAAAGAAATTCTAAATAACAACTTTAATATTACCAAAAATAATTTTAAACGGTAGAAATATAATCCTCATGAATATTCAGAAAATTTATTGACTGCATTAATTATTTTAACATGAAATTAAGCGCGCTGCCAAAAGCTTTCGGTTTAAAAAACAACAGCGTCAAGGGTTATTTTCCGCATTTTTTCAATACTAAAGAACACGAAAATTATGTAGGTGTGTAGGCGAAAGAGAACAGTTTTATACATGCTGCAACGAGCAAGTATCATTGAAACTGTAAAATGGATGTATATATACTCAGACGGGGGTGTGTAGGTCTTAGAAATATATTTTTAGAAAAAGGTGGCGTAAGTAGTTTAGTCAAGCAACAACAATCGCGTTTGCTTGTTCACGTGTACATCGTCAAGAATTCTTTAAAGAAAATACAATAGGACTCATCCCAGCAAAGGGCTACCGGTTACCCGATAATCAATAAAAAGTAGCTCTAAAGTGGTTGCTGTGGAATGAAAAAATTTATGACAGCAAAATAATTCACGTAGCATAATCGCGCGAATATGTATTGCCCAAGGGTTATAAAGTCGATGGCTTTTCAGTGGCGAAGCAAAATCAATCTTCAGCGTTTAAAGGTACTGTGTTCGAATTTCACGGTTGCTACTTACACGGGTGTCCACGGTGTTTTGAAAATAATTACGATACTCGCATGGTATTCGAGCGACCAATGCGCGAACAATTCGAGAAAACGCGTAAAAAAATAGATCACATTTGACGATAAAATTGAAGAAATTTGGGAGTGTGATTTTAAACGGCTAAAGAAATCACAACCTGAAATTTCGAAGTACTTGAAAAATCATCTACGATTAACATCGGTCAAACTTGATCCGCATGACGCTTTTTTAAAAAGCTTCGTTACGAATTACAAAATCAATGACGTAAAAGACTTCGTCACGAATTACAAAATCAATGACGAAGAAAAAATCAAATATACGGATATATGTTCATTATAGGACATATTATTTCCCCTAGGACATTCAGAAATTTATGTAAAACAGGAATGTCTGGAATTGACAGGAGTACAGTATGTAACGACCCTGAAAAAAGGGCACAAAAAAGAAAAAAAAACTTTAAAAGAAAATTCGAACGCGGGCGTCGGAGACAAACTTAAGCGCTAAGAAAGTTCGAGTAAAGGGAGTAGTTCAAAACGCGGACCAGCGCCGAACCAATCAGCGAGCAGCATCAGCGGCAGACTGGAGGGGGGAGAAACAGCAGCGCTTCAGCGCAGGTGCGCGCCACAGCTTAAAAGGGCGGCTTGCGCAGCTCCCAGCGTCATTCGCTCGAGAGAGCTCGAACAGGAAGGAGCACTAATTGTAAGTCTGCTAACTAAGTAGAATTTTCTCGTAGCTACTTCTTTTGACGCGCGAGTCGAGAGACTTCGGCAATACGTCCGTCGTCTCGTACTCAGCGTTTTTAAAGTAAATAAAAGGTCAGCTGTATATAAACGTAGGAACAATAAACTATTTGTTCATATATAATATATATATGTAAGCTTGTGGGTTACCAAGCTTGGCTTTGTCACTTGTTGACATGTAAGTGAGAGCCAGTATGTAATAAGACTCCGAGCCGTTAGGATCGTTATAAGTGAGGTTATTGAAACTGATGTACTTAAAGGTTTGCTATCGGCAATTGTATAGATTCAGGTTAGTCTTAAGTTTCTACGTTCACTGTAATATTTTTAGCCTTTACTAATTTGTACATATTGTTAATATTACAGTTGTTTATACTACATCATACAAGTGTTGATTTCTAGCCTAAAACTCCACTCCATTGAATTTCCTTGAGCAGTGGCTTCATTTTACATGCATGGAAAGTGGCCTTTTTCGTGCACGTATGATGAAAAGATAGTTTATTACATAATTTAAACAGAAAAAGTATTAGTTTTATTATATCAGCTGAGCAAAGCCGAGCAGCTGTTCGTTGACTCAGTCGAAACGAGGCAGCAAGCTCGACCACTGCGCATACATTGTGCGCATCGATCTGGCGACCGGTTAGCGACATGCCCACGCAGCCGTCTGCCGTGTGTGTTTTGACGTTTTGATGCAGCCTCCCGGCCTCCGCTAACCCCAATTTTTTGCTCTGTTTAACTTTTCGGCGATACAAGTGAATGCGTAGTGAAAGGAAATAACGACGCGATGCAGTAGTGTTATAAGTAATTTTAAAAACAGAACAGAAGTGCTGCTATGGTGCCCATATTATGTGTTTACAATCAACCTTTGCTCACCGCGATCCTGCTCGCGGATCAGCTGTTCGCGGTTGTAAGACAGTGCAAAAAGTATTCAAAAGCTATGCACCCGGAATGCACCAACGATGCGATGTGTGAGTGTCAGTTCATCAAGGAGTACTGCAGTATAGGAAGACATGTAGCTCCAACAAGAAACTTGAGTTTTCGCTTGGAGGTTATTCTCTTATTTTTTGGACTGCTCCTGTGGCTGCTGTCCTGCTCATTCTATTGATGTGCTGATACATTCTTCTTGCAAGATGCTGTCTGGATGAAGATTCACTATCGCATAAGATCTACGACTGGTTTTCCTTTGTTCTTGTGTTCATTGTGTTTACAACAGATATCTATTGTGTTATGTGCAGTACAATCAGTGTAATTTTTTATCTGTTTTTTAGAGTTAAATCCATTGTGTTGTGATTCCGATGCCTCCCAAGATCACCCCGGACTTGATTCACTTTCTCTCTGGTGGTGCTGGTTGGCGTTTCTAGGTACTTCAACAGCCTCGATACAACCCTGGAGCTGGATTTATGGTATCTGGTTAAGCTGCTTGGCGTCTCTGGCTGATGTCATCACCCGGAGACAACCTTGGAACAATATTTGAGCTTTCTGGCAGTGCTGGTTGGCGTTCCTAGCTGGCTCAACCACCTGCGAATGATCCTCGAGCTCTATTTTCACTATCCAGCAGTCCTGTTTGGCGTTGCCAGCTGCTTGGATCATCTTGAGAGGATTTTGCAATTGAATTGATGCTGTCTTGGAGTGGTGATTGGTGTTCCTAGATACTTTAACTATTTTAATACAAATTTGGATATGGATTTATAAAATCCGACAAGGTAATTTTTTAAATATTAGAATAAACTTAAACGGTATGTTATATTGATAATATATCTTCAATAAGATTTAACTTGAAACGCTTTGTCCCATAAGATAAAATCAGTAAACAGATTTATTATTGGTTGCGGATACCTTTTCTGTGTTCATGATGATAATCTTCTGTTTGTAAATGTAAACTATGTGACTGAAAAATATTGTTTGACGGTATCCATACTTAAAAGCTGCCTTGTTTTAAATTTGTATGTAGAGATCAGTGGTCTGAATCTCTCAATAATTATTTATGAGTATGATTTTGTAATATTTTTCTGTATGTCTAGGTGTATAAACAATTCTGCATGTATTGGATCATGGTCTACTGCGTCTACCGGAGTCGAACTAAGGATACTGATGGTATTGATAACTGAGCTATCGAAATTTCGGAGTTGGAACGTAACTTCATGACTCAAGACTCTGGCACTACTATACTAAAACTGTTATACGTATTTATAATCATGCATTTTATAGAAGCTTGTTTTACAGTGTACAGTCGTTTTTTTTTCGATTTATTAATTTAATTCTATTTTTCTTTTAGGTGGAAAAAAAAAAATTAAAGTGGAAGGAAAGACTCAAGAGGATTTTAAAAACAATTGACAGAAGATTCATATAAGTCAAGACTTAATTTTGTAATAGGGATCAATTTAGAAAATAGATTGTAATAATATAGTTTAGAGAGATGTGTCAGGGTTCTCTTTTCATATAAGTCAAAATTTAATTTAGCAACAGGGATTAATGTAGAAAATTGATTGTAATAGCATAGTTTAGATAGATGTGTCAGGGTTCTCAGAGCAAGCTAAGATACCGCATCTCACACATTTTTTACACGAGTTTTTTTTTTTTTATATTATAGCCTACCCAAGTCCTCTCGAAAGAGTCTTATACGGCTTTCCCTCTGCCCGATACCATACAATGGTACCGGCCAGAGAGGCTCCCTATAGTCGCGGTGCATGTGCATCACATCGGAATGTAGTGCGCATGCATCTCGACTGGCCATACAGTTTAATTATACAGTGCGAAACTGTATACAGAGGGATCCGAACCACTAGAGCTTTGATGTTATAAGACACTTATGTATATAACATACAAACGTATGTAAACATAGAGGTGTCCCGATGTCACAAAATTGCCGAGAGTCAGGCTTGAACCCAGAACCTCTGGATTACTAGCCCGACACTCTGCCCACTGAGCCATCGCCGCTCATATTTTACACGAGTTAAAGGCATGCTGCACCGCAGTTATTATTGAATTTATCGATCAAAACATCGCTTCTAGGGTTGTTGTATGTCAAAAAGTATTTTAAAAAACTGTTTCCTACGGTAAAAAGTTGTATTTTGCAAATGTTCACAATTTTTACATTCAACATTTTTATGTAAAACCTAAATCCACAAAGTTTTATGGCAAATAATTGGTTTTTAGCTGTAAAAATTCGATTATGGTCTGTAAACTCGAGTTATAAGCATTTTCATGATTTGATGTTAATGGAAAAAAGTTGTATTGTTCAAATATCAAAATTGTTATCAAGTGGCGCGGGAGCGCCACGAAGGCGAGTTTGAGAAGCGGACGACACTTCGGCGATCACGACACTATATACTTCTATATTGAATTCGCGATTTTTCATTGTAAAGAAAAATATGCTTATGTCTATTGTACTTGATTTATTTTATGTATATTAGCACATCTTGCGATGAACTTTGATTTTCAACAAAAATATTGGCCAACAAGTCATTTTTTTACAAAATAATTTTACAAAAACATGCTTCATTCGTATTTTTATATGCGGTACAGTTGTTCTGACCAGTGGTTAGACCGTGAAGTTGGCCGCTGACGAGGCTTGATGCTCCCGCGGCGAAAACTAGTACATTCCGCACTCCCGCGTCGAAGACTAGTACATTTCGCACTCCCGCGTCGAAAATTAGTAAATTTTGCATTCCCGCGGCGAAAACTAGTACATTTGGCTTTCCGGCATCGTAAGAATTTTCAAAATTTTCACAATTTGTCAAAAAAAAAGTGATCAAAAGATCTTTTAATCACTTCGGTTAGGTTCTTTTTGTAGCTTATGAAAACGTTTAGTTTAAAAGATATTAAAATTCAAATTCTTCAACTCTCACCCTGTATACCTTGTGTGACTGAACATTATTATTTTTCTTAAACCATATAATTTGATAATTAAAGCTTAGTATATTTTGAGAGCTTTCATGGTTTTATAAAATGTCCGTGCAGATGGTTTTGTGTGTGTGTGCGTGTGCGCGCTTGCGTACACCGTTATAATTCTGGAACCACGTGATCAATCGAAATAAGATTGGACATGCATATATGTTTTCTGATTCTGAATTTGAGTACATTTTCTTCCAAGATTTGGACTATTTTATGACCATTTCATGGCCATTTTTCGATTTTTGAAAAAATATTTTTGCTTTTTATAATGATATGATGAGCGGATCTCCGATGAGACCTCTCTCAGGAGCTATTGTAACGTCTGGTGGATCTCTCCCCGGGCTGACCCTCCGGTCGAGGGAAATCTCCCAGGAGAATCCCTACCCGCTTGGTCGAGCAACTCCCGGGCTTCACCGCCGGTGATCTCATGTGAGATTTTTCAGTAGGGATGTATATGAGATAAAATATGGGTGGGGTGTCAAAGTAAGTGGTGGAAAGTTTACTAATGCATTAAGGGGGGCACACCACCTTCAAACTCTGAAAAATAATTTTCTTATAAATAATAACAAAAATAAATTATAATTGTTATCTAATTTTTATACTAATATTAGGTTATATTACCTGTATTTTTACCATTGTAAATCCATATTAGCACCTACTTACCCATGGTGACTCTCCGTATACTGTTTTGAGCATTTTGGCACTGTCCGTAGGATTCTATGTGACCACATGGTTTGATTGGGCTAAAATTTTAGGAGCATGCTTTGTACACTTATACTTTTGGTATGAATAAAGGGATTTTGATTTGAATGCTGAGAACATTTTTTATACAAAAAAAATGTGGCATAAATAGATTAAAAAAGGCCAAAAATTAAGTATTTTTATTGTTAAACATTTTCTAAGCATTCAAATCAAAATCCCTTTATGATCGTATAGAAAAAAACGTTAAGGGTCTAAAAGGCGGCTGTGGGAATACAGAAAACGATTACGAGGGTCTAAAAGGCGACTGTAGGACTATTGAAGTGAGCTTCAGAACGTCAGCTGATTATCAGGTGATTTCAGCTTAATATTTTTATTAAAGCTGATAGTTATAAATATGCGTTTATAAGAGATAAACTGTTAATGATAATCAACTGATAACCAGCTGATAAGCAGCTGATAATCATCAAAAATTTGTAACCTTTATTACATTTCTTATAAGTTGTTTAAAATAAGTAAAATTTATAAATTTCATGTAATGAGAGCCAGTACTGGTGTTACCATCAGATCAGGATGATAACACAGCTGTGAGCACCAAAATTTTTATTTTTCATTTATTTAATTTAAATAAAAAATTTTTTAAATGTTAAAAAATAAAAATATTGGTGCTTATAGCCAGAGTTTTCGTGTTATCATTCTGATGGTAACACCAGTACTGGCCCTCATCATGTGAAATTTATACATTTTACTTATTTTAAACAACTTATAATAAATATAATAAAGGTTACAAATTTTGGATGATGCGCGCAAAAAATTTTTCAAGCGCACTAATCCTTGGGACATCAAACAGCTGCTCTCAGCAGCATGCACATCGTAGATTTTCCTTACTTTTTCTTTAGTACATTTGTGATGCTAACATAATTAATAATGACTATACATTGTCATTGACGTGCGTCAGATAAAGAATAATCCACGGCTAGTTGATGCACATAAATGCATGCACCAAAATGCATTATACCTCCCACTCATGGAAAAGTAGTAAGTGCAACTTGTGTGGCGTTAGCACAATCTACTATTACATTTAAAACAATAACAAAAAACGGAATAGGAGGAAGCTAAGTGCCAAGGACTTGGCAGCGGTTTCTTAATGCTGCTTGCAAGATGTCAATATTATAATCAACGAAAGCAGCAACTCCTCAGCCTCGCCTATACACAGTTCTTGAAGATGTTGAAGAATCGATTTCAGAAAAAAATTAATTAATGCTCATAAATCTTTTACTATGTTTTACTATGTATAAATAAATCTGATGAATAATGCTGGTCATTAAATATTGATGAAATTTTCAAAAATAAGGCTTATTTATTCATTATTATTGTCTAATATCATCAAACTAATATGATAGGTACACATCCTTTTCTTCATTTGTTATTTTCATTTTATTAATAATTATCGAAATTTTATAAATAATATAATATGTAGAGTGAGCGTGTACCAATAATTTTATAAAAATATTATTTGAAAATTAATTAATACTATATATATAACTACTAATTATAATACTGGTGTGTGTGTGTGTGTGTGTGTGTGTGTGTGTATGTGTGTGTGGGGCTATTTAGTCAGGCTTCCACTTGACGTCTTGTTTCCGGCACTGGCTAAGACCGCGTCCTTAAGGAGGCGTCCTCGTGCGCCTCTCCTTGTATTCTCTCGTGTTACGTGCCACATTTGGTAGTAGTCTACGTCACCTTCATAGCGTCTATCTTTATTATTTCCTTCCTCGTGCTTTTTCCTTAACTGGATTAGTAGAACTTTAAGTTGTTTAGCACGTTCTGCGGTGCGTTTTACGTCCTTTGGTGCTGACTGACATTCCTAGTCCTCTTCTTCCTTGCGAACTTCTATGGCTTCTTGTCAAGCTTTTTTGTAATCTGCCAAATAATCTACAAATGTGCCATGGACGAGGTGCTGTCTATGCTCCTAGCACTGGCAATACTCGCTAAACTCTCCATACTGGTCGTTCTTGATCCCAGAGATTCTCCTCCCAGGCGAAGCTCCGGCACCTTTAAAAAGGACTTACTTTTTTCGTCTATCTTTTCTAGCTCTTCCAACGCCTTTGCGAGGCCCCTTTTAATCAGCCCGTGCACGTTGGTTCTACCCTCGGCGTACTCGATTGTTGTCCTGATTGTATCCTTCAGGGCCGCTAAGTAGTAATCTTGTTGTCCTAGTTTGGGGGTTGGGAACCCCGATGTCGTTGGTTCTGGCGCCTTTAGTAGGTCCTGCTTTTTATTCGCTTTCATTTTCTTTTCCTCCTTGCCTCCCCTACGCACGTGCGCCATTTAAGCCGTTCCACCTCTCCCCGCGCGGCCACCTGAGTTGTCCCCTGCCTCGCATCCCATCGCGGGCATCCTTCGCCAGTCATCGGCAAGGCCTGCCCCCCCCCCCTATGCCGCAGCCAGGGCCCTGTTTCCGGACGCATCCGGTACCTACCACGGCCAGAACGAGTTTCGCCGGTTGCATAAGGCAGCCAGCTCCTATCTGGCTAGGTGAACCCGCCCTGTACCTGTCCGGCAGCCTGGTGAGCGGCCAATCACCAGTTTCCAGACTGGTACCTCTCCCGGCTCAGGCTTAAGCAGCCCAGCTCTGGAGACTGCGGCAGGGCGCAAGCGGCCAAAAGAGACGGCAGTCAGACCGCCGTCAACAGGCGCACCGTAGCTTGGATACCCAGGATCGCCATTCCAGTCCCAGCATACAGAACGAAGTCCACGGCACTCTCCTAAGGTCGCAAGAAAGTCCTCCAGTCCGACACGAGCGACACCTTTGTAACTCCCCTGCTTGCTCGTCAGTCGGGTACGCCAACCCCCCGTAGGATACGAACTCACCTCCCTGGACGTGTGTGTGTGTGTGTGTGTGTGTGTGTATGTGTGTGTGTGTGTGTGTGTGTGTGGTGCCGTTGCGCTTTTTAAGGCTATTTCCGCAGCCCCGCAATCGTTTATTTATTAATACTATGCTTATCTCTCGACTAACTAGGACTCTTACATCTAAGAGGGGGACACACGTTAGGTTAAAAAGGACAGGAATTTGCCTGGCGTGGCAGAGGGTGTAGTCAATAAGAACACAATAATATGTAATGCTAAGATAAACCAATTATATTGTATGAAACCTCCGTCAAGACTGGCTTGGCTACAATCACTTCTCGATCGTTATTTTTTCAATAAATAATCACATATTAACAATTATAACAACATATCAGATGTATTATTTAATTTACTCGAGTCATCGATTATAATTCTCAGTGCAAACGTTACGATTCATTTACTCCAATAACGCATATGCAATCACGGTCCACTTTTAGTCGAAAGCTAAGGCGCAATCCATTATGAAACTCAGAAATTACTCCGCGAATTTCAGTATTTCACGCGACTCTAAGAACGCATCAACGCCTTGTAGCTAATGGCGGTGGCGTCGTTTGGAAGGACGCGGCGTCGCCAAGATGGCGGACTCGTGCCTCTAACGGAATTCAATTTCGCTGTTACTGCTCTGCTGTGTTGGCCTGCTTATGTATCTCGAACCCAGAAAATTTCGCGAATTGATCCTTGCGACGAAGTCTGCTCTGCTTCCGCGTACTATCGGGAAAGAACCCGAGACCTTGTCTCTAGGGTGGCGTCAACCATGCAACATCCGCGAATTCGGAGGTTAGTAAATAGCCGGAGTTCTTATCACTCTCAACGGCGTCGCCAATGAATGGTTAGAACATTCAAAATATATCAACCTGTCGGCGCAAGGACTTACTCTTAAAATCCTTCTCGAACATGCACGAATAACAACCGAAAAAGAGACTAAAACTCCGCTCTCACTCTGCTCGACCAGGACTACTCACGCGACGACTCTTCGCTCACGATTTTAAATGTATCGGCACGGTTACAGTTGGTGAGGTGTGGTAGAGAGACAAGATGGTGGTTGATGGTATACAGGGACGTAGAGAGAGAGGCCCGTCGCCTCGGAGAGGCGCGAGTGATCTGCCGCGCGGACGTCGTCGCGGAGCGACGAAAGCCGGCGGCCGCACGAGCAAAAGTGCAAGTCTGCACTTTGCTCGTGGGAACAGTCGCGAGGTGTCGGGTGGATCCACGGATCAGGTCACATCCGTGACAGCACTGAATCTAGATTTGAAAGGCGATGGACGTCCGACGCGGTTGATGGCAGCAATCAGAATGAATCGAGGAGGAAGTCTCCTCGCGGCGCTATCCTCGCGCGTCCCGGAAAAGGATGTTCGATCGCGCCCTCTATACTCGTTTCCGCGACCCGAGTACTCACAGCGTCAAGTTCGCGATTAGCGCGCCTAATACAAATGCGCGAGAACGGCGAAACTGCGAGCTAATCCGTCAGCGCTATATGTCACGCACAAGTCACCCAGTTGTCGTAGTTAGCTGGGCTTCGTGCGGTGTACTGGACTGCTTCGCGCGCGGCAGCATGTCGCGATGCGATAGTAGTGCGGCTAGTGGTGTACGCGCAAGCGCCCACTAACCGGCTCCGCTCTCGCCGTGTACTCTCTCTCTCTCTCTCCCGACTCTCTATGACTAATTTATTATTTTGTCGAATGCGAGAAAGTTGTATTATAAACTTTATCCACAAAAAAATCATTGCGATGTGTAGGAGCATTAGTTTGTAAGTGAGACGTTTTTATATGGAACAGGGATGGTTTTGCTATATGTTTGAGTAGTATTTAAAACGGCATCTTTTCAACATACATGATGACTTGAAGGATCAAGATCTAACCTGATGAACGGGCATTTGAGTACATCAATTTAGTCATCATTATTCTCTTTGTATTTTGAAGCATTGTCTCTCTCATCCATCTGTATTATGATTTTGGAGAAAATAAAAGGTTTATGTTACGTATTAAAATTTGTATGCGTGCATACATCTATATATATATATATATATATATATATCTTCCTATAATTATCATAGTTGTTTTGGCTTACTCTCCGCCCCCACAGCCCCCCCCACAGACGACCCGCACTCGTGCCGCGCCGGCCGGCCCCCCGCCCGGCGCCGCCGCCCCGCAGCCCCCCCCCACCCCCGCTCGCCCCCACACAATAACCGTAAAAATCGTTCATTTTTTATGTTATTTTTGATAATCTCAATGGCCCCCACAGGCCCCCACATACCACCCCCACCAAGCCCCCACACAGAAATAAACGAATTTGGTATGATTATCTTATTCAAAATGTACTGTTAGTTTCATCAAAGAAACAGAAAAGAAGACGAGTTCACATGTAAATACGCATACAAAAAATGTACAATTTACATGTGATATAGTGATAAAAGCTTCAATCGAGAAATGTCATATTATATCACATATGTCGGGTTCACTCAAATGTTGCTGAAAATGAATGCTCTGATCTGCAAGAACTGTTTTAAAAACAAATCTTATTTAGTTGTACATAAGAGAATTCATTCTAACGATAAAAAATATGTATGTGATGTCTGTAATAGGCTCATTTGTATGTAAGAGGCAACTTTAATAGACACAGAAAGATTCAGAACTAATATGTATACTAATAATAAACAACGCTTTTTTCTAAATTTTGTGTTTGTGCTTCATTTATTATTCATATTTTATTCAATATTTGAAATACGAAATATCTCGTGGCGGGGATTGCGAAGCTTTAGCCGCGTGTAAATGATCGCTTGTAAGAGACTAAGGGAATCAATTCCCCCCATTCAGGCGCGTTAGAAAGCAGCTGATAGTCATAAATTTATTTAATAACTACTACTGCTGAACTACTTATAATAAATAACAAAGTATATATACATTGCAGTAGTATCATTGCACTTTACGGCTGTATCTGGCTATTGGCAGTATACTGCATGCGTGGCAGTACTGCGTATGTTTGAATTTGAGAGTCGGCGGGCGGGTTTGCACGGGAGTAGGGCGACATGTCCAGGCCGATGAGAAATTATAATGATTTTTGATATTTATATAAATGAGGGAATTATATAATTTTCTTTTGAGGTTATGAACAAGTTTTTTTTTCTAAGGTATTTTTTTGCATTTAAATTACGAAATACCTTGTGGGCGGATTTTGATATAGCACTAAGGGAATCAATTCCCTATTTATGCGCATTAGCTGATAGGTAATAAGATGATAGGTAATATAAATTTTAATTATAAAGTTTATTTATGTCAACAAATTTATAAACAGATTTATGAGTTGAACATATTTTTCTAATTAACACTGAAACCTAAATTGGGGGGTTGGCGAGCGAAGGCGAGCAGGGGGCAAATTTAACACGGAAAAAATAAAATATAATGATAATATTTTAAAATAAAATTCTACAAAAATTAAATGGGGAGTTGGCGAGCGAAGCGAGCGGGGGTCGAATTTAACACGGAAAAAATAAAATATAATGATAATATTTTTAAAATAAAAATTCTACAAAAAATTAAAAATGGGGGGTTGGCGAGGCGAAGCGAGCAGGGGGGCGGAGCCCGCACTAAGTATATATATATATAATTATTTTGTTATATCCCCCCCGCACCACCCATACCCCCCCCCGCAGCCCCCCACAATCGACCCGCCGGGGCCCCGCAAAATTAGGTAAAATTATTTCGTTTTCTATATAATAAATATATTTATATATATATATATATATATACAGACACCCACATCTATCTATCCATGAATATCTCGTTTATTTCGAAGCTAAATATCATTTTACAAGGTACTATACCTGTATATATTATAACGAGTTGCCTTGTGTGCACTCGTTACGTCCCTCTCTCCCCTATAATATATGATCACGATATAATAAACATTATCTCTGTAAACATTCCTGTGTATAACATTCCTTTTCAGCAGCAGGTAAGTGAGCGGAGCAGACACCTATAACACAGAGAGAGAGAGAGAGAGAGAGAGAGAGCCGCGCGCTGCGTGTATGTGTGTGTGGCGCCGTCCGAGAGAGTGAGAGAGAGAGAAACTAGACTATTCACGCGGTCTCTTGGAAGCTTACCGCCGTGCAGTGCAGTCGTGCCGATACTGCCTCCTCGTTTCCGTGCTTCTTAACTCCGTGCGTGCGTTCATCGTCCAGAGGACTGCTGCTGCTTCCGTGACCAGAATCCCCGTGTGTCGCTGGAATTATCCTGCGGCTGTTCAGCATCGCGTGCCCTTTGGTTTGCCGTTCGACTTCCTGCTGCACCCGGCCACACACGAGGCTTTGAGGCTTTCGTCCTGCTTCCCAGCGTCGAGCCACTGGTCTTCCGTCCTGCGCCGCTCCGGTCCAAGCCACGAGGCCTGTGTCCAGCTTCACGAAGCACCACTGTAAGTAACTGCCCAATCGCAATACTCTCTCTCTCGGCATTATTCGCTCTGCTCCGTCTCTCTTACTCCGCGCTGCTGTTGTACTGATCTTTGAGTCTTTACATAAAGAGAAACTTTACTATTACTCGGCTTGTGTCACATTGTTCCTGACTCTACCCATTCCCGCGCGATTCACTCATAATCTATCTCGCGAACTAGCTACGTAGCCCAATCACTCACGACGCCGCCGCGGGCTCACGTGCACGAGGACGTGCACGTATAGCAAACTGCGCTACGGGCCAGGCTTCGTACAGCCTACAAGAAGCCTGCAACTAGCTGCTACATATTCCTCCTCTCGCTTATTTGTCGATCAGTGGATGCGCCACTGATCGTTTATATTCGGATGCAGACCACGTCATTCTTCTGGATCCCGGTCTAACAACACCGTTATAATACACACACATATATATATGTGTGTGTGTGTGTGTGTGTGTGTGTGTGCGCGCGCACATATGTAAATTTATGTCCATATATATATGTTCTTTGCTCATGTGATCATTATTCGAATGTATAAGGGTGATTCCGCCATAACTTGCTCAAAAAACCTATTTTTTGTTTATACGGTTTAAAAATTATTTTATTTGAAATTGAATTCTTTGCGTATTTAAGCACACTTACAATATGATTAAAATAAAGTATCCTAAATAAAATCATTACAAATTATCAAAATTTCAAAATTTTCAAAGTGTGAAGTGTTCTTATATGCCATGATGATTTCTTTTAAGTTTGAGGGACGGAACTGACATTTTCATGTTTAAGGGGACCTAACCACATTAATTTAAAAAAAAAAATGAAAAATCGGATTTTATTTTTATATTAACATTAAATTGTTTAAAAAATGTATTAAACAAACATTTAAACTTAAATGAACTATAGAGAACAAGAAACAATCATTATATGTACCAAATACCAGGTGCAACATGTCTCCGAAGGCCAAAATTTACAATTTCCATTTTTTCACTCACCGCAGACTTACTTCAGTTCTAGGCATCGAAGAGCACTAAAACTTTACAAACACGTTTGAAATACACATAGTTCTGACATGAGTGTAAGGATTTGTAAGTAAATTAAATCTTAAAAAGTTATCTTCAATTTAAACAAAATATTTGTTTAAAAATGTTAAAAATAACGAACCTCGTATTCATTGTAAATTTAATATTTAAACTTTTCCGCATAGTATATTCTTCTACCCACCAAATACTACCAAAAAACCCGTTTTATTTACCTATAAACATTATTTAAACAGGTATTTACTCAGGGGACGGAACTGACTGAAATTTTTGTACGTTGCAAAATTAAAAATACTTTTTGCTTGCAATTACAGAATTTCTAATATCCAGTAGCCAGACATAAATTTTTGAACATTAAGGGTATATATTATCAAATTCGTCCTTTTATTAGCGCTATAACATTACAAAGCGTATTTTCAAAAACGTTTAATGCTGATATCTGCTTTTGTGTTTAAATCACTGGACAAAAAATGTGTGTTTGGCTATAATAGCATTTCTTTAAATTATTCTGACAAACTAGTGAAAATTAATGAATTCGGTCTATATTTCAATATATCCGTGTTGAGATATGCTATAATTTTTTATTTTGCATATGGTCTGTGGTTTTAAACCAAAATATCGATTTTGGACAGGGGACGGAACTAACATTTCGGGTCTTAATTGTTAATTTTCTAAATGAAAACATAATTTATCAGTCTTCCAATTGTTTTCCGGATATTTATCACAAAATTTGACATTGATTATAATTATTCAAGAATTTTTTTTCGTTCGTTAAAGTGCTTGTAAAAAACCTATTGTGCAAGAGTATACTTAGTTTTAGGATACGTCAAGAAAGAGTAGAAAATTATCCTTAATAATATTAGTATCTTTATTCGCTTATAATAGTGCTAGCTTGACCTTGAATAGGTATCGTCGACTGATACATAACTTATTATAATTTATCTCTCAATACTCGCGTCTCGGACGGAGTGGTCCTCATAAAGTTAGATATACTAAGACTAGTGATTCGTAGTCTTTGACTACGTCGTTACAATAAATTTTAATTCAATTAAGTGCGGCCTCACCTTACAAACTTAATGCTATAATTCGGACTGTGTCCAGCGCAGATGTTTCAACTTATTAGAGTCAAGTGCAGTGAGATTACGCTCTAGTCGTGATTGTGATGATTAGCGTTCGATCGTCTCGTATCTCACACAAACGGCTAGAAATAGAGATGACTAGTCAATACGCGTGATTCTACTTTATGTGTGTAATAAAATATTTGATAAATATTTACCCCAATTGGGCTTGTCATGTATGCTTCTGCGCGGTTTCGTGTTTATTTCAAATCTTTTGTCTACAGCTATGCCAATAATAACAGATAAAAATATTCTATAATTTATGTGAGGACTCGCGGCGCGTTTAAACTATAAGAGGCTTACCTGCAGCCGATAGGTGAGGCACGTGGAAGGAGCCCTCGGCGAGTGCTACGACTCACGTCGCCGACTGGCTCGCGTCTGACCGGGCTATCGCCTGCGCATGCAAATTGCCTCAAATTCGCGCGATCGCGTAGTCACGTGACACCAGTGCCGTATAATCGAAGAGGGGCGTCGCTATTGGGAGCTGATCCCTTACAATCATCCCCCTATCGATGGATTGCGGATGAGAAACATCGATATACATACATTTTGAATATTTCAGGTAAAACACTATCAGCCTGTACGACATGGCGAAACTAATAAAGCGTTGAAAGTCTCGATTCTGCCGACACACCGACAGATTCTACTCTCGTCACGGCGATCTTTGTACGCTATATATATATATATATATATTTCCTTAGTGTCTAACTTGACTTAATGTCGCTTGATCTTTTAATACACATGCGCAATCTTATACTTATTTACAGAATATTTAGTTATACGAAGAACGAGTTACAACGAAGGCAGCTATTTCCACTTATTCATTATTAGATAATTACTTTTCATAATTTCGTCGAGTAGTCCGACCACCTTAGACGGCTATCGGAACCGCTGACTGGCCAGGCGGATTATATCGACGCAAATTAAATCGATTGTAAACTCCTTTGACAACTGACACATTTTCAATTTCAGAAATCTCGAAAGCATTCGCCCCCACGATTCTCGTGATCTTATAGGGTCCCTCGTACAATTCGAAAAACTTATAAATCTGCTTCTGAGAAGCGTCCGAGAGATGCGGAACTCGCAAGAGGACAAGGTCATCCAATTTCAACTCGATATTGTTACTCCCTTTTTGACTTTTGCATCTACGTTCAAATGCACGTTGTAGGTTCGCATTGGCTAATTCGATCTGTGTTTCATGTGATATAGGCACGCGCTTAAGCATGGGGTACACCTCGCATAGTTTTTCACGAGCGCTTTTCCCAAAATGAAGTTCAAACGGAATGAATCCAGTACTTTGATGCATGGTGAGATTAAGGCAGTCCTGTATGTATGAAACCAGCTTAGCCCATTTAGTGTGCCTTTGTGAACAATATGTACGGAATAATCGCCCTAGCTCTCGCATTGACCGTTCTACTGGATTGGACTGGGGATGCCGAATCGAGGAGAATAGCACCTTGACTCCGTCTGCCGCGAGATTTTCTTTCCATGCCGCGGATGTGAACTGAGTGCCGTGATCACACAGTAAACGCGTCGGCCTCCCTACGTTGACAAAATAATGCTCACGTAATTTTTTCAAACAGATTTTCGTGGTCGCACGTTTTATCGGATAGAGCGTAATTAATTTTGAAAATAAATCCTGTACAACGAAAATATATTGGACACCACCGATCGAGGTAGGAAGCGGTCCATAGAAGTCGACGGATACAAAATCATTCGGACACTTGGCCTTTACGAACTCGTAACTTCCTTCCATCTTATAATTCAAATATTTAACTCTTTGACAGAGATCACAGCTTCTGGTGTAGTCTTTGATATCTCGGCGCATGCGTCGCCAGAAGAAAAATTGCGACAAATAACCAAGGAGTTTGTAACTTCCGGCGTGTCCGAATTTCTCGTGTCCCATTGCCATTACATCACGCACCATCACCCTGGGGAGAATGATTTTCCAATGATCATCAGGCCCGAATTTTATATATACGATCCCCTCCTGTTTAGTTACCTGCATCTTCGAATTTGGCTCCGCTACCCATTTTTTAATTTGTGTATCCTCTGCCTGCGATGTGTGTAAATTTTTTAACGCGCTTGTTAATTCTGTCCGGCGGCTGATTTGAAATAAGGTCATCATGCTGTCATTGTTATTAGCAATCCCCCTAGAAACGCTCAAGATAACCTGTCGTATAAAATAATTTTCATTCGGGGATCCCAACACTTTTCCCGGAAAATTGCGGCTGAAATAATCAGCAACAATATTATCAACACCGCGACAATGCGAGATATTAAATGAATATTCTTGCAGGCATAGCACCCATCTCATCAACCGGGCCGTATGAAAAGGCGTCGTCAATAAAAATGTCAACGATTTGTGATCCGTTAATACGTCGAAAGTCGCGCCGATGAGATACATTCGAAATTTCAATACTGAGTACATTATTGCGAGAAGCTCTTTCTCGGTAGTGGTATATCGCGCTTCACATTTAGTGAGTAGGCGGCTTACGAGCGAGATAATACGTGGGTCCCCTTCATCGTCAATTTGATCGAGGATTCCCGAAATTCCTACGTCACTCGCATCGCATTGTAGCCGAAAGCGCTTGTGAGGCATATAGTGATGAAGTGTTACGGCTTCGAGAAAACAATTTTTTAAATGTTGAAATGCAGTGGTATGTTCTGATGTCCAATTCCATGCGTGACCCTAATTCAGTAAATCGCGAAAGGGAGCGATTGCGTCCGCATGTTTCGCGTTGAATCGCCGATAATACCCACATACCCCTAAAAAGCCTTGCAATTGTTTTAAATCTTGGGGTTCCTTAAAATCATGAATAGCGGCGAGTTTCTCGGGATCGGTTTGCACGCCTTCTAGTGTTAGAATGAATCCGAGGAATGGAACTGATGTTTTGAAAAATTGCGATTTTTCGAAGTTCAAGGTAAATCCGCGATTGAGTAAACATTGTAAGAACCGTTCTAAATGGTCTATGTGTTCATCAAAACTGCGAGATGCAATGATCGCGTCGTCGACATAAAGGGTTACAAATTCTAGTATCTCCGATCCTAAAGCAAGTCGCAGTGCCCTCATGAATCCTGCACCCGCAGTCCGTATTCCAAATGGTATCCGACACCACTGATATAATGCTCCCTCGAATAAAAATGCTGTGTATGGTCTAGACTCTGGGTGTAACGGAACCTGCCAGTATCCTTTCACAAAATCAGTAGTGGAAATATACTCAACGCCGTGAAACTTCTGTAACAATTCCTCTATCACGGGAGGTGATTCATTATCCGCCTCCATGCCCTCGTTAGTAAAACGTCCGTCTAAACACGGTCTCAATTCCCCATTTTTCTTTGTCACGATTCTTAAAGGGTTACAGAAATTGCTCTGTGCACGCTCAATAATCTGCATTTCCAATAGTTTCTTAAATACTAATCTGAGTTCGTCGCGTTGATGTATAGCAACCGGATATGATCTCTTTACGATAGGCTTATTTTTCAACATTTTGAGCCTATGCTCATACACATCCGTACATCCCGGTTCGTCGGAAAACACATTTCTGAATTTCAAAAATAGTGCTTTTACGCGTCGCTTTTCTTCGGAATTTAGATGATCTAAAACCGCAATATGCTGATCAATCTTGCTAGCAAATTCAACATCATTACACTCGTATGTCATACCGGCAATAAGCGCTTCTCGGGTCCGCACATCCCCCAATCCAGTCCTACTCGGTTCACCTGCAAGATCCCGCGTAACTGGCATACCTTCAATCCTGTCGTAAGAAGTATCATATTCGAATTTTGCCGAATCGGCAGGGTGTGCCGGTTTATTCAACGAAATAGATTTTATACTAATAACGCGCACGCGCTCACCCTCGCGTAAATCGTTGATAGCATAAAAAGTTACAAGGCGTTGCGGTAAATTTTCGCCCGCGATCCTAATGCGCTTAAATTCAATATCAACCGCTCCTCTGTGCGCGTCGAGCCAATCCATACCCACGATTATATCCGACGAAAGACCCGGGATAACAAGTAATGTTGTATCATAAGCCTTTTCATTTATTTTTAATGCTAGCTGAGTTTGTCTTTTTACGGTCGTAGATTTATGTCCGACAGCTACGTAGACTGATAAATTAGTTACAGGTAATTCCGGAATCTTAAAATCACGGGTAAGCTTCGCGAATAATACTTCAGAAATACACCGTACTTCACAGCCAGTGTCTATCAGAATGTTTATATTCAGATCGAAAACAGATGCGCTGACTCTCGGACTCACTAAACGCTTTCGCTCGACAACATTGCTCTCCTCGTTATTGCCGTACACATCCCAACAGAGTTCCTCTACGAAATCTGGTAGCCTACG
>CM053170.1:42647001-42692602 GCA_012977825.3 Pteromalus puparum
AAAAACCTATTGGTGCAAGAGTATTCCTTATTTTAGGATACGTCATAGAAAAGCAGGTAGAAAATTATTCCTTAATATTATTGTAATTCTTTATTCGCTTAATAAATAGCTAGCTTGACCGTCATTGAATTAGTAGGTTCGTCGACTTGACTAACATAACTTATTATAAATTTATCTCTCAATTTACTCGCGTCTCGGACGGAGTGGATTCCTCTAAAGTAATAGATATACTTAAGACTAGTGCATTCGTAGTCTTAGGATCTTACGTCGTTACAATAAATTTTTAATTCAATTGAAATGCGCCTCACCCTTAACAAAACTTAATGCATAATTCCGGACTGATGTCCAGCGCAGATGTTTCAAAACTTATTTAGAGGGTCAAGCTGCAGTGAGATTTACCGCCTCTAGTCGTGATTGTGATGCCATTTAGCGTTCGATTCGTCTCGTTATTCCTCACCACAAAACGGCCTAGAAATAGAGATGACTAGTCAATACGCGTGATTCTACTTTATGTGTGTAATAAAATATTTGATAAATATTTACCCCAATTGGGCTTGTCATGTATGTTTCTGCGCGGTCTCGTATTTATTTCAAATCTTTTGTCTACAGCTATGCCACTAATAACAGATAAAAATATTCTATAATTTATGTGAGGACTCGCGGCGCGTTTAAACTATAAGAGGCTTACCTGCAGCCGATAGGTGAGGCACGTGAAAGGAGCCCTCGGCGAGTGCTACGACTCACGTCGCCGACTGGCTCGCGTCTGACCGGGCTATCGCCTGCGCATGCAAATTACCTGAAATTCGCGCGATCGCGTAGTCATGTGACACCAGTGCCGTATAATCGAAGAGGGGCGTCGCTATTGGGAGCTGATCCCTTACATGCTTTTTAAGGCTTGGACATTATCTGGGCAAGCTATAACAGAATCACCCATAAGCAATTTTCCGCTCGTAATAATGCAAAATGTACAAAAACTAGTACAAAATGTCGGATTTTTCGAAAAATTTCTGGTTTTCAGTAATTATTATGGGTAAGTAAGGCTGGGTATGAAAATTCCAATATTTTTCTCGTTATCGGTAGCTTATAACCTATATTTTAAAAAAATCATCCGATTTGGTTGATCCTAGCCGAAGAAATTTTATTTTGTCAACGAAATTCCTATTATAGTGCACTGTGCGGCGTCTCGCCGCTCCGTTCAGCAGTTACAACTGAAGCTTATAGCTGCTCGAATCTAGCCGTCGATAACGTCAAATATCTTTGTACATAGATTTGCGCGGTGAAAGCGGTTAGCTATCGAACTCATTTCTTTCTATCACTTCAACCAAACACTTGTACTTACACTTACTTAATGGGTATATACTCGTAATCTTCGTTTTGTTATATTTAAACACAAGTGTTATTCACCTGAGTCTGAATTCCTCCAAGTCAAATAGATCTATTGTTGTTAAAAACTGATCTCGCTGTCAATGGCTCAGTTAGATGTATCAATAAAATTAAAAGTTAGTCAATCGTTCCAAAATTCAATTTGGTAAAATATTGCGTAAAATATGCGATTTCACACTTTACTTTTGAAAAAAAAAATTACTTTGTACTTTCATATTTATACTTTTGTACGGCGTTCATGCTTTAAGAAATTTAACAAATAAAATAGTTTTGCAGGTTAACAATACAGTTAACTGCCTCACGTACAACATTTTTTTACATTTATAAATACTTGTTTACTAACTTAATATATTTTAGCTCATGAATGTTACAATTGTTGACCATCATACGGCATCTGAGTCATTCATGAAGCATTATGAAAATGAAATGAGGTTACGAAATGGGTGTCCAGCAGATTGGATCTGGATTATACCTCCGATTTCTGGGTCAACAACTACAGTATTCCATCAAGAAATGGCTCTATATTATTTAAAACCATCGTACGACATACAGGTATATATAAAAATAATGGACGATTAAACGTTATGCTTATAAAAATGTACAATTTAATCATAAATAAAAATTAGTTTGATGTCTAGAACTGCCAAATGTGAAATTATAAACGTTACTCAAAATTAATACAAATTTCCTGATTTTTAATTATCGCCCACCAACCTGATTCATCTTATGACGTACATGTAGATTTTTTTTTCAAGTGGCATTTCGAACTCAAAAGTTCATCGCCTCATTTACGCAAGCTCTCCACGTGTCTCTACTTTGTGCCAATCCAATCCATATCGCACCCTCCCGCCCGATTTCAGTTGTCTAATTTCACATTGTCCTCCCATCTGCGTCTAGGTTTACCTAGAGGTCGCAGTGTGCTCGGCTTTCCTTTCATTATACGCGCTGCCGTGCGATTATCTCCCATTCTTTCCCAGAAGTTGAGAAGCAGTGCTTCATCACTCTGCTTTCTTAGCAATATACTGATATACCACGTACTCCTTGGAGTATACTTTTCCAGCGGATGAGATCCCATTACACGGCTCTCACGTTCACACTAAAAAAGCACGCACATCTCGTGCTTTTTATGAGCCTAGATGGGTTCCTCCGCGACTGACGACAAACCTAACCTAGAAATGCCCGAAATGTCATCAAGAGTCTGTTTGACGAGGAGCTGTCCAACTTTCGACAAACATCCATAAGGAGCCACGAATTCCTGCGCAAATCTGGTACAGCTCTACTGGAAGACCCTGGGTGCCCTTGAACCGTTTTTGTTGATGTCTACTTTTTGAGGTTAGAGTACACTGGTTTCTCTGTCTCTCTTCTTTTGCGCGCGAAACGGTCGACGTCACCACGGCCAGGCGTGAGTTTTGTTTTTTCGCCACCAGAGCGCGACACTTTTGCTCGTCGAACATCATCAGTGTGGGTTGCCCACTGGACCGCTGAACAGGCGCGAAAGTTCAAAACGCAAGATGTCGAAGTCGATAGCTGCCACCAGAGGAACAAACTAATCGGAGCAGGACCATTGTACTGAGTGTCGGGTGACTCCGCGCACAGCTGGAAGCCTCTCAAAATGCAGCTCTTGTACTCGGAAGTGTCACCCGAAGTGCATGACAATGGTTCAAAAAACGCGAAGCAAAACTCTCCTGGAATATATGTTCCTCCTGCTTCAACCTTAGGCAAAAAACAAACAGCAGCCTGAAGAGGGAGAGGAAATCACCTCCTAAGAAAGAAGCAGTGGACAAGGAGGAGTCACGTAATGTAACGCAGGAACGAGATTCGCAGCCATTTGTGGGGGAAACCAATGCCACGACTATCAAGCATGCATCGTCGGACGGCCCTACGGCATTGGTGTTATGTCCTGCCTGATATCGCCAATCAAGATGGCGCTGGCAGAAATGAGAGCCGCAGCTCAATCCACCTCTGCTACAGACATCAACACCAGCGACTGCAAGTGCCAGGTGGGCAGCCACCGCCATCAGGAACACCACATGCTTCAATGACACTTTCAACATCCGGAAGAGTATCGGAGTCCATCTGAAGGCCGGATGACATCTTCGAATCAAGTAAGTCGGAGCTGATCAACGCGAAGGGCGAAAGTAACAGGGTCACCATAGCCAAGCTTGAACGGTATGTCAGTGGCCTCTCAGCCATGGCGAAACAAGTGATCTCTGCGACGGCTAGACTGGAGGAGGAACTTGATAAATTGAGGCTTATACCAGCAATAATCCTCGATATCAAGACCCATAATGACAGAATATCCGAGCAGGAGGTCAAACTCGCCCTCCAAGAAGCCAAGCTGGTGGAACTTGAGAGTAGCCGTGTATCGATATTTGACAAGCACACGGCTATGGCTGAGCGGGTCCTACATCTGGAAGAAGAAGAAGTTAGTGTTGTAATATGCAAATTTACAATACACAAAATGGTACTCGTCGCGCCATCTACTGGTTGTCGACGATTTCGTACAACGAGACAAGCTCGAGCGAATGCGAGCATAGTGCGCATGCCCCGCGTATATACTCTAAGCACATACTATACTTCGTGGAGTCAGACTATGCTGTACTGTGCTCCACACTCTCTCTTGCATGTAAGACTCCAAGCTGAGCGGACGCACTACCGACTAGGCTCTTAAGCCGTTCAATATATATTATATTATTTAAACTTCACTGCCTTGTTTATTGATCCACACACACAATCCAACAGTTAGTAATAATAATAATAATATTATAGGTAGTAAAACCGCGGGCGGTATTAGTTTTAGTATAGATAAGGTAACAGACGGTGATAATAACGCAGCTGGTGTTAGTGAAACTGGCGTTAGTGAGCGAGAGTGGGAAACAGTCGGAGTCGAAGTCAAGTGGTGCGCCGACTGCATCTGGACAGAATTAACTAGGCTGGGGGAACACGAGAGAGGCAGGTAGCGAGGCATTAAGAGCGGGCTTCCTGAATGCAACCTCGCTATACGCGCATATGGGGATGTTTAGGCAGTATCTTGAGACTGCTCGTCCTAACTACCACCACTTTGGCGTGGCTGAGACGCGTTTTGGGCATAAGGTTGATGACGTGTTCGCGCAGGTGGACGGATTTTCGATATTGCGGCAGGACAGAAACAAGCGTGGAGGTGGAGTAGCCTTGTATATTCGAAATAGCTACAAAGCGACTATACTGTGCTCGTCCCAATCAGAGGCAGAGGGGAAACCAGGAATCCCGGAGTATCTGATGTGTAGCGTTCAACAGGGCAAAAGGCCACCAATTTTTGTTGCCGTAATTTATCGTCCGCCAGGTGTCCCTTTCACCGATAATTCAGAGCTGGCGAATGACATGCGAAGATACTCCGTGGGTTATGATTACAGACTAGTTATGGGCGATTTGAACGCGAACATGTTATCTACCTCGCATGACGCGGAATTCGTTAGGGATCTTGCCTGCGAATTGAACTTAAAATTAGTAGATCACGGCGCGACTCACCACGTCAGGGACTCCCACACATGGATCGACGTAATCATGACGGACGACGACAGTGTAGTGTTGAATGCGAGTAATTCACTGGCGACTTTTCCGAGCAGCCACAACATTATTGACGTTGAGATCTACTTTCAGACCGCAGAGCCCCCTGTACTCAACAACTTTACATAAAGGGACTTTAAATCAATAAAGTCAGAAGAGCTCTTATCATTTTTGGCTGCTTGTGACTGGTCGTCGGTGAATTGTTTCGACAGCGGAGTTGACACCCGGCTAGAACATCTTAGCCAAAACATCATGACTGTCATTGACCAAATTGCTCCAAGTCTCTTGATAATCTCGGCTTGAATTTCATGTCGATCATTTATGGTTGTGCCTAAATATCTGAATTCGCTAACCTTTTGGAAAGTAAAGTTTCCGACTCTGAGATCACACTCTCCTCCGTAGATGCCTAGTTTATCCATGATCATATATTTCGTTTTCGATTCGCTCACTTCTAGACCCGTATCTTCAGCCGCATTTATGAGAATTTCCGCGTTTCTCGCCACCGTTGCACCGTTATCCCCCAGTATGTCCAGGTCATCCGCATATCCTAGAATTTGTGTTTTACCGTTAAGTTGTACCTATCCCGCTAGTCTGGATTTTTCTAACAACATATTCTAGCTTTAAGTTAAAGAGTACCGTGGAAAAACCCTTACCCTGTTTCAGACCGTCGCGAATCATGAATAATTCGGATACATTACCGCCTACTCGGACCTTTCCCGTGCTTTCGTTCAGACACATTTGAATTAATTTCACGAGTTTTTTGGGTACTCCGAGGAGCACAAGGATTTGATACATTTTGCTTCGTTTGATAGAGTCGTACGCTTTTTTAAAGTCTATAAATAGCTGGTGTATTGCTTCGCAATGTTTCCATTTTTCCAACAACTGTCTTATAGTAAACACATTTGATCGTCGACCTGTTACGCCGGAATCCACACTGATAATCTCCTATTATATGTTCCGCGACGGGCGTGAGTCTGGCCTGTACTACGTTTGATAGAACTTTGTAGCATGTAGCTAAAAGTGAGATTTCCCGGTAGTTATTACAATCTGTCTTATCCCCCTTTTTAAAAATCGGTATGATGATGGATTCTTTCCAGTTTTCCGGATAGCACATACTAGTTCAAAAATTTTGAATGTAGGCGCGGTGCCCCCATATTTAAGTATTTCAGCTGGTATAGAATCGTTTCCAGCAGCCTTATTGTTTTTTAGTGTTTTGATCGCGGCTTCTACTTCTTTATGGTCGGTTCTTCCAAATGGAGTTTAGCAGTGTGGATTTCGTCACCCGTTTTCTCGCAGTTTTCATGTACGTTTACTGTTAGTTTCTATTTTTCTAATCTGGTTCTTTTGATACTCGCGCTTTTTGTTTCTGTAAATCGGACCCACTTGCTTTTTTATTTCATGGTACTCTTCTACGGCCCTATCGCTTTCATTGTGTACGCTGTCTAATTTGGCCTTTTTGCGCCTTTCAAACCAGAATTCGCACTCTTCGTCAAACCATGGTTTGCTCTTTGGCTTTCTCTTTTTACCTAGCATTTTATTCGCTGCATCTTTTATCGTTTTTTCGATATTCCCCCATAGACTGTTTGGATCGTCATCCACCTCCGTCGGTGCATCCGTTTCCTCGAGCACCTGAAACCGATTGCTTATTTCTACTTGATACTTAATTCGCTCTATCCCGTTTCGTAGTTTTTCTACATCGAAGATTTCTACTTTACTCGCTCGTTTACTATTTTGCCCGGCTACTAATTTGGCCCTTAATTTGGCTACTACTAGAAAATAATCCGAGTCGCAATCCGCCTCCATATAGGTTCTTACGTCAAGTACGTTTGTGTGGCGCCTCTTATCGATCAGAGAGTGATCGATTTGATTTTGCGTGCGGCGATGTCCACGTTGCTTTGTGTATATGCTTGTGCTTTAATGCACGTAGTTTTCACTATAAGATCTTTTGCCTCTGCGAAATTTGTGACTCTAATATCGTTATCGTTGCTGGTTTCGTGCAGACTTTCCTTGCCTATAGTGGGCCTAAACATTTCATCTTTCCCTATTTTAGCGTTGAAATCCCCTACTACAATTTTGGTGTCGTAGGGACCAAAATCGGAATCCGGTACCTAAGGAATGTCCGCTCGCGCCCCCGACTATAATGGTGAAGTTATTTGCTAACATCTAACATCTAACATCTTCTGCTAACATCTAACATCTAACATCTTCTGCTAACATCCCGCTATCTTGCCACCTAGTTTCTTGTATCAGTACTAAATCTAAATTGTACCCGTCAGCTTCTTTTACGATTTCGTGGAACCCACCCGCTCTGTATAAACTGCGTACATTCCACGTTCCCACCTTTAACTCCCTTTTGGTTGTTGTGTTTTTTTTTTTTTTTTTTTTGAGCCATGATAGTAAGTTAAACCCGCGCGTTTTGGATCCTGTTCCGATCACAGGTGAGTCAACCGTTCTAGAGGTGATAACCCTCATACCTCTCTAGACATAAGTATGTGAGCTTTCCAACTTTGATGAGGACAGAATCAACTGATCGTCGGAAACACTACGGTCTCATTCTCGTATCCTAACGCCCCCCTGCAAGGCAGCGCGCCTTCGCTGGCTTCGTTGCCGTGTAAGACGAGGTGGCGAATCATTCTACAAATCCCCTTTCGGGGCAGTTGTCATCGCTCCCGCATCCTTCACGACAGCAGGATTTTTGTAATGTGTGCTAAAAGAGGTAGATTATAGACATAGTTAGGTAGAAAGAGAGAGTGAAATACGAAATATTGTTGAGTGTTCGTTGTTGTCGTGCTTGCGCAGTGTTTCTAGATGAATGCCCCTATAGCACCTGATAATTTGGCAACATTGCCTCAACATTGCATTGCAAGACTGGCTAGATTCGGCAATATTGCTAGCGCGTAAAACAACATTGCTGCAACCATTAGGCAATGTTGTCACGCACCAAAATGTCCGCTTTTTCATTGCGAGGCTGGTTATCTCCCACAGAGATCCCAATATTTTGGGAACATTGCCTGAAGATTGCGTTACCAGATTGTGCAATATTGCATGAAGCCTTATTAATATTCCTGGAACTATTTAAGAAACATTGCTACTAGATTGTGTAATATTTAACTAATATTGCGCTAACCTTAAAATTTCGCATCATTATAATTTTATCTTCAGGCAATGTTCCCAAAATATTGGGATCTCTGTGGGAGATAACCAGCCTCGCAATGAAAAAGCGGACATTTTGGTGCGTGACAACATTGCCTAATGGTTGCAGCAATGTTGTTTTACGCGCTAGCAATATTGCCGAATCTAGCCAGTCTTGCAATGCAATGTTGAGGCAATGTTGCCAAATTATCAGGTGCTATAGGGGTGCGTTCGCCAGTGTGGGCTCATTACACCCACGCCCCGGCTGTCCGTGACTGCTTATTCCATTTATTCGCAGCTAACCTCTTTCTCAGGGGCCGTTCATCTATCCGCAACCTGAGGACGCACTGTGTAGTGGTTATAGGCACCCCCGTCCGCTCTGGTGACTACGCCCAAAACCCGCTTAGGGTATCGGCGTTGCAACAGACGTACATTCAGATATTGTTAAATAATTTCCAATTCTTTATCATACATTTTTAGCATTCCATACAGAGATAATTAAAACAAACAAGTTCGCCACGCGTGGCCTAAGGCATGCAAAACGCTTTGCGTGTTCGCGTTTTGTATAAGACACGACCTCACGGTGCTCACGCTTCATGCTATGGGTTCACCTAAATTCAACGGTGCTTGTACTGCTACTACTTCTAGTACTAAGTTGTTTAAGTGTCATCTTTTTACAGAATAAGAGCTAGAATACAATTTCAAGGTTTTCGGACCAGAGGGGTTGTATCGCGTTGAAGTTTTATCCATTAAGAAATCGTTTCTAGGGTTATTAGTTGTGCAAAAGCGTTTGAAAAAATTGTTTGTCACTATAAGAAGAAGTATTCTAAAAATATCAACTACTTATTCATTTAACATGTATATAAAAAACATAATGCCTCAAAGTTTTATGGTAAATAATTAACTTTTTTGCTGTAAAAAGTGATTTTGGATTGCTAACTTAAGTTATAAGAATTTCCATTATTTGATGTCAACAGAAAAAGTTGTATTTCCTAATTATCTGCAACTTTAAGGTTACACTTTTTTTGTAGAATGCTTTAAATCCGTTTTTAGCGATTTTCATAGGTGACCGCCTTCTGCGTATGTGTGTGGAATTGAGCTCAAAATAGAATGATAGGGGTTAGTAATAAGGGGAGTTCTAAGATAAAATTTTAACCTGATTGATTAAAGTCTATTAAAGATAATAATCACGTAAAAACAAAATTTTCATACAAAAATACACGTAAAAGAGAAATAGGCACGTCCGATCGCTACAAGGAGCTGCCAGAGACTGAGGGCTGCTGAGGGCTAGAGTGACCGGCAAGCTATCGGTAATGCAAGGGAATGCATTCCGCTGCTCCGTCTGCTGCTTAAGCCTAAAACAATGGTCCCGTTTTTATAACTGCATGCGGGCTCCAGATGGCTAAGCTCTCCATAAAATCGGAGACGAGCGACGCGTCGCAACGCGTCGCATCGCAAACCCGAGCCACTAATAAAACTATAAATCGGGGAAACGGATTTACTTTCCCCGCCTCAGCTTTTCACATCTGTTTAGGATTCGTTTTTGAAACTTAAA
Source organism: Pteromalus puparum (assembly GCA_012977825.3). NCBI lineage: Eukaryota > Metazoa > Arthropoda > Insecta > Hymenoptera > Pteromalidae > Pteromalus > Pteromalus puparum. The sequence continues at coordinate 42,656,618 of CM053170.1, forward strand.
AACTAGCAATTCCAACACGACCCCTCAAAAATAAATCTATTGAACGTTAATTTATAACTCTGTTGATTTTACTTAAAGAAACATACAACGACTATATTTTACGTTGTAATACAATTTTGAACATATAAGCAAAATAATAATATACGTGCTTCCTTCTTTGTGCTTACTCAGTTTCTCTGGGGAACAATTACATATGGTCTAACATTCATTGCGAGTATTAGGGAAACTCAGAAAAACCTAATCAGACCATTTCTTATATGTTTTACATCATATTTCTTTATCGAACTTATTAATTATCCCCAAATACAAATTTCTGTCAGCTCAGATTTGGATTGTAGAACTTTTACTTTCCAGCTAAAGTTCAAAATTTGAATTACTGTTATAAGTATGATGTCATCTCAGTAATGCCGTTATTTTCAGGTATATATCAGGGATGGTGAACTTTATTTCGAGCTTCTGACAATGCCAATTTTAATCAAATTCTGCAAGGAACGCTTTCTTTTCTATTGTCCAGCTACTTTCATCATATACTGCCTGAATAGGGCGCATGACTTCAACACATGTTATGTGTTGTCTCTTCAATCTAAGATTTGAATTCTGTATTTTCTTTGAATATATCACTGAACAAACATTGTTAAATGTATCTACAATACAAACTGAAAATCATCAATTCAATAATGATTATTAAAAATAAAATCTTTCAAGATTTTCATAATTATTTGTATTTACTAAATTTTCTGACTTGACCAAAATAATTTTATCAATTTACAATCTGTGCTTAAAAAAAAATTAACTCATTCGAACTATTTATTCCAAATCTCAATGAATTATCAAAGTTTAAATAGCTAGAGCATAGCTCATTGCTTTGTTTGGATTAGTCCAGCATTCAAAGTAATTTGCATAAATTTATCAGACTTATTGCTTTTCTGAACCTCATGAAACTTTATTTATTTTCCAGCTTGGAGATTTCTTCTTCAGTTTCAAACTTATGTTGTCGATGGTTCACTTGCTTGTTATATATTGGATCTATAATCGAGCTTAATAGCTTTGCTATCTTCGAGCATATTTTTCTTATTAGAGTTTATACTTTTGTCAAAGACGTACATCACACTGAGATAAACTATGCAACAATTTCATCTGTTTCAAGCTGTTTTCCCCTCCATTCCAACTGTTTGTTTTACATTCCATCATCCAATGTAGTTATTTGTACATTCTAGAGATTAAAGTTTTTACAAACAACAATTTTTCCAACGAGCCTACTAGAAATCAGGTTTGGATTTTAAAACAAAATACTATCAGTTTTAAGGTCTTTCAATTTCATTGTTGTTATTGGCCTCGGCCTTGACTTCCATCAAAGACTTAGACTTCTCAATCGTATTACAGCCTGATGCGCTATCAATTTTACATTTCGTATTCCGAATACAATGATCACGACGACAATAACAAATACTAGAAATCGAGCCTTTTCTGACTTTCATATTCTCAAATAAAATTTTCAAGCTGAGATTTTCGGGTGAAAGTAACCATGTGAACCGAACCGAACATTCATTTCACATCCTTGCATCCAAAGCACATCTTCCTTGCTTCGTGTATTTATGCTTGTGGTACTCTTCACTGTCATAGTAAAAAAATCATCCTTCCAAGATGAAAATACTTGGTTTGTTTAGGCACAAACAATGTCATCTAGAGATCACACTTTCAACTTCTCTCGAAGTATTTCCTGTTAAATATTGTAATATTTAAGAATCCATCGTTAACGATTTCTAGTAGCTATTTCATTAAGAATCTATGTTTCTCCAACAAAACGTGGATTTTTGACAGTGATTTCAATGAATGTTATTATTTTTCAAACAAATGGATATATTCAGTAAATAATTATATAATCGAGCTCTATATGATCTAGAGAAGAAAGCTTCAGATGGCGGCGAGAGCTGTACTAGCTTTTCAAAGCCATGGCGATTTGCACGTGGTTCTGACAACGTCCCACGATGGCATGGCAATGCGCGCGCCTTTATACTTGTCCCGACGCGGTATTTTCCGAGGCACAGCTGCGATTCCGCATAATTACTTTACTTAACTCTCCCAACTTGAAATTCGTATATCCGTAGCTTGGTAGCGGTGGTAGCACGAACCGAAGACTCCTCGCAGGTATGGCATCAGCAGCGTCTCACTCGGTTGAAGCCACGGAAAAGAAGAAGTCCGAGCTAGCTCCATGCAACAACAGATGGTTTTGGCCAGCGCCGCATGCGCCTGTCGGGCGAACTACTACCCCCACCCCCCCAATCAAGCCTAATCACGATCTGACTTGCGTTGCGCTGCCGGAAAATTTCGATAAGCTTCGCTTGCTTCCAAGCCCCCGGGAAGACACCCAGAGCAAAAGAGAAGTTAAAAATTTCTACTAAAAATTCTCCGATCACCTGGAGAGCCCTGGCTACCACCTGTTGGGGAATGCCGTCCACCCCTCTTGCCTGCGAGGAAAAGTGCGAAATAGCAAGGGCAACGTCACAATAATTAATAGGCTTGAAATTAAAACCCGCCTCACTTGCAGTCATAATCAGGTCCGTTGCATCGTCAATATTCTGAAAAGGGGAGGACGAGATCCCGGCGAAGTAACCGTTCAGTGCATCCGGTGAAAAACCATGTAAATCCTCCTCTTTTCTCTTTGGGAGAAGGCCGAGGTTGCGCATTTCTTTCCAAATATTTTTGTTGTTATCTAGAGCACTCGAGAGATGTTGCTGCATATACAAATTGCGCTCCTCTATCAAGCGCTCATCGACCTCCTGTCTGAGTCGAAGAAACTCAGTGAGAAGCTCAGCTCGGCCAGTGCGTTGATAACGCCTGTGCGTAGCATTACTCTTATCAATGAGCTGCCTCAACTCAGGCACAATCCAAGGAGCATATTTTTTATTTGGGCAAACCGTTTTAAGAGGTGCAAGTTCATTTATTGCTGAGTTAATATTTTCATTTAAAATATGCAAAGCTCCCAGGTCGGCTTTGGCAAAACCAATGGCTGACCAGTCGTAGCCGGAAAGCAGGCCATTTAAGGCTTCAGGACTGATGCTGCTAAAGTTCCTGTACGAGAACGAATCTAGTACAGGTGCCATCGAAAAAATGTCAATAGTCACGCTCAAGATATTATGCTTTCCAAAACTGGGCAGCCATTCGTTCTTGGAGTCCAGCACAGTGTCATTCGTGTCTGTCAAGATCAAGTCAATCCAGGTGTGAGAGCCTGATGGTACCCGCGTCATCAGATGTAGACAACAGATCCGCATTCAGGTCTCCCATGATGATCTTATGGCTATACTCGGATGTCAAGACCCTAAGGGTGGAAAACAGGTCGGTGTCCTTTTGCATGGGGATTTTTGGCGGCCTGTATATAACGCCAACTAGTATGGAAGGCGAGTTGCCCTGTTGCACGCTGCAGAACAAGTACTCTGGGATTCCAGGTTTACCTGGCCCCTGTGTGGATGAGGTGCAAGTACATCAACTTTATAATCGCTGCGTACATACAGGACAACCTCTCCCCCATTTACATTTCGATCTTGCCTGAAAATGGAGTATCCCTTTACCTGAATGAGGTTGTCGTCCACAACTGAGCCCAACCATGATTCCGCGATCCCGAAAATAGTAAAGGAGGGATGATCCGCCAAGAAAAGACGAAGCTGCTCAATGCGAGCTCTAAGCGAGTTGACATTGAGAAACCCCGCCTTGAGGAAACTGCCCCTCTCGCCCCCCGCGCACCCCTACCCGAGTCCAGTCAGATTGCCGTCGGTTCATTTGTCTTATCAGCGCCTTCACCAGACTTTGAGCCGTTCAGCGGTATTGCACTGTCAGTGCTTGAGGATTTGGTGGAGGCTGCTTGGCACGCCGTTTGAATGGCTTGCAAGTCAGCAGCCGACGCGAAGACGTGCGCACGCTCGCCACCCTTCCTTCTAGCCAGGAACCTGCCGCCCGCATGCCAGACATACCTGAATCCCAATCCTTGAGCAATGGGCCTCAAGTTTTTTAACCGCTGAAACTTTTCTTGGGATAACATCTCATTGATATAAACCTTTATGTCCTGTCATGCAGGCAGCAGCCCCCGGGGCCAGAAGGTCAGGTTTAATATCGCCAGTAGTGAGGTAGTTATTAGCCAGTTCTCTTTTGGCTCGCATAATGTCTCTTACTAAGGTCGGCCTAGCAAGTCGAGTAACAAGAGAGGGCAACGCACCCCGGCGCACTCCCGAGTTTAGCTTTCTAGCGTCATCCCCCTGATCCCTGTCTGGCTTACGTAAGCGCAGAACCCGAGTGCTGATAATGTCAGTCTTCTCCAGGGAGGGGAGAACGGTGCTGAGCAGCGCGAAAGCAGCTCTGTCCGAGATTTCCTCGTTAATCTTAATGTCATCTTTTAATAATCCATGAATAATTACCTCGCACCCCTCAGCGCCGTCCTCATCCAACCCTGAGCCGCCACTAGCAGGTGCCAGCCGTAGAGAGTAGCGAACTTGCACTTCCGCTACCTCAGTGGACCCAGACTCATTAATATGAGCATCCGCAGTGAGCAGACCGCTGTCTGAAGTCGACTTCACGCCCAAGTCGGGAGCCCGGCGAGCACGCTGGAGGTCCCTAAGCAATTGTTGTGTTTGTTGCAACTCGTTTTTAAGTGCACTATTTTCGTCATGAAGTTACTTATTCGCGATCAGCACTTTGTGAGACGTGCTGATGTTGTCAGTTAGCTGGGTCTCAAGAGCAGAGATACGGGTATTCAATTCCTCAGCACCGACTGTAACGCCCCCTTCCGCTGAGGCGTGAGAGACATCACGTGGTGCCGTACCCCTGCTCATGAGAGCCTTCAGTTCGTCAAGCTGACTTTCCAGCATGTCAAATCGCTTGAAAAATAACTCCAACGTGCTCACCGGGATAGGGATGTTTGAGACACCCAGCAGGCTGGCATTACCTAACGGCGCATCCGTCGGAGGAATCCTCTTCTGCACAGGATCCATGCTGGAGAAGTTCGCACGTCGAGATGTGGGCGATGGAGAAACATCGGTCTTCGTTGGTGATTCCGATGAGGCAGGCGCCTGAGAGTCAGTGACCCGCTCGACAGTTGCGTTGTGGCTCTGCTTATCNCCGCTACCTCAGTGGACCCAGACTCATTAATATGAGCATCCGCAGTGAGCAGACCGCTGTCTGAAGTCGACTTCACGCCCAAGTCGGGAGCCCGGCGAGCACGCTGGAGGTCCCTAAGTAATTGTTGTGTTTGTTGCAACTCGTTTTTAAGAGCACTATTTTCGTCATGAAGTTAATTATTCGCGATCAGCACTTTGTGAGACGTGCTGATGTTGTCAGTTAGCTGGGTCTCAAGAGCAGAGATACGGGTATTCAATTCCTCAGCACCGACTGTAACGCCCCCTTCCGCTGAGGCGTGAGAGACATCACGTGGTGCCGTACCCCTGCTCATGAGAGCCTTCATTTCGTCAAGCTGACTTTCCAGCATGTCAAATCGCTTGAAAAATAACTCCAATGTGCTCACCGGGATAAGGATGTTTGAGACACCCAGCAGGCTGGCATTACCTAACGGCGCATCCATCGGAGGAATCCTCTTCTGCACAGGATCCATGCTGGAGAAGTTCGCACGTCGAGATGTGGGAGATGGAGAGACATCGGTCTTCGTTGGTGATTCCGATGAGGCAGGCACCTGAGAGTCAGTGACCCGCTCGACAGTTGCGTTGTGGCTCTGCTTATCACTCTTCCGCTGCTCCTGATCGGCGACGGAGCGGAGAGGGGAGTCGAGCTTTAAGTTGTCGTCGCAGTGGTCGCCTGTTTGCGCTTTCGCACGCGGTGTCGACGTTGTGCGTAGCAACCGCTGGTGTTGCTGGTGGTGGGGGGAGACGTGATGCGTCGCCGAGATGTTCTGAAGCCTTGCCTTGCCATGCCTTGGTCACGGCATGTGTGTTCACCTGACGATTTTTGGCAGGCTGGGAGGGCTTCTTCGGCGCCGATTTGCTATTCTGCCGGGTTGACTTGGTGGCATGCGTCGCAGCGGCAGCGGTGGTGGTTGCTGGCAGAGTCATTGAGTTGTTGGTGGAGAGAAGACGGCACCTGTCACACATATTTTGTTTTCTCTTGTTCGAACAGCGAGTATGACAGGGAAGATGGCAGACAGGACACGTGCTTGTTGGTGGTGTGGAGCAGACCGCTGGTATCATTGTAGTATCCATTTTTAAGATAGCGTTTGAAATTTCGCGCCAGGCTTGACGTCACCACCAAGGAGCAGGGCTGCCAACGACGAAGAAAAACGGCAATGTCCAGGAAGCCCAGATGTGCTCCTAACCTCTCAAGACAGCTCAAATTTCCAATACCACACCAAGTCGGAAGTGTCACCCGGGCACAGTAAACCTCTTCAGGGACTCGCACACACTCCAGCAACCAAGACGTCGACAGAGGCCTACGTGGCAAATGGCCTCACTTCGCGTATTCGTCACGGGTGTCAAGAGGTTTCACGCGTTTTTAACACCATAATTACGTTTTTTAGTTCACTAACACTTTGCATCACAGCTTGTTTAGTACTAGAGCCATCACATAGCAGCAAAAATTTAATGTTTCTAACTATTTTCCGGCGAAAAATCAATAAAAACTGCGGAGCGATATACAGGCGCGTGTTCCTCCTCCTGCTCCCCCTGGAGAGAGTGAGAGAGAGAGAAAGAAAGAGAGAGAGAGAGAGAGAGAGAGTGAGAGAGAGAGACAGAGAGAGAGAGAGAGAGAGAGAGAGAGAGAGAGAGAGAGAGATTTAGATTTAGATTTAGATATTTTTTATTCATGTACATTATGTTGTACAAAATTATTAATTGAAGTAATAAGTTAAATAGCGGTTCATTGATGAAAGGGTGGTTAATGAGTGTGAGAGTAATGGAGGCGAGAGATGGGTGAGAAATGCTGCTTGTAGATGTTATGTACTCTCTTGTGCGAGGAAGTAGCGCTTAGCTCGCGTTTTGAACTGGGTGATAGATCTATTGTCACGAAGATGAGATGGTAAGGAGTTCCAGAGGTATGAGGCGCTGATATGGAATGAGTTCCTTAGCGTCTCTGTGCCGAAGGGGGGGATGTCCAGGGCAGTCACCTCACCCCTCACAGGACGGAGTGCGACGTAGAAGTCAAAGAAGGCCAAGATGTACGATGGTGTAGCAGTGTTGAATAGTTTTCTGATAAAACAGGCCGCAAAGTACTTCCTACGCCCGGCGGTGGTGAGACATTGCAGTTCACGTCTGTAGGGGGTGATGTGCTTGTCCCTCCTTACACCAAAGATGTAACATATTCCTGTGTTCACCAGTCTCTGTAGTTTAGTGTCAAGTTCTTGAGTAAGGTCACAGTATACTAGAGAGCAGTAGTCTATGATGGGAAACAGCAGTGCTTGCACGAGATGTTTGCGCAGCTCTTGGTTGGTGCTCTTTCTGAAGAAGTACAGCCTATACATTAGTGAGTGAGCACGTTTACACAGTTGTGTGACGTGCTCTTTCCAGTTCAATTTAGAATCGAGCACCACTCCCAGACTGCGCACAGACGATTGATATTCGACCTGGGCTCCCCCTATATTGATAGAGGTGTTAGCGATATTTGGTAGCCCAGGACGATCGCTTGTGTTTTAAGAACGTTTAGCTTTAGATTATTTTGTGCAGCCCAACCTGTAATCCTCTCGGCGTTAGCTGACATCTTCGCGGAACAAGAGTCGAGCTCCTCAAGGTGGCATTGGCTGTAGATTTGCAAGTCATCCGCGTAGATGAGATAAGATACATCGGGGTCCAGGCAGAAACTTATGTCATTGATGTACAGGGAGAATAGCAGAGGACCCAGGACAGATCCCTGCGGTACTCCCGTGTTGAGAGGGCGAAAGGTGCTGTCTTTGATTAGTGCGTGCACTAATGACTTTTTCCAGTCAGAGGGGAAGCACAACTCGCTCAATGACAGGTTAAAAATATGACGAAGAATGGGAGCGAGTACTGGCAGAGCCTTGTGAATAACAACCTGTGGGATGCCGTCGCTACCTCTGCCCTGGGAGTCAGAGAGAGAGAGAGAGAGAGAGAGAGAGAGAGAGAGAGAGAGAGAGAGAGAGAGAGGAGGCTTAATAGCTGTGACAAAGGACGTAAGATTCTTTTTTACCAGCATAACCTACCAATGTGATATTTTTATGAATGATTCGGATGAATACGTCCTTCACTATTATTAGTCATTTAAATCATTTCTAAGGGTTTTTCAGTACTATGTGTCCCATGAAAACAAAAAACAAAGGCCTCTGCCATTCTGGATCTTGTACAGGCACTTTTGCACTATAAAAAGTAGTCGGAGTGCGGATCACAGCTTGGATTTTTTCATTTTAAGGTTTAAATTACAAACAAGTCAGTTATAACATATATATAAGGGAACTTTTATGAAAAAGTTGAGAACATTTTACAAAAAAAATTTAGTGTGATTTTAGTAAAAGATGTGTTTTTTAAGAGTTATAAATCACTGAAAATAGGCAAAAAATGCAAAAAATGCAATACATGCTTAAGGGGGTGTCACACCCATTCCTGCGATTTTATTGGCCTAGCGCCGGCAATGCAGGTGGTGCTTATGATCACCTCTGGCGTCATCTGGCAACGATCGCCAGAGATGCGCATAAAACCAAGATACGTTTACGGATACGCCAGGCGTAAAAAAACTTGCTGTCAAGTCTGAAAATAATTATTATAAATATATAATGCACGTTTTCATAAACACGCATTTTTTATATTACAAAAGCAAATGCGTATTTCGTATATACACGCGTGTTTCGACTACACGCTTCTTTTTATTATAATTATTATTACAAAAAATAATTTATTGCAATGCACCACTTCAAAAAATTAAAAAAAAAAAGTTTATGTAAATAAGTGATACAAACTTAAAAGTTGATATACAAGCTCTTATCATGTATTTCAACATATTTATGTTTGTTGAAATGAGGTTGACACGGAGAGGATTAGTTATAATAATGATAGAGTTTATTGATATATACAGAGCATGCCGAGCATGCGTGAGCTCTCCAAGAGCGTACAGCAACGAGTGAACCCAGTCGTAGTCGAACATTGACTATATATAGTACCTACGGTGCGCAACGAGACGAGACTCACTGTCGGGTAGTTGCGCACAGCGCTTCTGCGCATCCTATCTACAGATGCTATGATATAGTGTACAGACAAATGTACTATGCATATTCTAAACAATGTTGTTTAGTGACTTCAATAGAACTGGAAGATCTAGTTTGTTTTGAATATACTCATTTGCCGCAAGTGCTTTTGAACAAATTACACCTTCTAGTAGTAGTAAATTCATCAAATTAAAGAAATATGTTATCATCAAATTAAAGAAATATGTTAAAATACATTACAAGGGTTTGTATATTAAGTTTCCAGTGCATCCAATGCACCACTTTTGAGATATGAAATTTATCAGTCCCAGAAATTGAAAAAAATTGAGTTTATGTACAAGTGATGCATTGTATAAACTTGAAAATTGGTATGCAAGCCCTTGGTATGTAATTCAACATATTTATACAGTTAAGTGACTTAGGTGTAACCAGAAGATCTGGTTCGTTCTAATTATACGCTTTTGGCGTAAGTGTTTTCGATCAAAGTAGATCTCTTTCTCTCTCTCTCTCTCTCTCTCTTTCTCTCTGCATATTTAGCTTTGCTTTGTTTCTCTCTCTCTCTCTCACTAGGCGTTGCGTTGTACTCTTGTTGTATATAACTTACTTCGTTACAATTAACTCGGGCTTTGTCTTTTCGTCTCTGCCTTTTTCCGCGCGTTTCTTTAGAATTAACTCGCGAATCAGCTACAAAGAATAAAAGCTCACGACGCCTCCGCGGGCTCACGTGCACGTGGACGTGCACGCACTGCATATACTGCGCTACGGGCCGGGCTTCGAATAGCCCTCAAGAAGCCTGCAACGAGCTTCTACATTCTTTCCTCTCGCATTTCAACGGATCAGCGGATGCGCCACTGATCCTCTATTAACGGCGAAGTAAACCCCGTTATATTGGCGCCCTAACGTTTCGGGATAAATAAAGCCGTAAAATTAAATAAACGGCTAAATATTGCTGCGTAGTTTTTCGCGAGTGCGAGAGGAATTTTCGAGAGCGAACGCGCGTGTTTACGAGTACCGGCTTCGTAGCGCTCGCAATACATAGACGCGAGCGCGCGATCCGACGCGTTTACCCTTGCGAGAGTCAGGCCGCGTCGAACCAAAACAAAGTGTACACTTTTCAGCGAGTCGAAATTGTAACACGGAGAAAATTTTAACTCGAATATTTCGTGGTCGAATTTAGGAGAGTGTACTAACAGTTTCACATTGTTTCGCCGAGAGACTATACGTACTACCATTACCGATACTGCCAAGTCAAGCGGCGTGTGCTACAGAGTTTGGAGACTCTGTTATCGTTGCGTTTAAGCGTTTAAGATTTTATTTATCAATAAATATTTAATTGACTCTGATCATAAAATTTTTTAGCGATCGAGCGTTGAGTTTTTCGAGACTTTCAAGTGTACCCTTGACAAATCAATAATTTTTTTTCTCTTTTTCTTTCATTTTTCGCTTCTTTAAATTATACGAATAAATTCGTAAACATGGCATCAAATTGGACTTTGAGCGATTTAACAATTTTTAAGGAGAACATAAATATTAAATTACGCGAGTGGATACAAAATTTGTCGAGCGTAGAAGTGAACGAGGCGTTAGACCACTTAGAATTACACACGAACGGTACGCTGTTCGAGCCAACTACACGGCTGAAGATTTCATTCAAGATGACAATTCAGAAGAAGATATAGCTAGACGAGATGGCTTATGTTTGACTTTCGTACAATCACCTAATTTCCCGGTGGATTTGAGAAAGGACGTGCTTACAGTTATCGAAGCTGAAGAAGCACTCGAGGAAAGCTTACACAGAAATACACAGCTACCGTCAAGGTCGCCACACGAACACAAGAAGAACGAGGATATTTCACTCACTATGACAGTCGATTCGAGAATACACATGCGTGAAGACTTTACTAATCTTGAAACGCCACAAGGGCCGGCGCTCCGTAATACGAACGCGCTAAATAATTTCGCGCCGTCGCAAGTTGCTACTGCAGCAGTAACAACAACGATTACATCAGTGCCGACGTGCGCACACTATAGCAGATTAGCTGGCGCATCAGTCACAGTGACATCAGCAACACCACAGAGTATGTCGAGAATGAATGAGAATACGAATGTGTCCTTCGTCCGCACGACCTTGCCAAGTGGTGAAGTTGAATTAATACCGGCTACAGTGGCTAAGGAACTACAAAGAGCATGGATAGCAGAACGCGAGTTGCAGAATAACCAGATCGAGATGAATAACTACATCTCAGAGCAGTCGGAGAAAGTTCAAAGTCTGTCATCAAAAGTTGTCGACTCAGAAAAATTAATAAAAGATCTTCAAAAGCAACTAAAGAACGTGGTGTCCAACGCGCAACAACAAGCAGCCGAAGACGCGTTACGTAACAAAGTAAATCGCAGCGCGAAAAGCGTCCAATTCCAAGATACATTCGATCTAAATTATTACAATATTTCGGATCAAAACGATAAATTAAATTTAAATGATACAAGGACTCTCAACGCACACGCCCCGATATTTCACTCTACTGCTAAGGCTTATGGCCCGAGTGCCCCTATAGCAGCACACACACCTTTACCTAGGGTTTCTTGTGCAGGCGCTCCGCAGCATCCTAACGTCTGCTTACCGGCCGCGACCGTCTATAGTCAGCCCGTATGCTCGAGCTGGGACGGGGGGGGGGTTTGGTCTCAGACGACGAAAAATTCGCTTTCGCAACTGAATCCTCAAGCGACGTATCCGACTACGGGAGTTGCGCCGAGTGGCACTTGGAGTAGCCCAGACACTTTTCGGCCGAGAACAAAGAATCTCGGTAAAACGGTCCGAGAATGGAAATTAAAATTCTCTGGCGACAAAGGTGTGAGCATCGAAGAATTTTTAGAGCAAGTCGAGGAGAACAGACGCTTGGATAACATATCCGATGAGGAGCTTTTAGACTCCATGGTCCCCATGTTCGAGAAGCCTGCATTATTCTGGTATCGTACCTTAAGGCCTTCGTGGCAAACGTACCAAGATTTCAAGAGGGCTGCCCTCAACAATTATAGCAGGACGAAAAGAAATAAGCGGAATCTGATGGTCGAGGCTCATTTACGCACGCAAGGCGCAGACGAGCCAGTGAGGGACTACATAGTTTCCCTCCTCACTGTGTTAAGCCGATTTGACCAGCCATGGGATCCGCAGGACCAAGTTAATCTAGTCATCGACAATATGCTCCCGAAGCTCAAAAAGAAGATGAAGATCTACAGAGGAAGATTAACAAACACACAAGAGCTCCTCGATAAAGCTCAAGAGGCAGAAGACGACGAAGACGGCCAGTGGAGGCCGCCGCCTCCAGCTGAACAGAGCATGCTGCCGGAAACTGCATACAGGCCCGCTAATAAGGCCGCTAAGGGGAAGCCGGCTAGCGTTGCTTCGTTGGACGCGAAGTCGACGTCTCTGTCAGAAACAGAGCTTAAAAAGCTTTTCGAAAAGCTCTTCCAGAAAAAGACTCAAGAGCTTGGCTCTCCCAGCCGCAAGACGTCTGCAAAGAATCCCTCGGAGAATAAGGCCTCCTCGACAGATGCAGAAGCCCCACCGAAAGAAACGAGTGACAGTAACAGAGTGTCAACTCGCGGCGGCGGCCGAGGTAGAAGTAGACGTGGTAGAGGTGGCTGGCAAGGAGGTAATCGCTCGGAAGAGATTAAACCTAAGTCAGATAAAAATAAAGACAAGACAACTGGCCCAGATGGCGACAAGGTCCTCTGCTGGAACTGCAGCTGGCCAAGCTACACAAAATTTACGTGTCCAGAATGCGCCAAGGAGGTGCCAAAAAACGAGAAAGGGAGCGAGTAGATAAGGTCCCTATCGCTCCGAAGAATCCGAGGACCTTCAAAACTGAAAGCGCCGCAGGAGTAGCGCAAACACTTCACGGCACGGCGAGGGACTCACCGCTAGCAACGAGTAGCTCGACCGATGTGGAGACGTCTTGCGATGGAGGTACTGGATCAAGCGCTGTAGTAGAGAAGTATCCCCGGTGGTGGCTGGCCGTAGAAGTTGGCCAATATAAATGAAGAGGACTTTACGACACCGGAGCCTCACGCACTGTCCTCGGCTCTATAGGCATATCTCTTGCAGCCTCATTAAACAGGCGTGTACGACCTCATGTGGGCCCCGGGGCTAGAGCAGTCGACGGTCATTACGTTCCTATAATAGGTAGCGTTCTATTGCCCTTCACGATAGGAGGAGTAACTCATTCAATCGATGCCCTTATATTGAGCGAAGTCGATACTGAATGCACCTTGGGTGCAGACTTAGTTCGCGCTTTTTCGGCGATACTAGATCCAGTAGCCAATAAGCTACTGCTCAAAGACGCAGATGTAGAGGTAACGGCCGTCCTCTCGTCAATGCGTGCTGAGGAGCTTTTATCGCTTGCCTCCCTTGGTATAGAAGCAATTACCGAGGAACAGCGCTTGGAGAACGACGATTTAATGAAAGAATTGCTACCAGACCCTTCGTGCGAACAGTTAGGCTGCACAGGATGAATACATCACGACATAGACGTCGGCAGTGCTCGCCCCATCAAACAGCGGTATTACCCTGTTTCAAAAATTTTAGAGGACGAAATGCACGAGCAAGTGCACAAGATGCTCGGTGCTGGGATAATTAGAAAATCCAAAAGTAATTGGTCCAATGCAGTCGTTATGGTACGGAAGTCCGACGGCAGCTTTCGCTTCTGCGTCGACTACCGAAAGGTTAATGCTGTGTCAAAGATAGCTGCGTACCCGCTTTCATTTATGGATATGATATTGCGGAAAATACAGCATGCGAGATATATATCCGCACTGAATTGCTCAGGAGCGTTTCTGCAGATACCTCTTACGGAGCGATCCATTCCGATCACAGCTTTTACCGTACCTGGACTTGGTTTATTTGAATTCGTCAGGATGCCGTACGGCCTCGCAGGAGGACCAGCTACGTTCCAGATGCTCGCTTCACGAAATAATTGCTTCATATTTTGTAATATTTTATGAAATATTTTTGCAATATTGCTGCAATATTACATGTAACTAAAGCAAACAAAAATTTACAAACTTTCTCGCAATATTATTGAAATGTTTCAGTAATATTTGACAAAATATTTCAAAATAATATAAGATTATTATTTCGTTAAATATTTCATGAAATATTTATGTAATGTTACAAAAATATTGCACGTAAGATTTGGTGAACATTTTAAGAATTCTTGTAATATTTCTGAAATATTTCTTAAATATTTCAGATATATTCTGTGAAATTTTACCGTAACATTTTTAAAATATTGCATAAGTATAATTATTACGAAAAAATGTACAAACATTCTCGCAATATTATTGGCATGTTTCAGTAATATTCGACAAAATATTTCAAAATAATATAAGATTTTTATTTCGTGAAATATTTCATGAAATATTTGTGTAATGTTACGAAAATATTGCACGTAAGATTTGTTGAACATTTTAAGCAGTCTTGTAATATTTCTGAAATATTTCTGAAATATTTCTGAAATATTTCAGATATATTCTGTGAAATTCTACCGTAACATTTTTGAAATATTACATAAAAATCATCGCAAAAATTTATGTAAACCAGTTTGTAATATTATTTGTTTTATAGTGCAATTTTTGTTAAAAAAAACTTACAATTTTTGTATATTGTCACAAGTATGACCATCAATAATCATGCTATTTAATAAATTTGCCAAAAGGTATATTAATTTTAGAACTTGCAATCCTCATTTATAACGTTATCACCGCTTGTTAAGTTAATTTCGTTACTTTTTAGTTGAAATGCAATTCTCATTATTTTACGTTTATCTGATATCAAAAAGTTATTATTAAATATTATTTATTCGATGCTGCGCTTATCAACTTAGTTTACATGCTAAATTAGCTAATATATAAGATTTGAAGAAGTAGATTAAGTGTTGCTTTCTCTAAACTGTTTAAGTAGGTTACTAACATTAATAATTACAAAGATAAACAATAAATAGTGAATATAAGAATATAAAGGTGTAAGTCGAGATAACTAAAAAAAATAAATTTTTATTTTAACTTATAATAATATTTTAGAAATATTTCGGTAATATTTCAGTAATATTTCAGTAATATTTCAGAAATATTATGAGAAATAATTTTACTACGAAAATCTATCATAAAATATTTCAAAAATAATTCAGAAATATTACTAGAAATATTTCATGTAACATTTTCACAATATTAATTAGGCGGACATATCGTTATTTCAGAAATATTTCTCTGAAATATTTTAGAAATATTTCAAATATTTCATGATTTATTACAGAAATATTTCATGAAATATTACAGAAATATTTCAGAAATATTTCATGCTGTGTGGGTAGTTCGCAAGTTAACTAAGAGAGAATCGCACGGGGATGGATAGAGTCGGGAGCAAAGTCACACAAGCCGAGTAATAGTAGTGATTGTTCTTTATGTAAAGACTCAAAATGTGTACAGAGGCAACGCACAGTAAGAGGGACGGAGCAGAGCGAATAAAGCCGAGAGAGAGTATTGCGATCGAACAGGTACTTACAAAGGCGCTTCTTGGAACTCGCTGAATGCCTCGTAGCTTCAACCGGAGCGGCGCAGGACGAGTGACCAGGGCCCGAAGCTGGGCAGCAGGACGGATGCCTCGAGGCCTCGTGTGTGGCTGGGTGCAGCGGAAAGTCGAGCGGCCAGAAAATGCCCTGCTCGAGACTGACGCGCGGTGCTGGACGGCACCTAGAAGATTCCACCCGGCGACACGCAAGGACTGGGTCACGGTTGCAGCAACGGTCCCCCGGGATACGAACGCACGCACGAACAAAACCTTTTCAACGCGGTAGTCGCGGAAAACAAAAGTAGCGAGTTATCGGCACGACTATACGGCTCGGCGCTATACTACTAAGTGTCCCGGCGCGACGCGCGACCGCATGGTCAGCGCGAGCTCTCTACCACTCTCTGTTTCTCACTCTCACTGATGGCACCACACGCACATACACGGCTCTCTCTGTGTGTGTGTGTGTTAAGGCTGTCTGCACCTCTCCCTTACCTGCTGCTGAAAGCTATGTTACAAAGGTATTTACAGTTCAATGTTCATAAGAATTGTAATTGATATCAATATGTTTATTATATTAAAGTATAGAAGAGAGAGGGACGTAACGACCCTGCTAAAACAATTCCTTTGAAATCGATAATAGTCGATAAAATTGAATGGCAAGCCTTAATCGCGTTTTTCCCAATAAAACTCAATTAAATTCCATTCAATCATTCAGAGTCAATGAGGAAAATTACAATTAAAATGGATAGATAAAAAAACAGCAATTAAAATCGATAGATTTCTCTATAGAATTTAATAGACTTTAATTAATTTAATGGAATTTAATTGAGTTTTAATGCGAATAAGGCGATTAAGACTTACCATTCAATTCGATAGAGAATCTTATGGATTTTAATAGACTATTTTTAGCAGGGGAGTGCACAAAAAGGCAACTCGTTATAAATGATACCAGGGATTATTAGATCGTGTGACTGCCAGTACTCCGAATGATTCAAAAAATTTTAAAAACAAAGAAAGATTAGGAAACTATTTCATTTTATCAGCAACGTGTATCGGTATTCCAAGATATATGCATCAACATTAGCAAGATGCAATGGTAATTATGAGAAATGAAGGTAGACCTGATTTTTTCATCACAGTTACATGCAATTCTAAATAGAGAGAACTAAAACAAGTTTGAACAAATTTTCCACTAGACACAATGATACCAAATATCTCCGTAAAATTATTTAAAACGGAACGTTCAAGTCTTTAAAATAATATTATAAAAAACAAACTTTTGTGTAACACGCGAACGATTTTTGCGTTTATTGTACCTATTAATCGGGCCAAAAGTGACTCTTTTTTGACCGGCGGGCAAAAAAATTATTTTAGCGGGCAAGAAAACTTTTTTGCCCTATTAAACGGCCAAAAAAGCATTAGCCCGCATTTAGCGGGCTAAACATTTTTTTTGCTCGCAAAATTTTTTTTCGTAATTTAAAAATTAAGTCAATTTTGATGACTTTCCCTTATTTGTTTATTTACCTTTAAATAATGATTAAACAAGAGCGTGGTTGCCGTGTCAAAAAATATCCATATCAGCCCCGCTTAACACGCACGAAAAAACTCGAAAGTACGTCCGCGCGTCACAAAAAATATGGTGTGCACCAAGGGCTAAGTGGGCTTTTTGACCTCGTGTAGTTGCAGTACTCGTCTGCTTCTCGTATACGCCCTCGCCTTCGGCTCAATTACCTTGCCTTGACTCGTGCTGCAAACTCCACTCTCGGTCTAAAAAAGCCTACTTTACGCCTTCGGTACACAATATAGTATTTCGTAAAGTTATAGCCTTCGTGTATACAATTGAATTTTAGAAAAGGGGTTTACCTCATGCACATATTGTTATAAGTCTTCATCCTAACAATACAATAATGACACCAGATGATACGGAAAAATCATATTTATTAAAAAAAAACCGCTGCCAATTCATTGGCACTTAGCTTCCTCCTATTCCGCTAGTAGAAGATGATTACATAGTTTCTAAAAAATCTGTACGGATGTATGATATTCCTTTGATGATTTGAGAGTTTAGATGCATGAACACGACACTTGTAGGGAAGGGGTATCAGGGAGGTGGGGGTTAAGGTGGATGCCAAAAGAATAGGTATAAAAGTGCTGCATCAAGCAAGGGTGGGAGGAAGTGCGGTCGTTCTCGAGGGCTAAGCGGGAAAAGAAAGATAATTTTATTATCTTTTAAATGCGCTATAGCTGTATTTTTGTGTAACATTAAGATTATAGGAAAATTATCAAAAATAATTTTGAAAAATTCAATAAACGACCATAAAATGAAATTTAGTTAGCACAATTAAAAATAACTTCTTTTTCCGAATTCAGAATCCAAAAAAGGATATACATGCCAAATTTTGTAGAGATTCATAACATGGATTCGATAATATTGCGCTGTTGCCTTTATCATAAAACATAAGCTTAAAGCGTTAGGAACCAAAAATCGTGTTTTTCAGTATTTATTCAGTGATTTTTGGCCCCTACTCCTTTAAGGTTATGTCTTATGATAAAATCAATAGCGCATCGTACTCTGTATCATCGTATGGTCTATTATGCGTTCTTTTAGTGTAAATAAGCTATGGAATCATAGCCTGGGNAAAAATTAAAAAAAAAAAAAAAAAAAAAAAAAAATAGTAAATAAAAACAATTTTATAGCCGAAGACAATCCCCTAAATATTAAACGACTGTTCTGTTTTGAAGCATTGAGACTACACTATGATGATCTTAAAACGCAATTCCTTACGTCGGACAGTGTAACAAGAAACAAAAGTATTATTATACCCGAAAATAAGAAAAGAATAAGTGATAAGAATAGTTTAAAAAAAGGTATAATAGTCTTCAATGCTCTACCAAATAATCTAAAAACTGTAAATATTGAAAAATATGCACAAATGAAATTGATTAAAAACTGGATAAAAACCAACTGTTAGTTAGTAGTGCCATCGCTGCCTCTTGCCTGGGAGTCAAAGTGCATTATCGCAGCTAAAACGTCCGATTCCATTATCTCCCTGAAGTTAAAGTGTACGGGGGTGTTCAGACTCTCGAGCCCTTGCAGGTAGTCCGCAACGTCAGGGGCCAGCGGATCGGTGGAAATTCCGCTAAAGTGCCTGTTGAGGTCTTCAGTAGAGAAACGAGAGGGAGGTGATTCCCTGGAGGTGGTGATTCCAAGTTTCTCTAGCTCTCTCCAGATCTCACCGGCGTCAGTCAGAGACGCCAAGCGTGAATGATAATAATTCAGCCTGGCATCCTCGACCTGCCGATGAGCGTCATCCCTAGCTAGTCTATAGAATAGCAGGTCTAAGGGAAGACGCGATCTGCGAAAACGTCGATAGAGTCTGTCCCGTTCTTTCACAAGGTCACGAAGAGCCGTGGTGAACCACGGGTGACGTTTCGTTCGTGGGGTCACTGTTCGTAATGGGGCGAGATGGTTTATGGCGTTAGTCAAGTTAGCGTTCAACAGTGTGATGCAGTCATCAAGTGATGATGTAGCGAGCAATGACCAGTCGCACGCAACCAAGAAGTCCCTTAGCTTCTCGGCGCAGATGCCTTTGTAGTTTCTGTAAGAGTAAGTTTGAGGTGCGTGTAGTGGCATCTGTACGTCGAGTGTGGCCGTTATAAGGTCATGTCCGTTAATAAATGGTGTGTCGGTCTTCCAGTGTGCGAGCAGGCGATCCTGCTCGTCAATTAAGCAGAGGTCAAGCCAGGTGTCGGAATCCTGTTTGTGGTGCGTTGCACCATAGGGAACCGACAGAAGTGAGTTCTCATCTATGAATGACCTGATGAAATTGGCATCCTCAGAAGAGGAGAGCTGATCAGCGTTGAAATCACCCATGACAAGTTTAGTGGAGTAACAGTGCATGTGCGTGGTTAGTTTTTCCATAAAGTCACTGCCCTGGATGAAAGGGGCATGGGGTGGTCGATATACAACGCCGACGAAGATAGGGTTAACTCCCCTCGCTGAGACCTCACAGAAGAGATACTCAGGCTTCCCTGGCCTGCCCAACCAAGTGCCGTCGGATGAAGTGATGATTTTAGCTGTGAGAGAGTTGTGTATGTAGAGGGCCACACCTCCGCCATTCCGGTTTCTGTCTCGTCTGAGTAGTATGTAGTTGTCCAGTAAAGGGATGGTTTTGATTTTGTCATCTAGCCAGGTCTCAGTTACAGCAATTACGTGAAAGAAGGGACGAGTAGACAAGAAGAGCCTAACCATCTCAATGTGACCCGTGAGAGAGTTAGCATTGAAATGGCAGGCCCTTAGTCCCTCGGACAGAGTTACCTTGGATGATGAAGATGTTGATTTAGATGACGATGAAGGTGGCGAAGGATGAATGATGTGTGTGTGTATAAGCGTCGTCCTCTTCAGTGAATGATGGTGCTGTTGTTGTTGTTGCTGCTGCTGCTGTTGTTGATGGCTGGAGGGATCTTGGCTAAAAAAGCGTCCAGGTCTTCCTCACTGCTGACGATGGTGGCCCTGTCCGAGTTGTTGGGGGACCGGACGAAGATGGTACCGTCCCTGACGTAGGACCTGCATCCTGGTCTCCTCTTGACCTCCTGTCTGGTCCTGACGCGCAGTTTATGTATCTCTGGAGGAAGCAGCTCGTTAACGTTGATTAGCCCCTGATGGTTTGGAGCCTTTGCCTCCTCCAGGATACCTGCGTCGAGCTCTGCCGTGTGCAACTTGCCCTTCCTTATCTTCGCTCTGATGGTTTAGCGAGCGAGGGCATGAGTAGAGAGGGTGACAGCAATCGGTGGAAGTCAGCTGTCAGTGGCCTGGGTGTCAGCGGCCACATTCACTCTTCCCATGATTCTTGCCCCGGCTATGTCCCTTTTGAGGACCGTGGGGTCAAGGGCAGACACCACAGTGTAGGCCAGCAGGTCGATAGAAGTTTCCCTCGTGTAGAGAGAGAGAGAGAGAGAGAGAGAGAGAGAGAGAGAGAGAGACAGACAGACAGACAGACAGACAGATTTAATTGTATATATATGTGATTGATTCAAAACAATTTTATCCATCAAACAAACAAAAAATTGATAGAACTTTATATATGAATTAAAAACAATTCTGATATTAAGTAATAAGTAAAGAAATAACCGCTGCCAATTCTTTGGCACGTAGCTTCCTTCAACATTATATATTAATATAATGTTGAAGGAAGCTACGTGCCAAAGAATTGGCAGCGGTTATTTCTTTGAGATACACCATAAAGAAGAGGGAAAAAAATGAATTTTCGAACGGTGTATACTTTTACCTTATTTCTCACCCCCAAAATAGGGGATGATATCAATCTCAATAATTTTTCCTCAATCGACATTACTTGAACTTCAACCAAAAAATGTTTGGGTCACTATCTCTTTTTCTTCTTGAAATATTAATGTGGCGTGGCGAATCTGCTTCTCTCGGCACTGGAGCACTTTCAAAGACGCGACGAAAGAGCGAGATAGCGCGATGCGCAGAAGCATAATTGCATCTAACGCGTAGACCTAGCGCGTCGCTCAAGCGCGCACGCACTGCCATAGACTAATCTATTCTTTCCCGCAGCATCAGATCCACGAGCGAGAGAGAGATAGACCAAGTCTAGGGACGTATGAACTTTCGCCCGGGCCCCAGACTTAGAGCAAACTCGTGTTCTACCCTTAAGCCGTGGTATATATCTAGCCTCTGGATATGGACGTTGCAATTCACCTTATAGGTGGTGTGGAAAAATAGATATAGAAACATAATTAATTTATTACCTATTTTTAAAAAATTCAGTTAAATATTTTATAGATTAATTTTAAAAACATCGAGGGTGTGCAAGTGGAGCGAGCAGGGGGGAACCTCCCTAGTATATAAATACATACATATATATATACTAGTGGGGCTCGCCTGTTTTCTGTCTCGCTTAGCTCGCAACCCCACCATTTTAGTTTTGTGTAATTTTTCAAATTAATTTTATGACTGAATAATTATTTTTAGTTAAGAATAAAATAGATTAATATAAAATAAAGTTATAAGTTTAAAGTAAATTAATGAATATAATATTACTTGAATGCAGATCACATAATTATTATCAAAATGTTAACTGTATGACATAAAGATGAATCGCTGACCCCGAACCGACAGACTCCAATCAACGTCATACAAACTACTTAAGAAGTATAAACAACCTCGCTCCGCGCAACCATTTCAGTTTCATAATAATACTTCGTGTATACGTATATTCTAGTGGAAAATATATAAAAAACAAAATACAACTAAGTCTATAGCAACACATCAATAGTTAACATATACAAAAAAAATCAATGCTAAGTATGTACGACTATAAAGGCTAACAATAAAAAGCAAATAAAAACTCTAAGAATTCATTTACTTGCAAGACAAGTCAAACTTTAGTTCAAATTACAAAAAATATAAAAAAACTCCTGTCTATTTACCTCATAGGTGTGTGAAAAAATAGAATAAAATTTAATTATATCTCTTATATAGTTTATCTCTATTGTATAATATAATTTTGATACTGATGTGCTATGAGCTTGTTATGAGGGCTTGGAAAAGTTTCTACAAAGGATGTAGGATCTTCCCGAGGCTAAAGACATTATTTATGCCAAAATGTATTGTATTGCTCGAGTCGTTCGGTTGGTAGAGTCGGAGGAAAGTAACCTTTATACATCATCTTAATATAGTGCTAGCTAATATAGCCT
Source organism: Pteromalus puparum (assembly GCA_012977825.3). Classification (NCBI taxonomy): domain Eukaryota; kingdom Metazoa; phylum Arthropoda; class Insecta; order Hymenoptera; family Pteromalidae; genus Pteromalus; species Pteromalus puparum. Next base: position 42,679,045 of record CM053170.1, read on the forward strand.
AATATATTTTTAGAAAATCGAAATAATTATACGCGTCGCGAAGTACACGACTAAAAATGTCGTTAAAGATGATTCAAAAAGTGTGTCATAAATTGATCCGATTTTATCCGATGTACTATTACAATTGTTGTTAGTAAATTTTTTTGCTAATAAAAAACTTTAAATAAAAAAAATTGTACTAACAATTAATAAATTTTAGGAAAAGCTGCTAATAGGAGGTGCGGGGGGGAGTATCTCCAAAACAACTATATAATATAGGTAGATATATATATATATTGTTTTATATATAATATTTACTCTACAGGATTCTGCATGGAAAACACACGTGTGGAAGAAAGATAGAAACTTACATGTCACATCTAAGAAGCCACGAAGAAAGTTTCACTTTAAGCAAATAGCCAGGTTCGAATGAAATTTATTTTAATCTGTCTATTTACCTATACATTTTTAGCCATAGCTTTATTTCATAATTTATATATGGATAATTCCAGCCAAGTTTTACAAAACGCTGTGCGGGCAGGAGGGAGGGGGTTAGCCAATGTAACCGCCGATTTTTTTTATGAAAGTACATTAGAAAAAAAACTTGTTTATAAATTTTCAGCCTTTTAAGTGCCGCCTGTGCCCTTGTAAAACTTTTGGAATTTTCAGAAATCACTAAAAAGTGGCTAATTTAAAAAAATTCCCACAGCTTTGCATTATAAAAAAAATCTTTGGGAAATCTGTGGGTGATAATGTTTAATTTAAGTAAAAATACTCCCATGAAATATATATTTAAATAGCGCAAATAGCTCAAACAGCAGTAAACAGCAAAATCAATGGTTTTTTGGTGATTTTCAATCGGTCGCCATTTCATCAGTTTTTAGGCGATTTAGGTTCACTACCTCTCAAAATGTTAATTTTGGACAGATCATCAATTCGACACATCGATTGTTAAGATCCATTAATTCGAATTGGAGTTAGGTCTTGGATGGTAGCCTATTAGCCCTTACGAAATTGGCACTTCTGTAGCACATTCCTACATGTACCAATTTTAACCCAACCAGGCCTTAAAGTAAGCTCAAACATAGTAGAAAACCACCCTCAAGTTTTGTTCGGCCCCTAGGCTTCGTTTCGGAGCTGTAACTTTTTTCTAACGTGAGATTTGGCTAAAATCTAGCATAATTACACGCAATATGCTTCCCTTCCCGACGCACGTGCGTATACCTGCGCTAGCCGCGGTACCGACGACCTGTGCAAGGTCCACTTTGTTTCGCACATTGCCAGAAACGAGACAGAAGTCTCGATTATATAGTGAGGAGTCATCCAAGTTGCATGGCACATGACTAACGTTCGTACGGCTGCAATGAATAAGACGAACCCATTATATCTTATTATAAACAAACGTCGTGCGGTGGTATATGTTTTCCGCAACATAACTGGACGCTACACTATTTATATTTACGTCCTCTAGAGGAGCGCGCAGCGTGACGATATGAAGCAAGAAGCCCTCTGAAGTGACTCCCTATCCCAATCTTCCTTTTATAGATGGACTCTACACTGTTTATTAAGGCTGTGCGAGATCTCGTACGTCGAGTGTTTTAACCACCAAATATTCTCGTCTCGTCTTGTCAGATAATATTATAATTCTGATAAGTATTCTTTACTTACGGTAGCTGAAAATCATCGGATTTTCATCATTCAAATTTTGTTTTATTTATTAGAAAATACTGTATTGATATAACTGTATGCCAAATATTGTTCAAAAAATAAAATAAGTTTTATAAAAACGACGAATTTGTTTAGTTGGAGCTTGACCGTAATAATGGCTCGAATAGTCCTCAAAGTGCTAGTGCAGCATAGTTGCACGAGAAGCGAGAGTCTCGAGGGACCAAGAAATCTCCGAAAAAACGAGAATTCTCGTTGTTTCCGGAATCTCGTAGTACATGAGACGAGATTAGACGAGACAAGAAGAGAAAATTTTGTGGTTACCAAACTCGACTTACGAGATCTCGCACAGCCTTAATAAACAGTGTAGTGTCCATCTATAAAAGAGAGATTGGGATAGGGAGAAACTTCAGAGGGCGTCTTGATTCATATCGCCGCGCTGCGCGCTCCTCTAGAGGACGTAAATATAAATAGTGTAGCGTCCAGTTATGTTGCGGAAAACATATACCGCATCTGCGCTCATCTAGAATCCCAGAAGTGTTGCCAGTGCATGGTCGCAAGTGCATGCACTGCTGTTCGTAGAACACACGGGCAGCACCGTAACGATAGTCTTCTTTCGTCGAACCAGGTTCCAGAGATGCCGCCGACGTCCCCAAGCGTATCCACAATGTGCATGCACTGCTGGCAGAAAGTGCAAACGAGCACCACAGATTTTGCCACAGCGAGGTGAGCTGGCAGTGCAGCAAAAAGAGTGGTAAAGTGGCCCAGTACTTCGCATGGACAATTCCGACCACACGGCCACGGCGGGAGCCAAAACAAATACATCTAGTCGCTACGACTGCTAGACGAAAATTTTTGGATTTTTTTTTCCATCGTATCACTATTTGCTGAAGATTCTTGGATCGTTTCTGTTGTATTATTTGTTGTAGTAATACAACTTTTCTCCACTTCCTTATTTACTGTGAGATCCATAGGTTCAGTTTGTAACGGTTCTTCGACAAACGAGTCAATCATTTCTACTGAAGTTGGCAATGTTGTTGTTACAGATGGTAATGTAGATACACAATCTTCATTGTTTATTAATTGCTGTTGGTCGACCACGACTGGATCTTGACTAGCAGCTGTTTCAGTCATCTCAGTAGAAATTTCTTTTGTTTCAGTTGATAATAAAGCTACAGGTGACTCTAAAAACTCATCTGAAGACATTTTGCTAATAAACGTATCTATTTCTTGATCAAGCATTATTTGTTCAAGATCTGAAATCATACATTCGTGTAAATCAGTAGAAATTCAAAATAAATATTCAAATTAAAATACAAAGTCTTAAAACCTTACCAATATAAAATTGATGCTGCATAATACATCGCACCTGCCATATTTCTTTATATCTCTCTTAATAATACACCCTCCAACAGGATCGATAATTCATTTTTCACCTTCGTAAATTCCTATCTTACACATGTATAATATAGTGCGCAAACTAGAAATACTAATTAGTATATTACGATACGTGTGACTTAAGTAACCGATTATCGCACGGTGTGTATTAGCGCCCGAGCGTAGCGAGGGTGAAAGAATGCCGTGCACTGATGGGCTGCTTAGGCCACGAGTATCTCTCTATATTATAAAAAAAGTTTCGCTGCCGCCGGTTAAGATTTTTTCCCCCTCAATTTTCCCCCTCAATTTTGCCTCTCAATGCATATCGTCTCAAATGTACATTTTAGAATTCTTTACTATAGATTCTATAGTCTCTCTATATTATCAAAAAAGTTTCGCCGCTGCCGATTAAACAATTGTGCTCTTTAATTAGTGCCCCTAAATTACTGCCCCTTAATTCTTGCTCCTTAATTACCCTCAATATTGCCAATCAGCTATTAACTATAAACCACTGTTAATACTTATTTTGTAATACGTTCTAATATTACACACACGGTTAATTCAAACTTTGAATTCCGGAAATTTTTGCCAGTGCCGGCCGTTTGTTAACTGGGGCCGACGCGCATGCGCTCTATATCAAAATGTGGACACTCGCGTCCAGCGCATGCTTGTCGGCTCTGGATATCCCCAATGGAGAACTTGCATGAAAAAATTCATTAGGTCCATCAGGTAGAATATCGAAAAATAATCGACACGTATTTTTTCTTTAAACGATTATTAACAAAGATGTAGAGAGTTGAAATGTATGAAGTCACTGATTCAGACTGTGTATAGTATATATATATATATATCGTCCGATTCAGTGACGCCACACGATATTTCAACCCGCTGTACCTTTGTCAATAATCGTTTGATTGAAAAAAGAAAAAATACGAGTCGATTATTTTTCAATATTCTACATGATGGACCTAATAGATTTTTTCATGCAAATTTCCCATTAACCTGTGACCAGCACTGGCGGGAGTTTCCCGAATTTAAAATTTCAATTAACGGTATGTGTACTTTTGCATGGGGTAATCGGTTTATTTACTTCTTACACAATAATGAACATCTATTTCTATTCTAAGATTTCATACAAACACATGAAACAGAATATAATAATCCCTTTAAATTTTAAAGATACAAATCACATTCATATGTATACAGAACAACATTGGTAGAAACGTAAGCCAACCATTTACCATTAGAAAGCCAATTGGACAAGGTTGATCAATGATTTACAAATGTTTGGATACAAAATCGTCACGCAATGAATGGAAGCCTTGGCTGATGGATAGCTTATCAAGGTCTTAAAGAATAGGAGCACTCTGTTATTTACTAGCATTCAAGCTTTTAATACACAGATGTGAGTTGTGCTTGAAAATTATAAGCCTGTCACCTGGGACTCCGGTAGACGATGTCCAGGTGTCTGGCAGAGAAAAAAACAAAATCTCGGTAACGCGCTTCGTGGCGTTCGATGTAAAGATAGATGTAAGTTGTGCTTGAAGATAATGAACTCTTGACAAAATATGCCCTGTGCTTACAAAATTTTAACCTAAAAGTCTATAATTATAAAACTAAAGGACATAAGGCAATTTTTTCAAGCGTATTTACTGAAGCCACATAAATAGTTTATTGTTTTTCCGATCACATAACCTCACAAATGCTAGAAAATGCGTTTAAAAGCAATATTGAAAATAAACAAAACCACGTCCCAGAATAGTCACGAGCACATGAAATTCAAGTAAAATAAAGCTGCAGATAAGAATAAGTATATAAAGATACAGTTCACAATTTAAGCAAAAATAAGAATAGTTTTTCTTCGTCGTAGCTAGATCAAACGAAATATTTAAAAGATTATTACAAATCAGTATGACCAGAGGGTAGGCAAAAAATTCTTTGTTTATAATACAGCTATTAGCCGTGTATGTAGCAAAGACAAATAAGTTGATATTCAATGAGCAGAAGCTATTATGTGCATTAACGGTCAATTCAATACCCGACGATAAAATATCACAAAAGTCTTTCATTATCTATATTTTTTCATCAGCTTCTTCTCGCAGACAGGCAGACGATTTTTAAGATCGTGAAACTCAAGATGTTCAAGGAAATGGAATTTACTTCTAAGTAGTTTGACAAGGGTTAGCAAGATTGGGACTATACTGAATACCTTTTATAAGAAGAAGTCAAGGGATTTTCGTGTTGTAATAAAACTCCTTTCGACAAGAAAGCGATCTCATTAATACAAAGAGAACAACAAATTTTGGATTATTACGAAAGGGCTGTGCCAATTCATGAGATCGAAGGTACTTCGTATTACAATTAATCTATTAAACAAGCCGATAGACGTAATGACTTCTGACGTAAGTTATCCTAAAATTATCGAAGATTTTGGATCAAAACGTACAAGCTCCTTTACCCGCTGTATCACAAGTGGTTGCATCAGATTTGATCACGACATGATAGAAAAATCGTCACGATCGATGACGTCGTTCAAAGAGTTGCTAAGATTCGTCTACACTGAAAGATCTATAATGTATTTAAATTTATTAATAGACGCATTGGTTTGATCTCGAAATATTCCCTTAAGATGTTTTTTAAGAAGTTTAAAGGTTTAGTTTTTAACGTGGGTAACAGTTCAGCCTCTTACATTACCTATCGGTAGACTCGCAAACTATACGACAATCGGTGCGTGCACGCAGGTTGTTGTAAAATTCGAAACTGAACAATTAAGACGTATTTGAGCTCTTGTATGCAAAATGTTTTCTCCACATACACAGAAAGAAAGAAATGCATTGTTTACACGTGCCCTATCATTTTAACTCCTTGGAAAGGAAAATCCAAAACACATGTACCGAAACAATCATATATCAACAAAAATAAAAAATCTCGACATTATACAAGCGTTTAGATTACACTAAATTCAGTAGTAGCTCGTAATCAATATAGAATAATAATTTTTCTTTTCTTGTACCGGTAAGTTCAACAAATGCGATATACAATCCCGTATACGTTTAGCGCGTTAGCTCAGCAACAGCAAATAGCTGGCGCCTATAATTCGTTATAAAAAGCTGATTCATACACAGCAATGGGTGCGTTTTCCAACGACCTTAATATCGTCAATTTGCAAATGATTATGCGCGCGAGTAGAGCAAAAAAAACTGCTCGGGCTGGCATTGCGTATCGAGCGATCCAAATCCAAAGCACATGCGCACGCGCGGTTAATTTTTAGTAGTAGCTTTGAGCTATGATATATAATTCAGGCGTGACTAAGCGAGGAAAGAGAGGATAGGAAGTGATTTTACAGAATTCGAACTTCGAAAATTATAGTTTTATTTTTTGAATTATTGTTATCAGCGCGTGCACAGCCGATTGTAGTCCAAGCATATACGCTTTTACGTATATTACGAGCTAACTAAAATTATAGTTTTTACTACGACGAACGTGGGGTTGGCGAGCGAAGCGAGCAGGGGGGAACCCCTCTAGTAGTATATAATTTAAAACGTTTTAACAAGACATCAACGGAAAAAGCTTTATATTCTGGCATCATCTATCATTAAGAAATATACGCGCTGCAGCTTCGCGTTCTTCAGTTATGTACAGTTACCGGACAGAATAACTTTAAATAACGCGCCGCTACATGGCGGCGGGCTCGTGGTTATCTGGGCAACAGTCAGAAAGGTTAGGTCATACCGATAGCAAGATGCGAAAGCGCTTCTCACGAAGCTCACGCTTCTGGGATGATGTCGGCTGCTAAAAACTTTGGAGTTAGATTTTGGAGTTGTATTTGGAGTTGTAATTGGAGTTTGTAAATGGAGTTTGTAAATGGAGTTGTCATCGAAAAATGCCAAACTTCTAGTTACAGGTAATTTTTGCTTGTTTTGAATGATATTATTTCTTAAGTTAGTTAACAAATTTTATAGATAAAATTTTATTAGATTTTTAGGCACCCTTTGTGTTGGTAAAAGTGAACTATCATGATTGTTGGCAGAGCGAACAGGTTTTGCTTGGTTGGACGTGAGCAAATTAGCTATAGAACATAAATGTTTGAAGTCCTTTGACGAGGAATATCAGTGCCCTGTTTTAGATGAGGATAAGGTAATTTTCTTTTATCAATGAAAAAAAGGTTCAACTGTATTTAGCAAAGTTACTAATTAATTATGTACTCTTCAGCTCTTAGATTTAATGGAACCGATGATGGCTGAAGGAGCAAGAATTGTTGATTATCATGGAACGGATTTTATGCAATCGCCTTGGGCTACAGTGGCAAAAAACTAGAAGATAATGTTGACTGTGAAATATTTTAAACACTTTTTATAGAAGTAAAAGAATCGTACAAAGAAGAAATAGTTTACGAACTACAAAGTGACACACCTGAATAGACCATTGAGAATGTGAATAGGATATGTGAATGGAAAGAACAGTGGAAATTAGAAAATCAATAAATTATTTTTTTATATAAAATATATAAACTGTGCCTTCTTATTAATATCACAAGTTGTTCAATTAACAAAGTTCTTCAATACATATTTACAATTTTGCATCTGAAATAATTTTAACTTATTTTACTAAACATAAATCCTGTTTCAACTTTTTTAATCCGTTATCAACACTCGTGTAATTTTTCAATCTTATCAACATCTCCTTTGCTTGATCAATATCATTGTTAGAGAAGGCAGCTGATATTTGCCTAAAAACAATCATTTTCATGTTAGTGTTATATAAATTTTCTTATTAAAAAATGAATTAGGTGTCAATTATTTTTAAAACAAGTTTTATCATACTTACTCAAGGTAGCTAATGTTTTACAGTTTCTCTGTAAAAGCATCAGTAATTTTTCTTTATTTTCAAAGGCCTCTTCAACTTCTTCATTTATTTCCATAACTTCCATTAAAAATTCTGGATCTAAACTTGTTCCTTCTGCAATTTGAGCACGAGCCGATAAAGAAACAGCCAAACCAACAGGTACCGAGAGAGGTAGATCGGCTTAAATGAAAGAAAAGCTCTCCTAGCTGAAAGTGTGTATACAATTTATATTTATACACACTTGAGCAGAGGAATGATTTCCTCTTCTGTCAGCTTTGAATTATTCAATGGATTGATCCAGTCCTTTTTGATAAGCTTTTGCACACATTCCATCCTTACCATCTTGAACAAATGACACGAGAGCCTGCATGACTCCCATGACTGTGACTAGTTTGTCTTCCGAACTGTGCCTGGAGTATATCGGTTTGCCAGCTTGACTCAGTACAAAAATGTGCTTCTACTGAGCAAGCCAGGTTTTACATCTCAACGGATCTGCATCAAAGTTGTTCAGTCCAAACTGTTGAGATAGATCATGCTGAAATAAAACCATAAACTTTGTGAGTCGATTGTTCTCAGCCGAATAAGCTATTGCACATGCAACTGCACATGGAGTTCATCTTCTACTTACGACAACTGCAGCACTAATTGCTGTACGCTCTGAAGGGCAGATCTGATTGAATGTTAGGGATGATCCCGGGGGGCTTGATGGCAGCCTCTTCTTCTTGCTTTGCGGTTTCCTTCAAGACAGGTGCAAAATTGACTCATGCAGGATTCCAAGCTGTATAAAATACAATGAGCCAACAGATTCTAGTATCCCGTTGTAATTCTTCCTGAAAGCTGCTCTCTGCATGCAGATAAATTACATTTTCTGGGCCTTGGTAGGTGGGTTCTGGAAGTACCAAACCACATACTAAAAAGAAATTGACATTAACACAAGTACACGATGATATTGGATAAAACTTGATCTTAAAAGACACTTACAAAGGAAGATGATTCCATACAAAATTCCTACATTTACATCTGTGTAAAACCAAAGAATCAAGTTAGCCACTTTTTACACAAAACTCGATGAAAGGTAACATAAGCTCTGAAGATTCCATTTTTCAGTGATTAATAATAAAATAATAATTAATAATGAAAACTATCATCCACATCCAAACTATCATCAAACATCCTGAACATATTTACAAGAAATAAAAAATCTGAAAGAAATAAAACATTAGTACAACATATCATTGTCTGGTATAGATATAAAAATGGATTCCTTACCTAAATTAATATTTAGTATACGCCCCATTAGCATCTATGACACTTCTCAAGCGACGAGTCATAGACTGAGTTAGTTTAGCAAAGTACAGCAAATCATTTGGCAGTTGCGCCAACTTTGCTCCTCAGCAGCTATCAGTTCAGCTTCATTTTAAGCCAAAACTGGTCGCCAATCTTTAACCATTTTTGCCCACATGTTCTCAATGTAGTTGATGTCTGGGAAACGTGGCGGATGATTTAATCTCTGAATTCTAGGGTGGTCTCGGTACCACTCATTTACTATAGCTGCTCGATGCACTGCGCTGTTGTCCTCAATGACATAAATTGTGTCATTGCCTGGGTAACGTGCGTTTACTCCAGGGATAAGGTGATCCTCTAATAACTGCACATATATTTGAGCGTTGAGTCTCCTGTCAATAGCAACAAGAGCACCTGGCCCATCACCAGAAATCCAACTCCAATATGATTTTGTGTGCCGTCCGCTAAACGAGTATCATCCAATCTCCAAACTCCTACTCTTCCTAAAAAGTAAAAATTATTATTGAAAATTTGTAATCAAAATGTAAACTTCTGATTACTCAGTACTTCAACAATTCAAGAAAATCTGAATTTATTTATATCATGCGTGCTTATAAGCGTTAGAATTGCAGAAAAAAAATACTATATGAATTCCAGTAACAGAATGAATGTTAAAATAAAAATTTACCAATGTTTGTAGCAGAATGAAAATATTGAGGTTATGACAGCGTGCTCCAAAAGAGCAGACGAAGAGCATAGCTGAGTAGCAGACAACGCAAATTTAGTCGACTACGGTTGGTAGTGTTTAAATAAATATACACTTATGTTTGAACGTATATAATAAATATAATAACAAGAAACAAATCGCGACAGGATAGGGTTTTTTAGCGTTAAATACAATTTTTTTTTATGATTTACTTATAATTCAGGGAAAAAAATAATACATTACTATCTTTTTGCGTTGAGAAAACCTTTTCAACCAGCGCAATGGTTCGCTTCCACTCTTCATCCGTGCGGAATAAATGTTGATTAGCATATGCTAATCTCACAACGAAATCATTTTCCGTCAACCTTGCTTTACGAGCAGGTTTACGAAATTTGAGATTCGATCTTTTTTTTAAAGATCGCCTGATAGTTATTTCGTTTACGTCCAAATTTAGACGCTCAGGCATAGTCGCAACTGATTGGAATGGATTTGCTGCTATAGCATCTGTAATCCCTTGCAAATCCTCATTATTTAAAACATAGTTGCTCCCACTATTATCCCTTCTCAAGTCGTGAGCTGGATTATTCGCGTCCTCTTCTTCAAAACGTGCCACCCACTTACGCACTGTCACTTCAGTACACTGAAAATACTCCGCAATTTGTGCGAAGCTTTCGTGTCTGCGCCATAATGCGCGCATTTGATGCAGATTCCCATCACTTGGGCGAAAAGGCATTTTGAAATTGAAAAAAAACGAAGTTTTTCACTACCTACAAATTATTTGCGACTACGACTTACCGCACTGCGTATGTATGCGTATAAGGTATTATATTTATGCACATAAAAGCCACTTAAAAACAAATGCAAGTGCAACTCTCGGCGCGCGCGCGCCGATATATATATATATATATATATATATATATTTCTACTCGACAGCAAACAAACGATGGTGGCAGAAAAAGAAACAATGAATAGCAATGTATGCAAAAACGTGTATAAAAAATAAATAATATCAATAAAAAAAATTTTTAACATTTTTTATTAAAAAAACGGTTCATTTATTTGCAATTTCATTCAAAACATTTGCAATAGATTTCAACACAATAAATAATACGCTTTAAACCAGTGCAAACATATTTTCAAATCTGTGGGGCATGGCTTCAACGTCCTTGTAAAGGGCCCAGTCCACAGGCTCCAGATGTTCTGGATATAAAGCATGCGTGTCTAATAAATTTTTGATTACTCGATGCTGCCGGACGAAGAACCCCCACATCTCGATAACCCCGCGTACTGTAACACAATAATGAGCAAAAATCTTATATGCGACCAATTTCTTTTAAATATGAAACCGATTGACGTTTTCTTTCGGTAGAATGATTCATTGAAAAGTAATTTTTGCTCCAAAATCTTTACGCACACGACTGATTTTATTTTTAAATAAATATATGCAAACGCAAGAATAAAACGCGAGCACCAAAAAATAACATTTTCAAAAAAATTACCTGTCATCTGTCTCACGAACTCGTGGTTTTCGTTGATTCTGGAGGTGACGACGTCGAAGATCAAGAAGCTCGGTTCATTAAAAAAGTCATGAGGATCCATCAGATTCTTCTCAACATAGCGCTTGAAATCATTAAGCGCGGCCTTTAGGTAGATAGGGATTACGCCGCGGAGATACAGCATATCTCCTTCCTCCACGCCGAAGTCGGGCATCGCGATACCATATTCTGAAACAAAAATAATAATAATAATATAAAAAAACTGCCGTTGGGCGAATGATGTAATACCTATTCGAAAATATATTTACCTGCAAAAGCTGCCATGACGAAGTTGATTTTCAGACGTTTCGCACGATCAGTGTCCTGTTCACCTTATCACGAAGGAATCATGCTCGTTACACTGACGCTGTCGCCGCCGCATACTTATAGCCTCAAATCCCCCGCGCTACATTTGTTTTTCCTCGATGCGGTAAATTTCCGCGCGCTCGGCGCGGGTGCGGTGCAAGTGCAACTTTTGCGATTGCGCGGAGGGCGCTTCAGTCACGCAGCCAGCATGCAGTACGTATATATATATATATATATATACTAGGGGGGGGTACCCCCCTGCTCGCTCCGCTCGCCAACCCCCAAATTTCAATTTACGAATGTACTTCAACTTTCTGTTTATGGCAATGAGATTGAAATAAGAGGTTTTTCCGCTCTATATAATGTTTATGTCACAGTATATTTAAATAATGTTGAAAGTAATTTTACCTTTGGAAATATTTTTCAACCTTCTGAATTAAAATTATTACTAAGTGGAGAACAAGATTCTGGTCATTTTGACATCATTCTTGAATCTAATAACGATAGTTCAACATCACATATTTTAACGCCTAATAAAAAAACAAATATTCTGAAAAGAAAAGCTTTAGAAAATAATTTAAGTGAAAATATTCCATATAAAAAAGTTAAGTCTCATAGATCTCAAACTAAAATTCGTTGTAGAGTTAAAAAAGGACAAATATCAGTAAAAGATTTCTCAGATTTTGGAGAAATGAGTTTTACATGTAAAATGTATTCAGCAGTATATTGGCAAGAGGAAAAAAGTAAATCTACTTGTTGCCATAACGGAAAAGTTAGGTTATCAGTTGTTGAATGACCTGTGGCCTCTAATATATGTTGATGATCGATCTTTTCGTTTTACGTAGCATAATGAGGAAACAACATATGTTTTCTTTTATTAATGTTTTAGTTCTAAAAATCAATATTAAAAATAAAATTTTTGTTTCCTACCTAGGGAAGCTTTGCATTTTACAGACCAAGTTAAGTAAAGAAATAAGGCACAATCATATAAAAATTTGGGATCCGGACGTATTTCTTGTTATCTCATTCTTATTCTATACGAATTTATCGATCTCTGCTAAGTCAAATATACTTCTCTTAAATCTTTAGCTTGTAACTGACTCATTAGCTTTATTTAATTTATTTTTTTGTCAACATTTTATTTTGAAAACTTAAGTTTAAATCTTGCACCTAAGTACATGAGTGTACAATTTTACTCCAATAATATTTAGGGCCTCGAACAAATCGCTATATATATATATATCGATTGGCTATCGGGATACGACTTTTATTTTTTGTTAAGACTTTGATATATAATACATTTATGATCTATAAAGTTTTTCACAATGCTAAGTATAAACACGCCAAGTGATATATATACCAGAAAGCAAAAGACAATGCTAAGTATACAACACATCAAAGTGTCAACAATAAAAAGAAAAGTCAATGCTAAGTATACGCGCACATCAAAGTGTTAACAATACAAAAGCAAAATAAAAACTTATAAGAATTATTTACTTCAAACTAAAGTCAAACTTTTAAGTCAAACTTTAACAAAAAATATAAAAAAAACGCTCCTGTCTATTTACCTCATAGTGTGTGTGGAAAAAATAGAAATAAAATTTTAAGTTATATCTCTTAATATATTTATCTCTACTGGTTATATATATTTTGATACTGATGTGCTATGAGCTTGTTATGAGGCTTGGAAAAGTTCTACAAAGGATGTAGGATCTTCCGAGCTTAAAGAACTTATTTATACCAAAAAGTATTGTATTGCTCGAGTCGTTCGCTTGTAGAGTCGGAGGAAAGTAACCTTTTACATCACTTAATATAGTGCTTAGCAATATAGCCTAATATATTTTAAAAATCGAAATAATTA
>CM053170.1:42692702-42714821 GCA_012977825.3 Pteromalus puparum
AAAAAAAAGGAAGTAAAAGGATCAATCCTAGGAGAAGGACCATTCAAAGTAACAAGAGTGACTTATCAACCGGACCGCAGAATGTGCGTACAATACCAGGGCGATACGGAAATGACAAAGAGCCATTTTCAGGGGCATNGCATAGGACCAGCAAAAATAATAGAAGATGATGCAAACAAATTCACGATAGAATACCAAATGATGAGGCATGTACAAAAAGCACTAATGGTCGTGAGCACGCCCATACATGTCAAATATGAAGAAGATAACATGGACACCAAAAAAATCACGAAGGCACCAAAAAATGAAAAAGCCACAGGACCAGATCAAAACAGACCACCGACAAGGGAGCCCTTCATACCCCTAAAACCAAAAACTCACAGGACCCAAAACAGCCCAAGCAACAACGAACAACAAAACATAATGACCAGGCTACAACTAGTTGGCGAAAAAACACTAGTGGTGAATTATACTGGACCGAGTCACAAATTAGCACCATACTTCCACAAAATAGGACCCTGTACATTTGAGGAGACATCAAACACATCAGGCCTGGCAGAGGCAGAAATAACATACAGGACAACAAAGGAAGCGGAAAAAGCCCTGGAGATAAAAGATTATAAATTCTACCAACCGAACTTCCTGATCCCAAAATCAAACATAAGGACCAACCCACCAGAACAATCAAGACCACAAGCTCCCAATAAAAACCAGCGACACGACGATACAGCAGGACTGAGAATATGTGTACAAATACCCCTAGAAGCCACACATGATGAATACATCAATGAATGGTCACACAATTCGGACCGCATTAATGGATACGCCGCGGGCCAATGAAAGGACCAAGAAATAACGCAAGAAACCAGAGGCTTATATAATCGGGATTTTATAACATTCTTCACAGAAAGAGAATGCCAAAAAAAGCCATGACAAGGCTGTGAATAGAGTATTGGCTAAATCATGGCGCCTACTAACAAGGATTAGAGAGATAGGGGATGGACAACAAAAGAACACGAATGTCTGCAGGAGGAATTTAGATATTAGATGAGTTGGAGAGAAGCAACTGACAATATGTAGCAGTCAAAACGGGGGACTTCAAAATTGAAACACAAACTATGCAGAACTTAAATTAATAAGACTGGGACGCTAACATCTCACGTTTTCAAAAAGGACCACAGCTAGGAAATTATGAAGAAAACGAGCAGGAACAAATAACAGATGAAAGGATCAGAAGAACACGAACGCAGCATCAGTTATGGGACCAATCCATAGCTGAAACGAACATTTGATTACACTTATACCTAGGACGCACAAAAGAAGAAGATGACGGACACTTTTCGAGCAGCGAAGCCACGTTAGCCTGTCCACACAACGCAAGCTTTTAAATCGTAAGACGGCAGAAATCATTAATCTTCGATAGTCGATAGACAAATTTTGTGTTTTATAAAGGACCGAATCATGTAACAAAGGACTCAAAGATACGAACACATATAATATATATTTTGTAATATTTTATAAATGGAGCCCGAGACCTTCTGATCATGGACCGGCATCCTCACATACATAATATTTCAATATAGCATGTATGATTCTATATGTAGAACTAAATAATATAAGCAGCAAACACTAACAAAATAATTAATTAGATACACTAAAAATGTCTCAAGTAAAGAATAAGTAGAGTATAATCAAGCGATTTAATACAATAAGATAGAATGTATAGACCAATCGATGGTGCTACGGACCAAAACATACAAAGTGAAATGAACAAAAGCAAGCTCGATAAATTTGACACATCTCTTAATAACTCGAATTAACCGAGGTTTTAATAGCCTGAGCATCCCACATATACGCGACAACTAAAACACAAGGACTAAATGAAGTTTCAATAGATTTCATTCTCTTTTTAAATTTAGACTCTCCTTGGCTACTCACATGCACTTCATAAAATACGAAAGGATGGCAACAAGAAACACTAAAAGATGAACAAAGGCCAAACCATTGATAACCACATATAGATTCTCATGTGATAAGAAGTAAGCTCTAATGACGATATATCAGAAGTAGAGAGAAGAATGAACAATATCTGCTTTATGACGTGCAAAGACATCGACAGAATGTATGCACGTTCCTTGCAATAATGGACCCAATACTTTTCGTATTATTTTCGGCATATTTAACTTCTCAAAATTTTTTTTTTTTTTTTTTATCTTTGTTTAACTATATTACTAAACGTTGTGTTAATTTCAGCCTGAGTACATCAAGTTACCCGGAACCTTACGGGAAGCGTGGTTGCCGAGGGACTAACAAACGTTTCAATGGGGGGAGGAGTTTTATGTTGAGTCATATTTTACTTTTTCCCTGGTAGTGCAATTATTGTAGATCTATTTCAAATATAGCTTGCTGAGAAAGTTCCAACGATATATAAAAGGGCATTTAAGCTGAGTATTTCAAGCCGTAACTAAAAATTATTCAAGGTTGATCCAAGAAACTCGCTGAGCTAAACATCCTTCCTCAGCAGTACGGTTACTTGCGGCGTGCTGATGCTTAGCGATTGCATTTTCGGCGTTTACGCGGTTGCCAGGTCCCGTAAGGCCTAAGAGTGCAACATGATAGCGCCGAGACGCTGTGGAGTAGCGGCGGGGAAGTGTAAATCGTTGGACAGCGTGGAGGTCCGGAGACTTCCGACGTCCCAACCAAGCTACTCGGCCACTCCGGATCGGGCATTGAATGCCGGGCCGGACCCATAGATTTCATAACTAGATTCAGTACAATTCGGAGGTTATATGATTCATAGTTTAAATAAATTAGAGTCTTATCGTTGTTGGTTTAAAAGTTATTGATTTGAATTAAATAAAGATTTGGACCTGGCATATGTGTCAATGGTACCATTGAATTTTGTCGACGTTGTACTACATTATTGTTAATTATCCGAATCGTCAGATCTTCTTCCATCTCTCATTTGTGAGGATGTTTTATTGTATGGAAAAACGAGACAGAAATGAGGTAAGAATTTTGATTATATAGATAATGAGTATCATAAGTGGAGGAGAATGAAATTCGGTTTGGTGCTGCGACATTAATGGTAGACCACTTTGTATAAGGTTTCTCTGTACAGGGGAATTGATGCCAACTCTCTCACAGGAAAAAAAACAAATATTTTTAATCACGGTCGAGAAGAAACCTCTCGGTTTTTCACGTAAATATTCATTTAAAAGAAGAAATTTCTCCAATATATTATAAAATGGCCATAAAAATGCTAATCGTTAAATAAAACAAAGTTTTTAACTATATACAGATCAACAACATCAATTCATGCCATTTTATTAGTATTCAGCTAGGGTAGTTCCATGAAATAGACGGTGGTTATACTACATACATCTCACATCCATTCTCGTACGTGATATTTCTGAACGCATTGATTCGAATCTTCTATATGCACCTAAAACATTATTTTGTTTCTTAGAAGTTAGACGTGTAGTGGTGAGCATTTTATCTATTTACATTAAGCTTTCTTCTAGGAGGAAGCAAAATGAAATTTGAATTCTGTTTTCAACAAATGGGAAGGCGCGTCTTAGACCTCACAGCACCTCTGAAATAGATTATATATTATAATTAAAACTTACATATATCGTGTGACGGTAGCCCATTAGGAGTTTGATATTGATTGTTATTAAGTCTTTTACATATATAGGTAAAAAAATAACTTATTTTAACTTAATATTTTTATCATATATGATTATACATATAGGACTATGTTTATTGAGTATAAATTCAATTACACATTGTACAGTAAAGGTATTTACATAGTTTATTCATCAGATTTACGTCTATACTATCGATAATAATATTTTGTTCGTATTTAACATTTAATTCAATTCGTTTACATGATATAAAAAAATATTATCAAACTTATCAAGGGGATAGATTTCTTTATAATAATAATACATTGTAAAAAGTTATAAAAGTATACTTGATTTCGGTAATGTAAAGGCTAGTCAGCTTTGTATTCTGCAAAATATAATTCTTGTAATAATACAAAAAAAGGAGAAAAAGGACATTCATTTGGTACTCACAAAATCTAAATACAGCCTAACGAGATCGATAAAAGTGAAACAATTGAGTTACATGTTTTTATGTATATATGGATATGATAATTATTAACTTATTAATGTAATTCAAAATTAAAATTATATTTGAAACTAAACATATAATCTGTTGTCACACAATATACTTATAAGTTGTCAACATGACAACGATGATAACATAAAAAATGATTAAATCGTTTGGGGATTTGAACTCTGGCAAAATGGCAAGCGCGCTCGACGAAGCGCGCGCCTTAGCCATCACGACCACCGATAAGACAACGTTGTTATACTCAAAACTTACATATGATCATTGGCCCCATTAAGGGTTTAGGGTTTAGCCTGTACTAGAGTTTTGAGATAGCCTGTATTAGAATTTTGAGATTGTTCATAAATTTATGGTTATTTATTAACCATGAGACCGCTGCGGAAGCGCGAACCGTCGCCAGTCGCGACGTCGCCGCGCTTGTCATTTCTCCGCTCTTCTGCTCCGCCACCACATGTGAACTCTCTCTCCTCCTTTCCTCTCCGCCTCTGCCGCTGGCGGGGAAGCTAGATGCGTACGACCGCCCCTACTTTACCTCTCCTCCGCTCCTTCTAGATGCGTATGGTTCGGTCGTTCGCCGCAAGTGGCGTCATGATCGAATTCGGCACGCTTTTTTAACACGGCATCGGCGATCTCTCTACTAATCTCTGAAACTACCTCCAGCAGCCGTCTAGAAGCAGCGTTTTTGCTCGCGGTTTGCAGTCCCTGAAAATGCATGGGGAAGCTCCAGAGCGACGAGGGGGCTCTTCCTCCGTAAGATAAGGCTTTTTCGTGATTACTAGTCGGAAACTACTTCCAGCAGCCGTCTAAAAGCAGCGCGTGCTTTATGGTCGAGGTTTTCAGTCCCTGAAAACACCTGGGGAAGCTTCAGAGCGACGAGATGGCTCCTTCTCCAAAAGATAAGGCTTTTTCACGATTACTAGTCGGAAAGTACCGCGAGTCGCCGTCTAGAAACAGCAGGTGCTTTTTGATCGCTGTTTTCAGCCCCTGGAAAGGCCTGGGGAAGCTCCAGAGCGACGGCGAGGCTCCTTCTTTAGAATATAAGACTTTTTCGCGATTACTAGTCGGAAACTACCTCCAGCAGCCGTCTAGAAGCAGCGTTTTTGCTCGAGGTTTTCAGTCCCTGAAAACGCCTGGGGAAGCTCCAGAGTGACGAGGAGGCTTATTCTCTAGAAGATAAGGCTTTTTCGCGATTACTAGTCGGAAACTACCTCCAGCAGCCGTCTACAAGCAGCAGGTGCTTTTTGCTCGAGGTTTTCAGTCCCTGAAAACGCCTGGGGAAGCTCCAGAGCGACGAGGGGGCTCCTTCACCGTCAGATAAAGCTTTTTCACGATTACTAGTCGGAAACTACCTACAACAGCCGTCTAGAAGCAGCGAGTGTTTTTTGATCGCGGTTTTCAGTCCCTGAAAACATCTGGGGAAGCTCCAGAGCGAGTAGGAGGCTCCTTCTCTATAAGATAAGGCTTTTTCGCGATTACTAGTCGGAAACTACCTCCAGCAGCCGTCACGAAGCAGCAGGTGCTTTTTGCTCGCGGTTTTCAGTCCCTGAAAACGCCTGGGGAAGCTCCGGAGCGACAAGGAGGCTCTTCCTCCATAAGGTAAGGCTTTTTTGCGATTACTAGTTGATAGAATACTCTTGTTTATTTGGAAAGAACAGAATTAAGAAGATCAAAATTTGTGGACAAAAGCTTATCTGAAAAATGCATAACAATACTACGTTAGATGAATTTGTCAGAGCAGCGTATTGGCGATCTAATTTCAAGCAAAGATCTACTAGATATCCAAGATATCACGAATGCGCGTCTTGGAGATATGTTTTTTGATGATGACGTCGATACAACAATTTTAAAAACTTTTATGCTCGCCGCAGCATTTAAAAAAATGCAAAAATTATTAGAAACAAAAGATGATCACACTTTTACATGTGGTAAATGCAGTAAAACAGTTACTGATGATTGCATTCGATGTGACGATTGCTTAATATGTTACCATTACCACTGTGCTGGTGTTCAAGCGTCTACTAACACGTCGTTGTTCTAAATGTATTGAAATATAAAGTAAAATATAAAAAACAGTATTTTTTTATTTAACAATTAAAGTACATACAAACATAACTTTTAAAAAGGCTTCAGTTTCAATAATCAAGGAACACTTCTATGGGCATAAAAGCACAAGCCTCTGCGTCGCTCTTCAGATCTGGCTACCTCTGTCGATCTTTTCCAAGGCTTACCTACGACGCTTTGAATCAGTGGCGCAACCACTCTATCTGTTAATTCGTAATCGCGAAAGACTTTTGCTATCGAGGACACGCTCTTGCGACGCAATGCCGCTTTTTTCGAGATTCTAAAAGGCCGTTAAAAGCCAGAAAAGCGCTGGCATGTTCGGGACTACTGGAGAGGTATCAATCAACTAGTAATCGCAAAAAAGCCTTACCTTATGGAGAAAGAGCCTCCTTGTCGCTCCGGAGCTTCCCCAGGCGGTTTCAGGGACTGAAAACCGCGAGCAAAAAGCACCTGCTGCTTCGTGACGGCTGCTGGAGGTAGTTTCCGACTAGTAATCGCGAAAAAGCCTTATCTTATGGAGAAGGAGCCTCCTACTCGCTCTGGAGCTTCCCCAGATGTTTTCAGGGACTGAAAACCGCGATCAAAAAACACTCGCTGCTTCTAGACGGCTGTTGTAGGTAGTTTCCGACTAGTAATCGTGAAAAAGCTTTATCTGACGGTGAAGGAGCCTTGTCGTCGCTCTGGAGCTTACCTAGGCGTTTTCAGGGACTAAATATCGCGATCAAATAGCACTCGGTGCTTCTAGTCGGCGGCTCGCGGTATTCTCCGACTAGTAATCGCGATAAAGCCTTATCTTATGGAGAAGGAGCCTCCCCAGGCGTTTTCATGGATTGAAAACCGCGATCAAAAAGCACTCGCCGCTTCTAGATGGCGGCTCGCGGTATTTTCCGACTAGTAATCGAGAAAAAGTCGTATCTTCTGGAGAAGGAGCCTCCTCGTCGCTCTGGAGCTTCCCCAGGCGTTTTCAGGGACTAAAAACGCGATCAAAAAGCACTCGCAGCTTCTAGACGGCTGTTGGAGGTAGTTTCCGACTAGTAATCGCGAAAAAGCCTTATCTGATGGTGGAAGAGACTTGTCGTCGCTCTGGAGCTTCCCCAGGCGTTTTTAGGGACTGCTAACCGCAAGCAAAAAGCACCTGCTGCTTCTAGACGGCAGTCCGAGGTTTTTTCCGACTCGTAATCGCGAAAAAGCCTTATCTTATGGAGAATGAGCCTCCTCGTCGCTCTGGAGCTTCCCCAGGCGTTTTCAGGGACTAAAAACGCGATCAAAAAGCACTCGCTGCTTCTAGACGGCTGCTGGAGGTAGTTTCCGACAAGTAATCGCGAAAAAGCCTTATCTTATGGAGAACGAGCCCTGCCAGGCGTTTTCAAGGATTGAAAACCGCGATCAAAAAGCACTAGTAATCGCGAAAAAGCCTTATCTTATGGAGAATGAGCCTTCTCGTCGCTCTGGAGCTTCCTCAGGCGTTTTCAGGGACTAAAAAAAAATGTTATTGTATGTTAGGTTGTGCTTCTACGTAGAGAGGTTACGGTAGTTCGTGTGAAAAGCGCTCGCCGATAGAAAAAACATTCGTTGTAGGAAGAGGGTTACGTAGAAAGAGAAAGGGTGAGAGAGAGCCGCTACTTTTTCTCCCCGAAATGAAAGGTCGGAGGTATTGAAAAAGCCCGAAGAGTCAAGCCCAGAAATACGCGATTTTCGAGGTCCGTTCCGAGGCGATTTTTCGACCCATAGCAGGGACTGTGCCAGGGCTCACTCTACGGGATTTTCTTTGTTTTTCGGTCCTCTTTAAGTCTATGGGGTCTAGATTTTGGAGAAAACGGCCAATAAAGAGCTTGTAACACCACTAATCTCCGCTATAGGAATTTTTTCCCTCCGGCTGTAGGGGAGGGTGGGGCATTGATGGTCTGGCGGGTATGTTGGGCATTTAAATTTTACAAAAACTTGTAGTTTTTTTAAACCGAAAACTAATGAAAAGGCTTCAATATCTGTTTCAATTTTTATATCTAACAAAGTCCATGCAAAAAAAAGTCTCAATAATTTATTTTAAAAGGTTGAAATTCGGAGCAGTGAAAAAAGGATGGCTCCATTTTTCATTGAACTGATACTAGACGAATACATGGTCGAATCAATTGATACCAGGCTTGTTTGATAGCTTGAAGTTTAATGTTCAACGCGCATTATTTATTTTTCCCTATAAATGATTGCAAAATAAATATTACAGATTTGAAAAATAACATCAAAGTGGGGCACGACGGGCACAGCAGGTGGGGCACGATGGGCACACAGCGCCACGGCGGTCGGCGCAGCCGCGCATTTCGGAGCAAAAATCCTAACCTCTAAAGAGAGAGTGCCAGACTGCGATGGGTTGAGCTCAAGTCTCTCGACTTTATTAGTTTATAAGTGATTAGTTTATAAGTTAAACATGGTTAGGTCGTACAAAAAAAAGTCGGATAGGCTAAGCTGGAGTCAAGATCAAATGCTTTCGGCAGTTGATCTTGTAGTGAAAGAAGGGCAGTGTCTAAAAAATGTGGCAAGTCAGTTTGGTATTCCTCGGTCTACTCTTCAAAGAAAAGTCAATATTTTCAACAAGAATCCTTCAACTGATCAAGATAATATACTCAAAGGTATTACTTATGAATTAATTATAATTATTTAATCTAATAATCGTTGAATTTTCAGTTTCAGGTTTCACTCCCACATTTACCACAGAACAAGAACAAGCTTTCTCAAGAGAGATTACTCGGATGGAGAACATGTTGATACCTCTTACTTCAATAGATTTGAGAAAACTGGCTTTTCAGTTCGCAGAAAAACTACAAATTCCTCATCATTTCAATAAAGAAACAGGTATATATATAAATATATGTGTGATCAAAGTGACTATCATTATTTTTGTTCATGCAAATGACGTATTATCTAATTTTAACTTTATAATTTATGTACTTATAGGACTTGCTGGAAAGGACTGGTTGCGTGGTTTCATGCGTCGTCATGAGTTATCACTAAGGAAAGCTGAACATACATCTGCTGCTAGAGCTCATGGGTTTAACAAGGAAGCCGTCCAAGAATTTTTTAATCTATTGCAAGAGATTTTGAAAACACACAAGTTTACACCGGATAGAATTTACAACGTAGATGAAACTGGGATCTCAGTTGTGCCTAAAACATCTCCAAAAGTGATCGCAAGAAAAGGTAAAAGGCAGGTTGGTGGAAAGACCGTAGCTGAACGTGGAGAAACTGTAACAGCTGAGTTGTGTATGTCTGCTGGAGGTGCCTTTATGCCCCCAATGCTCATCTTTCCTCGTGTGAAAGAAAATCCTACGTTCTTAAATGATGCACCACCAGGAGCGTGGGCTGAGTTCCATAAAACTGGATATATGCAAACAGACATCTTTACTCGGTGGTTCCAGAAATTCATTACGTACTCTCAAGCTACGGTAGAGAACCCATCGCTACTACTTCTAGATGGACACGTCACTCATATAAAAAATCTTCAAGTGATTGAGTTGGCACGAGAACACGGAGTGGTCATTTTGTGCTTTCCACCTCACTGCACACATAAAATGCAGCCTTTGGATGTAGGATTCATGGCTCCCTTCAACAGTTGTTTTGGAAAAGAAATTGCAACATTACAACAACAACATGTGGCAATAAACCTCCAAAACTTATTTTCAATATTTGGAAAAGCCTTTTTGAAAGCTGCAAAAATGGAAACTGCTATAAATTCCTTCCGGAAATGTGGAATTTGTCCATTTAATCCAGGTGTGTTTTCGGATTCAGATTATGCTGCTTCGAACAGAGAAGACTTTTTATCTTCAAGTACCACAACTGATTCAGGTGAGTAAAATTTTCTTATCAAAATATGTAGTCTCTTTTTTAAAAATAACTATGAATGTTTGAATTCCAGAGTCAGAAGCTCGAATCACAGGATTTAGAGATATGCTGAGAGACATCATGGATTCAAATGCACAGACTAATTCAAAGGAAAAAAGTAGTACTAGTCAGCCATCGATACAAAATAGCTCTAAGGATACTAATGCAGAAAGTGAAGTTCCAATTATGGATTTCAATGCACAGTCAAATCCAAAGAAGAAAACTGATACTAGTCAGCAATCGATACCAAGTAGCTCTAAGATTATTAATGCAGAAGGTGCAGTCCGGATCCCCTTATCCTACATCATGCAGGCTAAACCACTGATAAATTTGTTGGTGAGTAAACAATATTCAACCTTTTTTTTAAGTAATCATTTTGAATAGTTATTTAATCAGATGTTTTGTTTTTACCAGAGTTCATGTTTAAACTCAAGTACTGAATACGAAGAGTTTATGGATAACAGTGACCACTCCATCGAACTAACACTTCCTGTACTGTCTCAAATGCCACCGCAGCTACAAAATCAACTGGTTCAAGCTACTGTCAATCCTGCTACGCATAGCATGATTCAGGATGATTCATCGCTACCAACTAGTCAAAAATCAAGAAAGGGAAGAGCTAAAGGCAAAGCAGCTATTATCACTCAAGACAAATACAGAGAGGATCTGATGGCTGAAAAAATAAAAAATATAAAAAAAGAAAAAGCACATGAAACCTGTAATTCTGCACAAGAAGCTAAGGTGCCTTTGCCAACTACGTCTAAGGAATTGATTCCTAAGCTGCAGAAACGAAAGCAACCGTCAACCAAAACAGCACCAAAAAAACGAAAACCACTGGCAGATTTAAATAACCAGCTGAATAATACCGCAACACCTGTATTTCAAGAGCCTATACCAATTATAACTTCGGAATCACTCCCTCTTCAAGATAATGCATATGTTATTCAAGTAGACGAAAATAACGATTCAAATCCTCTCGTACAAAACTATTTTTATTACATAGATGAGAACGAGCTCAAAAATTTAAACTTGTAATGTAATATTAATATTATTATGTATATACTAAAAGTATTGTAAATTGTAAGTTGTAACGAACTGTGATCATTACAATGTATGCAATATGATATTTGTTGATGAAATAAAGAAGCATTAAAAAATATAGTAATAATTAAGTATTTTCGTTCAAAAAAATATTTCGATTCCCTATTTGTTTGATTTGGCTACAAGCGAGTCTGCTCTTTGTGCCCCACCCTGCGCCCATCCGTGCCCCACCGGTGAGGCATGACGAGCATTTTCCGACGTTTCACTTTACGATTTTTCAAGAAAAAATAAGTGCAGCATAATTGTTTACAGTCATCAATTTCAATTCTTCGTATAACTATATATTTATTTCAGTTATTTTCGTTATTTGAATTTCTAAAATAATAATTTAATCTTAAATTAAAGTTACGGTGCCCGTCTTGCCCCACCCTCCCCTATATTATATCTTGGCTTGTCCGAGTGACGGGGCGCACGTAGGCGAGGACAGGCCTTTAATTCGCATTCCCCATCATCGTGCATATGGTTATACTCGGGTTCAGGTAAACTCAATGATCACACTTATTTATAAAAACCAACACAAACTCAGACTTTATTTGATAACACAATTATAAAACGTCTGCTCTCAGCAGCTGTCATAACCAGACTGATCAAAAACAACAACAAACGCGGCTTCGTTGATCCGTTGCTAAGGGTCGCTCTGTGTGCTTCTCGACGTTCGAAATACAACGTTCGAACTTGTCCACAACATTGCTCCCTCCTTTCGAGATTGTCGTCCCGACAATCTTCAGACATGAGTAGGGAGTTGGCATGCCATGGTACCACACCTCAAGTCTCTGCTCCGTTTTTCACCTTCCCCGTGTAAAAAAATTAGTCTGGATAAAATCTTGTAATCGTCTTACTTGAATAGTCTGGCTGAAGTCTTGCTAGTGGGAAAATCCCAGACTTATTCCCCAGACTTCTGATTTTTACTATTTAAGTCTGGGAAAGCCCCAGACTTAAAAATCCCGTTATTATCTTGCAACAAGACTGGAAAAAGCAAGCCAGACTTGGATATTTCACTAGGTCAGTTTTGTCCTCCGATTCTGAGCATTTAGGCAGCAGAGAACAGCTGTAGTAGAGAGCGGTGATGTCGTAGGCGTCGATAGGCGGCAATGCGTTTTCCGCTGTGGCTGCGCTACCTTGTTGATCTGCGAGCAGTTACCTGAAAATGCAAAAATGCAAAGAACAAAGTATCTGCACTTTTGATTTAAAACTGATTGTAGCATACGAGAATAGAACGATACTTTCTACCAAAATAGAATGAAAGTAGTAATAGTGAATGAGCGAGGTTAATAGGTTACGTTAGGCATAAACATGACTGCTACATTGCAATTAACCCCGAAAAAATATCCGAATATACTTTTAAATATCTCAAAAAACTTATCTGATGTAATATCCTTATGCTCCGGAGTCCGTTCCATGCTGGACACCAAACCCGACGCCGATTTGTAAAAGCATCTGCGGAGACGCCTTGCGAAAATTTTCAAAGTCCGAATCACACTGAAGTTGCATTGATGTTTTATTTCACTCACATGAACTGCTCAGTATACAACTTCAGTGTAATTCGGACTTTGAAAATTTTCGCAAGCTGTCTCCGCGGATGCTTTTACAAATCATCGTCTGGCTTGGTGTACCGCTTGGAACGGACTCTGAAACATATGGATAGCACGTCAGATAAGTTTTTAAAGATGTTTCAATTTATATTCAAATATTTTGTTGAGATTAATTGCAATGTAGCAGTCTCATTATATGGAAACTAACCTATTAACCTCACTCTTTTGCTATTTCCATTCTCTTTCTTTTTCAATCGGTATCTTTTTCCCGTATGTTAATGCAACTCTAATTTAAAGGTTTAGAAACTTTGTTTTCGATTTTCATCATTTTCAGGTAACGGCTCGCAGATCAACAAGGTAGCGCAGCCTCAGCGGAAAACGCATTGCCACCGATCGACGCCTAAGACATCACGCTCTCTACTACAGCTGTTCTCTGCTGTCTAAATGCTCAGAATCGGAGGACAAAACTGACCTGCTTGAATATCCAAGTCTGGCTTGCTTTTTCCAGTCTTCTCAAGATTAATAACATAGTCTGGGCTTTCCCAGACTTAAATAGTAAAAATCAGAAGTCTGGGGAATAAGTCTGGGATTTTCCCACTAGCAAGACTTCAGCCAGACTATTCAAGTAAGACGATTACAAGATTTTATCTAGACTTGGCCTAGATTAATTTTTTTACACGGTGACGAGTAGGAGGGTCGCGGCGGTGTGCGCAGAAGGGTCTCGGCGTGAGCCTGCCTGGAGCCGCCGTCGGTGCAGATCTTGGCACGCCCACGGGAAAAACCATGGCTCAAAAAAACCGTGAGCAGAGCAGTCCTCTTATCGGTCTGTGCATGTTCCAAGTTAGTTAATGTTGACAATTCTCGGTTTGGGTCTTGGCGATTGTCAAATGCAGTAGACAACATCGTTGATTTTCTTGACTACTCCCCAAGGTCCAATCCAGTCTTATTGTAGTTTAGGAGTCTTTCCTTTGGTTCTTCGAGGGTTAAAGAACCAAACCTTCTGACATTGGGCGTATTCAACGTGTCGAGCTCGTTTGTCATACCAAGACTGTGTCCGTTCAATTTTCATGTCAATTTGTGTTCGGGCAGATTCATGGATCAAGTCGAGTTTCCTCCGCAGCTGATGTATGTAACCCTCGTCCTTTTCAATTGCATCCTTCTCAGGTAGGCTCCCTCGGATCAGATCCAACGGGAGTCGGAGGTCGAAACCGGTATACATCTCAGCTGGGGTCGCTCCAGTTGTCGCATGTTTAGAAGATCTATAAGCCAAAAGGAACAGTGAAACCCAACAATCCCAGTCTTTTTGGTTATCTGATACAAATTTGTCCAAATAATGTAAAAGTGTTTGGTGTTGTCTTTCTACTTGACCGTTTGATTGTTAGTGTAAAGATGTGGTTCGTGTCTTCTTAATCCCCAATAGTTCTGACAATTCTTTAATAAGTCTAGAATCGAACTTCTTTCCTTGATCAGTGTTTACTTCCAAAGGAACACCATATCTACAAACAAATTGATTTACAAAAACTTCCGCAATAGTTTTTGTTCTCATATTTGAGAGAGGAAAAGCTTCAACCCATTTTGTGAAACTGTCTGTTACTACAAGTAAGTACTTATTTCCAGACGAAGAAATTGGAAACGGACCTAAAATGTCCATTTGAAGTCTTTCAAACGGAATACCTGAATTATAAATTTTTAATTCATTGTATCCTTTATCTGAAGGACCTTTTTTAGAAACACAAATTTTACAAGTTTCGCACCAATTTTCGACATCTCTTTTACAAGTAGCCCAATAGAATCTCTTTCTAATCTTTTCCAAAGTTTTATTTATACCAAAATGACCTCCCGAAGGAGAATCATGAGTCTCTTGTAAAATCTCATAAACTTTATGTCTAGAAACAACCAATTGAAGAACCTTATAACTTAAATCAGGTGAAACCCATTCTTTAAATAAAATTCCTTGATTCAAAACAAACGAATCCCATTGAGAACAGTAAATTTTTGAAAACTCGTCAAGTGATGAAATATCTTGCCATACTGGCTTCTTTTTATCTAGGATACTTTTGACAATAAAAGAAATAGCTTTATCTTGTTCTTGGCTTTTCTTCCAGTCAGTTGACGTGTTTCCCTCAAAAACGATTCGACAGACAGTTTGCTCAGAATTACATTTCTCTTCTACCCTCGAACAATACCTACAAGATAATTCTTCACATGGACGCCTTGAAAGTCCATCAGCATTTCCATGTGAACTTCCCATTCTGTGTAGAATTCTGTAATTATACTGACCAAGTTTTTCCAACCAACTAGCCAATTGACCATCCAAATTCTTAAAGGAAAGTAGCCAAGTTTAAGAAGCATGGTCCTTTCTAATTAAGAACTCTTTACCAATGAGATAACGATGAAAATAATCAAAAAAATTTACAATAGCCAATAATTCACGTCGAGTCACACAATAATTCTTTTCTGGTTTAGTGAAGACCCTACGATAATAACCTATAACTCTTTCAACACCATCTTGAACTTGGGAGAGTACCGAACCAATTCCATGGTCAGAAGCATCAGTATCTAATATAAATTCATGATCAAGAGATATAAAAACCTAAAACAGGAGGTGCTGTAAGTATTTCTTTCAATTTAGAAAAAGCCTTTTGACAATCTTCTGACCAAATGAATTTACTCGATTTCTCTGTTAGTTTATAAAGAGGTTTTGCTATTGAAGAAAATCCTCTAATGAGACGCCTATAATAAGAACAAAATCCAATAAAACTCTTAAGATTTTTCTTATTCTTTGGGACAGGCCACTCTATGACTGTTTTAATCTTTTTTGGATCAGTAGCTTTTCCATTTTCAGATACAACATGACCAAGATATTCTTTTTTTTGAAAGAAAACACATTTCTTTTTATTCAATCGTAGATTAGCCTGACGAACGCGCAAGAAGATCTTTTCTAAATTACATAACATCTCATCAAAAGATTTAGCCATAACCATAACATCATCCAAGTACACAAGGCAGAATTTAAATAAGTAATCACGAAGTAATTTTTCCATAAGACGTTCAAAAGTAGCAGGTGCATTACATAAACCAAAAGGCATAACAGTAAATTGCCATAATCCATCACCAATAGAGAAAGCTGTAATTTCTCTATCTTCCACCCTTATTTTAATTTGCCAATAACCACTTTTCAAATCTAATGTACAGAACCAAGAAACTCCAGACAATCTATCAAGAGTATCGTCAATTCTCGGTAAAGGATGGGAATCTTTAACTGTTACTGCATTTACTTTCTGAAAATTTATACAAAACCGAATGGTACCATCCTTTTTCCGTTTTATGACTACTGGAGAACAGCAAGAACTAGAAGACTCCTCTATCACTCCTTGAGCCTTCATATCTTCCATACACTGTCTGACCTCCTCTTCAAAATGAATAAGAACTTCTTTTCAAAGACTTCTTTTAAAGAATCCGGTAAGCCATTACTCAAATCAACTATCCTACAAACCTGCCAATCTCTATTACTGTTGACTGAACTTGGAGTACTAGAAATGATTTTAGTAAAAATATTTGAAATACCAGTTAAATCAAGAAAATCACTTCCAAGTATACAGTCATCAGTTATTTCACTTACGAAAACATTAAGTGTGGCAGAGAATTTTCCTAAATTTATATCAGCCAAAATCATGAACTTGACGGGAACGACCTCTCCTGTAGGATATTTCAGTGTTTTAGAACCAATAGGAATTCTTATACGATCTTGATCCACAAATTTAGAGTTTAAAACAGTCACATCAGAACCAGAATCTATTTTGAAATTGCATTTTTTGTTATTAACCAAACCATCAAAATAAAAACTCTTCGAATTCCCATTAATTCTGTTGACATAGTGTTCAGTCAAAAGAATCAATAAAATTTGGAGCCTTATTGCGTACCGTTGAACTCACTCCAAAAAGCTCAACATAACCTAGTTTCCCTGATTTTTCTTCAAAGTCGGACAATGAGACTTGAAATGCCCTTTTTCGCCGCAAATCCAACACTCAATTCCTTTTATAAAATCTTGAAAATTTTGTCTGCCTGATGGCTGAGATGACAAACTAACATTTTTCTGAAGTGATGAAAAGGTATTAGTATTTCTCTGAACTGGATTTTGAAATCGCTTGCCTTGATCTTCAATTACTTTAACTTCCATAGCTCTTGCCAGAGTAATTTGAAGCAAAGCAATTCTTTCTAATTGAAGGACTTTCCGAATTGAATAGTTGAAAGTAGCAACTACAAATTGAGAACAGACGATTTTGTCCTGAGTTTCAAAAGGACAATCAGGGTAAACCAAACCTGCTAATCTCCCAAGATCAGCAGCTAATGTTGGAAGATCTTCACCCCGTTGTTGACATCTATTGTGGAATTGGGAATATGACGTTGGTGCCAAATGTGTATCACCAAAACGCAACTCTTAACTTGATTTTAATTTTTCAAAATCTATTGGATCAGTATCTTTATAATTATCAAGAACAGATGTAGCTTTTCCCCGCAAAGCAGCAGCTAAAGCAATCATCATCTGAGCACTGTCCCAATTATTTGCTTTAGCAATTAATTGAAACTGATTCAAAAACTCACGCAGTGGTGTTGAACCATCATAAGTATTCGGTTTGAGATTATAACCTAAATTAATACTTTGTGTTGATTGTACAGTGTTCAGTGGTTGTATATTGTTAGGCCTTAACCTATTGAGTGCGTCATTCGGTGTAATGGAATTTGTGTTCATGTTTGTGTGAGAATATTTGAACGACTTAGCGCAGTTAATCGACGTTCGAGATCTTGATGTTTCCTCGTCCACTCCAACCGTTCTGCGAGAAGTGCATCGTTTGATCGTTGTAAACTCTCGATATTTTCAACCTGGTGTTTCACTTTCTCCTCGTCTTCCTCACGAAGCCGTCTCTCGGAGATCAAATCTTGATCCCGTCGCCGAAGCTCGTCGGAGAGGTTTACTTCTTCTACAGAACGTTGTGATAAACGGGACTCCAATTCTTGTCTAAGAACATGTTCATTTTCAAGTCGTGTCTTCAAATCGTTTATCTCCTTTATGGCAGTCACCAATGTAGGATTCGGAACATTGGTGTGTGAAGAAAGGATTGGTGCCTGTGATGATAGTGTGAGTCCGAAAACATTTGTGTTTCCTGGATCTATCTGCCCCGAGGTTCACTCATCAAGAGTCAATAGATCCTCCTCTTCTTGTGAAGAGAGGGAATAATGTTATGTATGTGGGATTCGAACATGGGAATTGCACATAGCAACGCCCTTGACAACGAGATCAACGATGTTCGAAATGTTATTGTTTTGATCAGTTTGGTTATGACAGCTGCTGAGAGCAGACTTGTTATTGTCTTATCAAATAAAGTCTGAGTTTGTGTTGGTTTTTTATAAATAAGTGTGATCATTGAATCAACCTGAACACGAGTATAACAATATATATATATACATACCGTGCACTTGATGCGGTAGCTTGCGCTGCATTGCACATGTGTACGTGAATTGCGATAAAAGCCGCTCTCTCTCTCTCTCTCTCTCTCTCTCTCTCTCTCGCGGCTAACGACCGTATTTTTTCACTTATCTAATTCGCAGTCGATTCGCGCTCGCGCGCGCTGTCGGTTGCACTTACGGGTGTTATGCAAATCGCCGCTACTAATTGGACCGACTCGATCGCATTAAGCTAAATGAAACATACGCGTACGGAGTCCAGCGAGCGGGAAAACCAGTAGTGCAGCGCAAACATGGCGCAAAACGGTCGGAGGTATTAGAAAAGCTCGAAGAGTCAAGCCCAGAAATACGCGATTTTCGAGGTTTGTTCCGAGGCGATTTTTCGACCCATAGCAGGGACTGTGTCAGGGCTCATTCTACGGGATTTTCTTCGTTTTTTGGTCCCTTTCAAGCCTATGGGCAATGTTTGGCAAAGATCATTCTTGCATGTGTTCATCAGGTATATTCCGATATTAAACAAAAGTTTCTCTTAAAATATTTAAATACTTTTAAATTTTTTAAGTAGTTAAGAATTTAATCATTTGAGGATGCCAAGTAATCAACGGCATTGTTCGTGTTTATAAAGCTTGGCAAAGATGATTCGTGCACATGTTTATCAGTTCTTCTGTTCTATACAATTTGAGGATAGCAAGTAATTAACAGCGTTGTTTGTACTTATAAAATCTGGCAAAGATGATTCGTGCACATGTTCATCAGTTCTTCTATTCCATACTTATCCGCGGTTATGTAAAAACTTTAACCAGATTTTTAACATTCTAGATTCTTTCATGGTATTGTTATGACCGAGCTCGAACGTTGCGCGATTCGAACGCTGAGAATCGCGCATAGCGACCCTTAGCAACGAGATCAACGACGTCGCGGATGTTATTGTTTATGTTTAGTCTGATTGTGACAGCTGATGAGAACAGTTGTGCTTACGTTCGAATAAAGAGTCTGAGTTTATGTGTGCTTTCCTATAAATACGTGTTGACATCTTTATTACCCGAACCCGATCATAACATTTTGGGGGTTCGTCCGGGATGATATTTTTGGGAAGTGATAAGTGAAGATTTATGCATTTACGTTCCGGCAAGATTACAATGGTTACAAGAACACCAATCAATACTCGACCAGTTCCATCACCTCAACCGTCACTCACTACAGCGAATATGGAGATAGCAGGATTGAAGAGACGGATAGAGGAAATTACTCAAGAACTCGAAGAAGAGCGCAGATTGAGGGGGCATTGCAACGAGGATGCATTGGATTTACAAAGGGAACTCCACGTTCGTGAAACAGAACTATTGGATGCTCGTCGCCTCAATGAGGAACTTGAAGAAAAGATTCACCGATTGAAAGATCAATCGGTTCGGAGAGAAATATTTAATGACCAAGAACAGAGGACTGCTTTGAACGAGGAGATAGCGAGACTACAAGCTCTGAATAACAGATTGATGGCAGAACTGCGAGAACTACAAATCAATCAGCTGAATCATTTACAAAATAGAAACACACATTCACACACAACAGAAACAGAGAACACTAGAGTCAATAACATTGGATTATTTCCAAATCAGAATAGGTTAGGATTTAGAACCCCTGTTATTGATCCATTGATTACTGGAACACGTGGTGTAGGCTCCAATATAGGCAATTCTGTTTTACCAAACATTGAACCTATCCACTCAGGAACAGATTTGGGTTTAAAATTGAAAGTTAGTGATTACGATGGTTCATCGCCTCTTCGTGAATTCTTAGTTCAATTTCAAGTTATTGCTAAAGCAAATAATTGGACATCTGAATCTAAAACTGTAGCACTTATTTCTTGTTTGAAAGGAAGCGCAAGATCAATTCTTGTTGAATCTGATTCTACTTCTTCGAATTTCGATAGTTTGGTGTCACGTCTTGAACTTCGTTGCGGTGATAAACATTTGGCACCTACTTATCACACACAATTACAGAATAGGCGTCAACGTTTTGATGAAGATCTCCCAACATTGGCTGCTGATCTTGAGAGACTTACTA
This sequence comes from Pteromalus puparum, assembly GCA_012977825.3. Classification (NCBI taxonomy): domain Eukaryota; kingdom Metazoa; phylum Arthropoda; class Insecta; order Hymenoptera; family Pteromalidae; genus Pteromalus; species Pteromalus puparum. The sequence goes on from CM053170.1 coordinate 42,712,937, forward strand.
CTTTGGTTTATCCAGAATGTTCATTTGAAGTTCAAGATAAAATTGCTTGTACCCAATTTCTTTCTGCTATTTTTGATTTGACGACCAAGGATGTCCTTCGTATGGAAAGGATAACTTCTCTCAAAGTTGCTCTTGCTCGTGCTATGGAAATAAAAGTTATTCGTGATTTAAATAGGAGAGATGCCTCAAGGAGTAAGAATGACACATACAAGACTGGAATCAACTCTTCAAATTCTCAGTCTAAAGGTCCTCAATCTTTTGTCAAACAGAAATCTCAAGATTTCTTTAAGAATGTTGAATGCTGGTTGTGTAGTCAGAAAGGTCATATTAGTTCGCATTGTCCAACTCGAATGAGTGACCAGGGAAACTAGGTTATGTTGAACTTTCTGGAGCAAGTTCAACAGAATTTAACAAGACTCCAACACACACACACCCTTGTCTGATTGATTATCATGTTGGAAGAATTAATAGGAACTCAAATAGATTTTATTTTGATGGTTTCATTAATGAGAAAACTTGTATTTTTAAAGTAGATTCTGGTTCAGATGTAACTATTATAAACTCAAAATTTGTAGAGCCAAAAGATATAAGAATTCCTATTAATTTTACAACTCTTAAGTATCCAACTGGGGAAAAGGTACCAGTTGAATTTTTGATTTCAGCTTCGATAAAATTGGGTGATCATTTAGCTAATTTGGATGTTTTTGTTGGGAATATTATTGATGATTGTATACTTGGTAGTGATTTTCTTGATGCAACTGGTATTTCAGATTCAATAATTAAAATTATTTTAAATACTCCAAGTTCAATCAACAATAAACAAATTTCGAGAATAGTTGATTCTTCTAAGAATGTGCCAGAGACATTGCAAGAAATTTTTGACAAGAACTCTGAGAACTTGGATCAAGATCAACGACGGAGTTTTGCGAATCTTCTTCACGAATTTCAAGAGATCTTTCAAGATGAGGACGTTACTGGAAAATGTAATTTGGTTGAACATAAAATTCAATTGCTCCACAATCAACCAATCAAACAGCCTATTCGAAGACCACCTATTCATCAAGCTAAGGAATTGGACGAATGCATAGCTGAGATGTATTCTCAAGGAGTTATTGAAGAATCAGACAGCTCTTATTGTTCACCTGTAGTTCCCAAGAAGAAGAAGGATGGAAAAATTCGTTTTTGTATTAATTTTCAAAAAATTAATGCAATTACAATTAAGGATTCATACCCTTTACCAAGAGTTGACGATACTCTTGATAAACTTGCAGGTTAATCATGGTTTTGTACTCTGGACTCAAAAAGTGGATATTGGCAAATCTAGATTAGAGAAGAAGATAGAAAAATCACGGCTTTCTCAATTGGAAAAGGGCTTTGGCAATTTACAGTTATGCCATTTGGTTTATGCAATGCACCTGCAACTTTTCAACGTTTAATGGAAAAATTACTCAGAGATTATCTTTCGGATTTCTGTTTAGTTTATTTGGATGATGTCATGGTATTGGGAAAGTCATTTGATGAAGTAATAATTAACCTGAAGAAAGTGTTTGTTCGTTTTCAAGAAGCTGGATTACGTCTTAATAAGAAGAAATGTGTTTTCTTCAGCAGGCAAGTTGAATATCTTGGATACATTGTTTCAGGAGAAGGGAAGACGACTGATCCAAAGAAGATTGAATCTGTTGTAAATTGGCCAATTCCACATAACAAGAAGGCTGTTTTGAGTTTCGTGAATTTCTGTGGTTACTATAGACGACTTATTAAAGGATTTGCTGACATAGCGAAACCTTTATATAAGTTAACTGAAAAATCGACTAAATTCATATTAGACTTTATAGACTATTATATATGTATATATAGACTTTATAGACTATTATATATGTATATA
>CM053170.1:42717366-42733110 GCA_012977825.3 Pteromalus puparum
TATATACATATATAATAGTCTATAAAGTCTATTCTCATCGTTAGAAATTACGAGTCATAGTGCGTGAAAAAGTTTCTATTTTATTAATTGAATAAATTGCACCGCTTTAAGAAAATCGAGTGTTCAGTGTTATTCAAAAGAAAAGTCATCACTCCATCCACCCAATCCTACTACAAGCGAATACCGAGGGATTCGTAGCAAAAGAGGGAATTAACTGCGTTCTAAAATATTCATACACATATTCATATAACGACTCCGACTTGAAGGAAGGAAGGAAGGGAGCTTTATTCTCATTTAGTTGACGGCAGTTGCATTCATCAAAAGGTAAGTTCCTTTAATTACAATCATAAATACAGAATAGGGCTCTCTCTTTCTCTCTCTCGCATATCTCTTCACAATAATTACCGCACTTTTATTATTCTGCATTGCACTTAATGCTTATATTAACGAGTCGCCCCTTTTCATACTTTCTATCCCTCGCTCAGCAATTGCCATGCTCTCGCCGTTAAGATCAGAATAGTTTCTCGGCGTCTACTGGAGGCTGTTTCCAGAAAGGAATCGCGAAAGTAGGCAGGTACCGACGGCGCTAAGCTTTGTGTATTGAGCTTTGTCTCCGCCCGTACTTATAAAGATTTACAACCCGTAGAGTTACTGTCCGGTGACAACTATCATAAGTTTAGGACATAACAGGATGTTTACTTATAATTTTTGGTGCATCGGCCGGGAAATTATTTTGAAACGCAAAAAATTCGGACAATTTAGACAATTATTTGGGAAAAATTCATGGAAATTGAAAGTTGAAATCGCGTCAAATCAGTGAAAGATTTTATTTTGCGTAATCCTTCTTCCAATCCTTCCAAAAACTTTGAAAAACAGTAGTATCGCTTTCATTAGCGACCTGTTTAGTAAATAATCCTTCCGAAAGACAAGGAATCGCTCTGTAGCGACTTGAATTTCAACAATAATCCTTCCGAAAGACAAGGAATCGCTTTGTAGCGACTTGAATTTCAACAATAACCCTTCCGAAAGACAAGGAATCGCTCTGCCGCGACTTGAATTTCAACAATAATCCTTCCGAAAGACAAGGAATCGCTCTGCAGCGACTTGAATTTCAACAATCCTCCTAAGCAGAAGACCTGTTTTTCGAACGCAAAATCAAATTAATGAATACCGAAAATAACCCGATCGAAGTTTTACGAAAAAATAGAAGGAGAGGAAGGAAAGTAACTTTGTGTAGTACAACAGTTAAGAGGGAAAATTTAGAAAAATCAGAAGAAAAACTAAGTTCAACACTAGAGAATTGCCAAATTAACGACGAAAAAGTAGAAACAAATTTGAGAAATAACGTTGAATTGTCGGAATTTCAAATTGAGATTGGGAAAAAGTTTGACGCACTATTCGCATTTGCTGAGAGGGAAATTCAATCGAGTAAACTCAAGAGAGAAAATTTAAAAAAATGAAAGTCACGCGAAAATGTCAAGTATGTCGTGTAGCAGTGGCGAAGATACAACTGTGATTAATCGCGACGAGAACGTAACGAAAACGCGCGGAGATTACAAGTTCGAAATAAACGATAGCCTTTTGAGTAGCGATTTAGAAAACTTGAATCAATACGCAGAGTCAAAGAAAAACGACGCCACTATAAATTCAAAGTTTGAAAAAAGAGCAAATCGTAGTTATAAACGATTGGATCATCAACTTTCAAAGTATAATTTAGATAACCCTTATCAACGTCCCAAAGCGAGGAGAGCACTCCGATCTAGTAATTTTAGCACAGAAAAGAGCCCTTTCCTTTCATATAGAGAAAATAAATTAACAGACGACGAGGACTATATTTTAGCCGAACCATCACGCGAAAGTATTACGAACCCTAAGGCCCCTCCGAAACCCATTAGAATTCGACCATCATTATTGCAGTTAGGTAGCAGCGAGCAGGTAGATTTGAGTGTTGACCCGGGTAATAAAGGGACTGCGCCACCCGCTGATTCTAATCAATTTGCGGATTATATTGCATCAGAGAATCTCATTACCTTTCCACAAAACCATCCCCAAGAACTGGAAGAGGAAAAGACAATAAATAAATCTATTGTTAACTTAAATTTGTCTGACGATTTACGCGACCAAAGTGTGCAAAATACGTCTAGTCCCATAGTAAATTCGGAGTCGGAAATCGCCGTCATTAACGAAAATTCGAGGATCGAAGTTGCAACCGTTGCCGACACAGAGACCGCCGATTTTACATCTCAAGGGGAGAACGAAAATAACGTAACGACGGGAAAGGCATTAGCTATTGAACAATTAGCGTCGATATTTAAACAATCGTTAGAGCCGTCGGCAACTGAAGTAGCGCGAGAAACCGAAGAATTACGCAATAAATTCATTAATCAATTGACAAACAAATTGAGCCCTTGCATCAAGAAAGAAGTGCTCGACGATTATTTTCAAAGTCCCGAACACACTGACGAGTTAAGCGAAAAGTTAAGGAAAGGGGAGAAATTCGCTCACGTCTACGATTTTATTTACAAACGTATTTCTAATTTTTGGGGAGTTGACGCATTCAAAACCAGTCCGCGCGAAAATAGCGATAGCAACAACAACGAGCAGTTCTCCACACCGACGGGAAATATACTAAATATCGTGCCAAGTGTTGCTCCAAAAACTCGACTGAATTTTGATAACGAAAATAACGATAGCGAAAACGAAGACGACATGGCTCCGCAAATAAAAGGCATTTCTCTCAAGGACACTCTTGAGTTAATTCCTAGATTCAATGGTTCAAATATTTCATTAACACAGTTTATTGATGGCTGTGCGGAAGCCCGAGATATTCTGCCGACGGGACACGAAGAAGACTGTGCGCGCCTCATTCGTATGCGACTTTTTGGAGACGCGTTAGCATGCGCCCGAGGGCAACAGTTCAAAACAATAGATCAAATAATTCAATTTTTTGAAAATAATTTCGGGTCGTCAAAAACCTATCATGAAATTTTCGGTGAACTAGCAAAAATTAAGCAGCGACCTACGGAGAGTGTTGTCATTTATTCCAATCGACTTCGGGAAATAGAGAAAGAAATAAAAAAGGCCGCCGTTCGTGAAGGTAGAGCAACTAATAAAGCTGAGTTTGAACTTGCTTTGGAAAAAGATTGCGTTAGATTTTTCATCAGAGGGCTTCGATGGGAAATCCAGACGCGTATGGGTGAGGTAAAGACACTCGAGAAAGCAAGGGAAAAGGCTATTGAAATTGAGAGGGATTTTGCATACACCGGAGAAAGCGACGATGGTTCAAGGCGGGAGGACTCGCGATTAAAAACGAAGGAAACACGGAGAGTAAACATTGTAGAATCTACACCGGAAATTATGTGTAATTTTTGTAACGAAGTTGGGCACGCTGCGATGAATTGCTTAAAATTTTGCCTACAATTGAATAATAGTCGGCCGCAACAATCGAATTGGAATCCCAATAATGGCCGCTTTTCGTCCTTCAACAGTACAACTAATCGGGATAATAGGCAACAATCATATAATCGCGATAATAATTCGAATGGATTTGGGAAAAATTTCCGTTACAATAATTTCGCTCGGGACGCCAGTTTTAACACCTCTAATAATAATCGATTTGAAAGATCACGAGAGGGGAATAATTATTTCCAAAATCGCGATAGTAATCGTCAGAGTAATGTCAACAGTAGTAACAATGATCGTTTTGGAAATCGCGCAAATAATTTTAATCAGTCGAACAATCGTTACATTCCTAATAATGCAACGGATTCGAATAATACGCGGTATAATTCGGGACCGGGAAATACCACGTCTAATCTACCCGCAAATTTCGTTTGTTATTATTGCCAGAAACCAGGTCATGCCAAACGGAATTGTTTTAAATTTATAAGAGATACGCAAGGAGGAAATTTGCCGACGGGAAACGATCGCGGCAATCCTCGTGCGAGCGGAGAGACTGCCGCGTCGAATGCTCGCCCGACCCCCGAAGCCCAGAGAGCGAGTACGTCCTCTACGAGACAACAGTAAATCTGAATCAGAAAAATTGCGCGCCTAATGTTGAGATTGATATTAAAGAATTAATACGGCCCGCGATTTTCATGTTAGATACGGGATCATCACCGAATTTATTAAAAATTTCCCATGTTCCGATTTATTTACCTATCAATTCACGCGAAATAATTTTATTAAGAGGAATCACCGCATCCACTATCAAAACGTTGGGGACGATAACCGTTAATTACGACGGATTAAATATTTTTTTTCACATAGTTCCGGATAACTTTCCTATAAAAGAAGCGGGGATACTAGGCAGTGATTTTTTTCAACAAACTAACGCGAAAATCTGCTACGAAAGAAATTGTCTTGAACTAGCAAATACAGAATACCCTTTTATTAATGATCTACAATTTCTTTCAAATGACGATTATGGCGACGATCGAGGGAGTGTAGAGAATAATGTAGACGAGAGAGTCGTATCGGAGAGGCTCTCGAGGGAAACCGATACAATAGATTTGCGAGACGATCATACTGAACAGGCCGTAGATAATTATGTCGGAAATGCAACGTCTTCGGGGGGAAATGAAAAGTTAGATGATATTGGAAATTGTTTTGACACAAATGGCTCAGTAGCAAGTACCGTGACAACCACTCTACGTGGATGCGAAATCGTAAATCATGCTTGTGTAAAGGATTTAATGGTAGTTAATATTGAGGGTTCACCGAGCCAGGAGAGCCGGGAGAACAAAGTTATTACGGGGCCCCTATGGAATAAAAGGGCTGATTGTGCTAATGATTCTGAGAATTTTGAGGATAGCCGTGTTGTAAATTTCCAGGAAGTGAATAAAGCAACAGGCATATTAGTTAATGCAAAAACGATTACGAAAATGTATGACGTCGACGAGAATGTCTCGCCGCGGAGTGAAATTACGAGTGTACTTGACACGAAAGTTATCATGTTCAATGACAGTGAAACGAACGAGAGCCAAGAGGACGTTGCAGCCGATTACGAGGAAGACAGAGATTTAGAAAACATACGCGAAAGCGATACAGTTTTAGAAGTAATGGAAAAATATGAAAGGCTTTTGGGACGATTGTACTTGAGAGAAGTTGAGTGTGAAGAAGGCATTAACTTCTCACCAGAACGATCATGTGCGATCGATAACAGACTCAAAACAGATATGTTTCATGATATAAAGCGTTCATTAGCGTATGAACATAAAATGCAATACGGAGATAATGACACGAGTATGTCTGAGGATCAAAGACATGAGTTACAAAAAAAATTAAATCTTAAAGCAGAGTTGTTAAGAGAAGTAGCTGAACAATATTTTAGTACGGAAGAAAAAAAGAAGAAAATTGAAGAAGTGATAACGGCCATAGATAAGAGTGATGAATATTATATGCCTAGTTGGTGGAGATGCAAGGTTCCAGAGAAAAGCAATGTGAAAAATACTGGAGAGTGTGGACTTAAAGAATACGATCAGACAAGTGACAACGATGAAAATCAAGTACTTACTATTAGTGCGGACGAACCACTATGCCACGGAGGTCAAACGCCGATTATTGAAAATGGAGTGACAAAAATAAATAGAAAAACGAAAAGTAATAGTGAATCACGAAGTACAGTAAGTAAAGATAACATGAATGATTTGAGTAGTCCTATGGATATGTCCTATGTTGTTAATGAGAGGAAATTTATCAAAAATTCAACAGATAGCGAACGGTCTGACAACGATTCTTGCGTTCAGCGACAGCGCAAAAATAAGAGAAAACTGGCGCCGAACTTAAGGACTTCGAGAACAAACAATGAAATAAGAAAATTGTTAGATGCCAACGCAGATACCTCAGACCCCGAAGTCGAGGGTGAAAGTGAAAAGCGCTATTATACAACTAACAAAGGGAAGGACGATAGTAAGAAAATTATGGAGATGAGGGACTCCGAGGAGAAGAGTAATGAGTCCCGATCGAGCGGGCTTATAAACAAAAGGCATCAAGTGACCGCACTAGTTTTGAGAAACGACGCCAAAGGATATTTGCATGACACCGGAATGTCAAGAAAGCGAAAGAAAGTCCGCTTTTTGACAACAAATAATCAAGATTGCGAAGAAGCAAAAGTATTTTCTCCAGACTATTTACACGAAAATACAAAGGACGACAAAGGAGATAACGATCAAGTGGCTACGAACGAAGGTGCACTATCAAAAATTAACAATAATCACGAGAATTCAACAGCAAGAGGGACACCTGTGACCACCAATAAGGGGAGGTTAAGAGTCTACGGAAATTTTGTCAGGAAGCCAACCATGAACATTGAAACCTCGCGAGAGGCAGACACTAAACTTATGTATACGTTTGACGACATGAATGAGGCATTAAACGAAGTACTCGTATCAGAAGAAACGAGTGGGAAGAATTTGGATCTCACAGAATTTTATCAAGAGGACGATTACTCACAGAACATTGAGCAATATCTGCACGAATGTCAAGAAGTGGACGAGCTACTTGCCGACGCACTAGATATGCACAACGGACGAGACAATGGGGTGCAGGGACTCTGTGTAATTAACAGCGCACCAATGAGTCAGGCCATCGATAGGACCGCCCACGGAGTCATGGTTGTAAATCCCGTAGAAATCGAGCGGCCCCGCTGTGAGAGAGTCAAGGCATTACTGCGCCTCGATCATCTCAAACCAAGAGAACGAGAAGACATCGAGCAACTTGTTAATATGTACCATGAACAATTTCATTTACCTGGCGAAAAACTTACGACTACACACATAATCCAACATCGCATTCCGACTATTGATAATCGTCCTGTCAACGTTAAGACTTACTTACCTCCTAGAGCACACCGAGGTCCAATCATGGAGAAAATAAAAGAATTCCTGGATGGTGGACTTATATCACCCTCGAATTCAGACTATAATAGCCCCCTGTGGTGTCTAAGGAAAAAGGACGACAGTCACGGGAATCCGAGATATCGAATAGTTTTAGACTACCGAAAATTGAATGAAGTAACCGTAACCGACAATTTTCCTCTTCCCAATATTCAAGATATTTTTGATCAGCTCGGCGGATCTACATATTTTACAGTCCTCGATCTCGCTTCCGGCTATTACCAAATTCCACTACATCCAGACGATCGTCATAAGACTGCGTTTACTGTAATGAACTCCGGATTTTATGAGTGGAATGTTTGTCCGCAAGGCCTAACTTCTATGCCTGCTACCTTTATGAGGTGCATAAACCGCATAATTTATAACACTCCAATGAAAGAGGAAGAGAAGCCTGAAAGTGCTCTCGCCGTGTCGCCCGAAGATGCGAAAGAATTGGACTCTGGACCGCTGGACGTTTGTGTATATCTCGACGACATCATAATTTATGCGAAAACGGTAGAAGAACATAATGATAAATTCGCGAGGCTACTGAGGAGACTAAAAGCCGCCAATTTTAAACTATCGCCGGATAAATGTGATTTTCTCCGCACGGAAGTAAGTTTTCTTGGGCATTTAATAAATAATCAAGGAATCAGCCCGGATCCTAAAAAGGTGGAAGCAGTGAGAAAATTTCCACGTCCAAAAACTGTTAAAAATATACGACAATTTCTAGGATTGGCCGGCTATTATCGAAGATTTATTGATGGATTTTCCAAGATTGCTAAACCATTAAGTAATTTACTTAAGCAAAACGTACCTTTTGAGTGGAATGACAAAGCACAAGAAGCTTTCGATATATTGCGAGAAAAGTTGTGCAAAGAACCTGTGTTAATTTTTCCCGATTTTTCAAAACCCTTCATACTCACTACCGACGCTAGTTTGACCTGCATCGGAGCCGTACTTTCTCAAGGTACTATAGGGCAAGACCGTCCTATTGCATATGCCTCTCGCGTACTCAACGACGCAGAGACTCGGTACGACACTTACTCAAGAGAAGCACTAGCTATGGTTTTTGGGATCCGTCATTTTCGACATTATCTATTAGGTACGAAATTTGTTGTCTGCACGGATCATTTGCCGTTATGTTGGTGGAAGGACTCACGGGATCCGGATTCCCGCGCAACACGTTGGCGACTCAAATTGACGGACTACGATTTCGAAGTTATTTATAAGCCAGGGAGGATAAATCTGAATGCAGACGCTCTTTCTCGGAATCCGATCGAAGAAATCACGGATACTGTAATGCATATCAGCGAGAGCAAGGAGGACAATATAGGTAATGAAATCGAGCTTGATGAACAACAGGCCGCAGAATCAGGAATCATTGAATCGACGGGCCGAATGACGCGTACACGCGCCGGAAAGTTAAGTAGGCCGGATTATCGAGACGCTCGTAGAAAGCTTCCCAACACGAGAAAAGGGGCTAAGGAACTTAGGGGGAAGGAGAGGTCGAGAGAAGACATTGTACCACATTATAATAACTCCGGAGGAGAGGCTACCGATTCTCAGGTAGTCGAAAAATCGTACGACTTTCCTATCAACGCGCAAGAGGCAGCAAGATCAACAAATACTAACGATGGCGATATTGATAACGAATCAATAATAAATCAAGCTGCAGCCAACTCTTCATTAGAAGCGACATTCGACCCTACAATGACGGAATCTGACATACAAAAGAATTCAAAGAGCTATGGCAAGATTTTTGCGGAAACTCGGGAACAACTAACTATGCGCAAAGATAATTATTTATATTTCTTATCCTCTATGCACCAACCATGCGACCAAGGAGCACGACTTTTGGAGAGTCGGCAGGAGTTGCCACGATTACATCGATTAAATGTCGGAGAATTGAGAGTCATGCCAAAGGGAAATAAACGACATTTTATTATTGTATTACGAGGGCCTGAACCTACAAGCATTTCCGAGATTGTCGAAAATTTAGTCTCTGGGTTAAAACAATTGAAAGCGATTATTATAAAAGAACAAATAAAATCCATTAGTATCGCCAAAAGCGTCACTCTTGAAAATGTATTGTGGAACGATGTAACTAACAAGATTCGCAATACATTGCGCGGATCGAAAGTCAAAATAATTATTTGCAAAGGTACTATTACGTATCCCTGTCTGAATGAGCGGCCAAAGATAATTGAGGAGGCTCATTGTTCTACGATAGGGGGACATAAAGGGGTGAATAAAACCTACAAACGTATAAAACAAAATTTTTATTGGGAAAATATGAAAGTCGATATACAAATGTACATCCGGAAATGTCTACCTTGTCAATTAAAAAAATTGGTTCGAGTAAAGACAAAGAATCGAATGGTGATCACGGATACTCCTGTACAGCCCTTCGAAAAAATTGCCCTCGATATCGTAGGACCATTTGAACGTACTGAGGATGGGCATGATAATATTTTAACTATCCAGTGTTGTCTAACAAAATATTCACTTGCAATCGCACTTAAGGATGCAACGGCACGATCCGTTGCTGACGCACTAATAAAGCGATTCATCTGCACTTTTGGCGCTCCTATTGCGATATTGACCGATCAAGGAACCAATTTTTTGAGTAATTTAATGAAGCGAGTAGCCAAGCGATTCCGAATTACGCAATTCAAGACAACAGCTTTTCATCCGCAGTCCAACGGGTCTCTCGAAAGGAGTCATCATGTACTTAGCGAATATTTGAAACAATTCATATCGCAAGATGAACAATGGGATCAATGGTTAGAAATGGCCGCTTTCTCTTATAATACGTCAGTGCATGAAGCCACGCAACATACACCATACGAATTAGTTTTCGGAAGGTTAGCCCGCGCCCCATCGAGTGAGCCGCTCGAAACCGAGGATCGACTTCCAACATATGCCGATTATATTGTTGAACTAACAACAAGGCTGAACAATATTCAAGAAATAGCACGCGAGAAACTAATAGCCGCCAAATGGCGTGCGAAGTACTATTATGATAAAAGTGCGAATCCGCAAGATTTTAAAGTCGGCGATTGTATTTGGCTACTCAAAGGAGGAAAAATACACAAGTTAAAAGATCAATATGAAGGCCCTTATTTAGTCGTGGATATATTACGTAATGGCAATATTAAGATACAATTAAAGCCTAATAAATATAAGGTTGTACACATGAATCGAGTGCGAATATCTTACATTGAGTCAGAAAAGAATTAAAATATCATTACGCCTATAGTCATGATCATCAGTATATATATAATATAAAAAGTTTTTGAGTCTAATGAGAAGGATCTTTTGGAATAAAAAAGAAAAAAGGAAAAGAAAAAGAAAGAAAAAAAAGGGGGATGTAATCAATATTATCCCGAAATTTTGATATTACGAGAATCTAATTATTAAAGTAGAATTAATATTATAACGCAATCAATATATTATTAATTAAGATTAGATTTTTCTTCCCATTTAAAGTTTTTGATATATAAAGGGATTTGGTTGTTTTTCCTATTATATAGAGATTCGATAGTATAAGATACAGTTAGGAACTTATGTATTAAAATCGGGAAAAATTCTTTTCCTACTTAACATAAGGGAAAACTGGATTATAAGCAGTAAGGATAAGAATACAAAGAGCGTCGCAAATAGAGAGAAAAGTATATGGGATCTAAGGAAGGAATAAGAACAGTAACATATAGAATAAAAAGACAAAATTATTTTGCACACTGGAAGAGTAAGGAGAATTTATTGGTGCAGTGACATAGCCATCGTATCGTAATAAGAATGACTCCGATCAGAAATGGTCGCCTCAGAGTCTGTGCGAAAGAAACATGGACGAAAACGAGAAGTTAGGATCAAAGCGAGGCACCCAGCGCTGAAAGAAAAAAATAATATAACTCTATTAAAAAAAGAAGAGAGGATTGGCTCACCAAGGAAAAGCATAATTGATGAAAAAGGTATGAACACTTACACCTTCATTTTGCCAACGAATCATTGACGGACGTTCGGAACACGATTGCGAACAGGCACTGCAAAAATTTTTAGCGAGCTCGGATTCCCAAGTTTCAGTGTGGCAATAAACCCACGCGCCCGGAACTTGGCAAGTTACCTCTCCCTCGGGAACCATCGGGAGAACAGAGTAGGATACCTAGCGGAATACAAGAAAGTTCATTAGTAGAATATTGTGTTCAAGAAAAATCAAAAGGAATAATTAGGAATTGACAAAGTACTCACTCCAACACCCCCCGGATGAGTAACAAGCAATACGCCGGTATCCTCTCCTAGCCACTGCCGACAAACAAAGCATGCACTGTCGAGAGGAGCTGTCTTATCGACATCATGGCAGGGAAACTCTTTGAATCCTTCTTGCATACAGAAATTGTAACATACCTATAAGAGTAAACGAGCTTTTAGGAAAGGACGTTACAAAAGAATAAATATTATGCAAAAATAGTAAGTACTAACCAAAGTATGTTCGTTACTCGGCGCAATTGAAGTATGCACGACGAGGTCCGTCGAGGAGGAGGAGTTTCCAGCAGCCATCGATTCTTTCGGATGAATCCAGAGAAATCCCAATCGGAAAAATAGTGTATTTCACTGACACTGCACAACTATTCGGCAAGCGGAGAGACGAGAATCGAGTCGTTCAAAGAGGACGGAAGAAGAGAGTGATCGTTGAACTTGTCGCAATCTGTACACTGTGCTACGCGTAGGCGGGGTTTTGGAAGACAAGAGAAGGAGAATGACCGCTGCAGTGGTTGCGACGGGCCCATATTGACGGTATGCGGAAAGGTCTTAGGGGGAAGGGGTAGCACTACGGATTAGAAGCCAAAGGAAAAGTGAGAGTAGGGTAAAGCCGACGTTTAAAGCAAGAGAGAGTCACAACATAGTTGACCTCAAGGAAATACACAAGCATCTGTGTATCATCAACGCTACGCGAGTTGCGAAATTTCAAAAGGAAAAAGGTAACACTCTAGTAATCAATATTATTATTATTAATCAAGATGGAGTGCGAGAGTGAAGCGAGGGAGATAGGAATACTCGTATAGAACTCAATCATGTGTATAATTAAAACAAAATCTTTTTTTTCTCCTCCACTTACTTTAGAGGACCGAGTTGATATCCAGAGGACAGTAATGGATAAATTCAGAGGACGAAACACCGCATCGGTAATGTTCACCGAAGGATTGCTCCAACGAAGGATGGCGATCATAAGACAATGTATCCTGGATGGGCGAGGAGCAAAGGCTCGCGTAGAAATCCAAAGGATATGCCATCGACTGACTCCCGGTGCTATAACCGGCTTATATACTAATGCACATTCTTCCTTAAACTTTATAATCACTCACACCTACACACACATATTCGTATAAAATAGGTCATAAAAAAATACAATACAATATTTTTATACAATTTATATAAGACTGAGACTTACAAATAACGTAAAAAAATAAAAAAATAAAAGAATGTTCACGTAGTAAATAAGCAATCTTCTATAAAAAAACCTTTTTAAAAGGTAAAATATTGGCGAGTAAAAGTTTCTTTACAAAATTCGTGATATCCCAAAAACAAACATAACTGATGTCAAGTAATTGTTTTTCATATTTTTCAGGTATACGCATGCGGACACATTATTTTATAAAATAAAATATTTTTTACTTAAATTCTTACTATACAGTAGTTTGGATTCATAAGTAAAATTTCAAATTACTCTTCTTCCTTGGCATTTCCAATAGTATATTTAATCATATACTTTTAATCCATAGTATAGCCTATGCTGCGCGGCTCTCCCTCTCCGTGCTCGCCTCAGGCCTAACTTCGGTGCGAAGCGGCACGACTGTCTGCTCTACTGGCGTGTGCTGTGTCGCACGCTCTCTCTACTCTATACCCACGTGAGTCTGTCACTAGGCTCACGAAAACTTGCAGCCGAGCCGCTCTCCGCTCCGGAATTTTTCTCTCTCACTCGCACTAACACTGTATCGGTCTTCGAGCTTCGCGTTGCTCGACGACAGTTCGCGCGGCGCAAACACGTTTTGTTTACACTCGCGCCGCTCGCTCACTGCGTCCTCTCGCCCGCTGTTGTTTTGATGCGCTGTTGCTAGCTTAAAATCAGCCGCGCTGGCTGTAATGCGTGGCTTTGAAATTTCCCGGTGGTTTTTCGATGCTGACTCTACGTTATTTTTCTGATTTTCCGTCGCCGCTGTACGCGTTGGGCACCATGTAACGGGGTGTACTCGCCAACGCCGTACGGCCGCGGAAATGCCGCACGTCAACACGTAGTGGATGTCGTATATCGTTTGGCTGAACCCTCGATGATCGGCGGGGTGATAGTGCGCGGACGTTAGCCGCGTAGTGCAACCACTATCACCGGTGCACTGCCTGCCAACTTCCGTTAAATGCGTGGTACGCCCGGGGTACCACGCTTTTCCGCGTGACCGTGAGTCTACCAGCGGGAGAAGGAGAATACAAATGAATACTCTAGGATTAACAAGAAAAGGAACGTATATTGTGACTCTAATGGAAATACAAGTTAGTTTACAAAGTTCGCACGCGCGATGGCGAGAGGATCACGCGCGGATATCGCACACGAAGCCGGGTCGAGGACTCGGTGGCAGCGAGTCCAGACCTGCGGCGGCTTCGTATGGAAGATAATACAAAACGCAACTTACTCGGTCGCCGGTTGGCCGTACGTGGCTATCTCGCTCTCACGTTCCCCACAACACTTCTCGGGAGTCTGGGCCGCTCGTATCCGGGTCTGGAGGCGTCCCTCCACGTGCTGACGGGCTTGGTAGATCCCAGTATGCGCCGGGTGTGGTGGAATATCCGCGGATTGCTAGCGGTGCACGCCGATGTTATGCCGGCTGAAGCGAACTCGAGTCTGCCCTTGCTCTCTCTCGCGCGTACCTAACCCCGCCGACGTCGGCCGCCGACATCGTCTGCTAGCATACGCGCCGACAGCTCCGCCTCGCGCGACTGACGAGCACGCGGGAAATTCAAGTGCTCGTTACAATCTAAAATTTGAACTTGATTAATGCTTTTTTTACAGTATGCGAATGCTATTTTAAATATTTCCAAGTTTAATTATTTTGCTGTAAAAGCGATTTTCTTATAGCAATAGATATATAATAATCAGAAAGATTCGATCAAAATCTCTAAAATAGCGAGGTTGCAGAATCAATCGTTTAATTTTGAAGATATATATATGTAGAAATCGTAAGAAGGTGAGCACAAGCGAGGAATAAATATAAAGCCACAACTCTCAAACTCGCTACCCCACGCGTCATGAGTTTTAATGACAATAACATAAAAGAAATGTTGATTTCTAAAGATGCATTTTAGCGTTATATGAATCAGCTAGTTCAACTTATTATACCGATTGAATGAGATCATGTCGAAACCAAGAAAGCTTATATAATGAATTGTTCAAACACTACAGATATATAATAATACTAGGGGGGGTACCCCCTGCTCGCTCCGCTCGCCAACCCCCAAATTTCAATTTACGAATGTACTTCAACGTTCTGTTTATGGCAATGAGATTGAAATAAGAGGTTTTTCCGCTCTATATAATGTTTATGTCACAGTATATTTAAATAATGTTGAAAGTAATTTTACCTTTGGAAATATTTCTCAACCTTCTGAATTAAAATTATTACTAAGTGGAGAACAAGATTCTGGTCATTTTGACATCATTCTTGAATCTAATAACGATAGTTCAACATCACATATTTTAACGCCTAATAAAAAAACAAATATTCTGAAAAGAAAAGCTTTAGAAAATAATTTAAGTGAAAATATTCCATATAAAAAAGTTAAGTCTCATAGATCTCAAACTAAAATTCGTTGTAGAAAATAAAAGTTTTTTTGAAATTAAATTAAAGAGATATGCGTATTATATTATTAGTGAATGCTAAAACACATGTAGAGCGTGTGCAAGATAATAAAAAAACATACCCAAACTGCCACCAAAATTTAAAAAAAAACGCAATGATTTGAGCACTTCTACAGATTATTTGTATAAAACACAATAGTACAAACAATTCTCCAACAGTTGTTACAAATATAATAGGTTATATTTTACGATTTCGAAACTCGACAAACACTCCGTTTGACTAAAGGTTTGAGAGCAGCGTGAAAATATGGAGTCGTAGACAAGTTATATTGTCGTGTACATCCATGGATACCACGAAAGGAAAGAACAACAATAGAATCAAAAAATTTAATACAAACTTTGTATTAATTAAAATTTCTTTCCAAACTATATTTTATTGAGTTCACCTGTATCATTTTGAATGTGTATATTGTTAGGGTTTCTACATCGAGACAATGCGACATATAATTGACCATGAGAAAAATAAAAGTTTTTTTGAAATTAAATTAAAGAGATATGCGTATTATATTATTAGTGAATGCTAAAACACATGTAGAGCGTGTGCAAGATAATAAAAAAACATACCCAAACTGCCACCAAAATTTACAAAAAAAACGCAATGATTTGAGCACTTCTACAGATTATTTGTATAAAACACAATAGTACAAACAATTCTCCAACAGTTGTTACAAATATAATAGGTTATATTTTACGATTTCGAAACTCGACAAACACTCCGTTTGACTAAAGGTTTGAGAGAGCGTGAAAATATGGAGTCGTAGACAAGTTATATTGTCGTGTACATCCAGGATATCACGAAAGGAAAGAACAACAATAGAATCAAAAAATTTAATACAAACTTTGTATTAATTAAAATTTCTTTCCAACTATATTTTTATTGAGTTCACCTGTATCATTTTGAATGTGTATATTGTTAGGGTTCTACATCGAGACAATGCGACATATAATTGACCATGAGAA
>CM053170.1:42743101-42773704 GCA_012977825.3 Pteromalus puparum
TATCTCTTCACAATAATTACCGCACTTTTATTATTCTGCATTGCACTTAATGCTTATATTAACGAGTCGCCCCTTTTCATACTTTCTATCCCTCGCTCAGCAATTGCCATGCTCTCGCCGTTAAGATCAGAATAGTTTCTCGGCGTCTACTGGAGGCTGTTTCCAGAAAGGAATCGCGAAAGTAGGCAGGTACCGACGGCGCTAAGCTTTGTGTATTGAGCTTTGTCTCCGCCCGTACTTATAAAGATTTACAACCCGTAGAGTTACTGTCCGGTGACAACTATCATAAGTTTAGGACATAACAATCAGAAGAATAGAAAAAGAGTCAAGCAGACGATGAGGCAATTTCTTTTATTTG
The DNA here is from genome assembly GCA_012977825.3 of Pteromalus puparum. Taxonomy (NCBI): domain Eukaryota; kingdom Metazoa; phylum Arthropoda; class Insecta; order Hymenoptera; family Pteromalidae; genus Pteromalus; species Pteromalus puparum. The sequence goes on from CM053170.1 coordinate 42,743,460, forward strand.
TCAAACGAAAGAATTACAGAAGAAACCAGGATGGCAAGATATTTCTTCGTTGGATGAATTCATCAAAATCTATTGTTCACATGTTGATGGGATTCGTTGGTATTAATTGATGGACGTTTGTATAGAGAATGGGTTTCAACGAATTTAGATTACAAAATTCGTCAATTAGTTGTTCCTCAAAATAAAATCAAAGATATTTTGGAAGAAGCACATGATTCACCGTCTGGAGGACATTTCGGAGTAAATAAGACTTTAGATAAAATTAGAAAAAGGTTTTATTGGGCTACTTGCAAAAGAGATGTGGAAAATTGGTGTAAATCTTGTAAAGTTTGTATTTCAAAGAAAGGTCCTCCAGATAAGGGTCATGGTGAGTTGAAAATCTATAATTCAGGAGTTCCATTTGAAAGACTTCAAATGGATATTTTAGGCCCATTTCCACTTTCTTCTTTGGGCAATAAATTCCTCTTAGTTGTGACAGATTGTTTTTCAAAATGGGTTGAAGCTTTTCCTCTCTCAAACATGAGAACAAAAACCATTGCTCAGATTTTCGTTGATCAGATTATTTGCAGGTATGGAGTACCTTTGGAAGTAAATACTGATCAAGGAACGAATTTTGATTCGAAATTGATTAAAAATTTGTCTGAATTGTTAGGAATCAAGAAGACAAGAACAACACCATTACACCCACAGTCGAATGGACAAGTAGAAAGACAACACCAAACACTTCTACACTATCTCACAAAATACATACATGATAATCAGAAAGACTGGGATCGTTGGGTTTCACTATTTTTGTTAGCTTACAGGTCCTCCAAACATGCGACGACCGGAGCTACTCCAGCTGAGATGTACACCGGTTTTGATCTGAGGCTTCCTTTGGACTTGATTCGAGGGTGTCTACCAGAGGAGGTTGAGATTGAAGGAGACGGGGACTACGTACACAGGCTTCGGAGGAAACTCAGCGAGATCCATAAAATGGCACGAGACCGGATGAACTTACAATCTGAAAAGACGAAGTCTTGGTACGACAAACGAGCTCTCAACGTTGAATATTCCCAAGGCCAAAAAGTTTGGTTCTTTAACCCTCGAAGAACCAAAGGAAAAGCACCAAAACTTCAGTCAAATTGGGACGGACCTTGGGAAGTTGTAAGAAAAATCATTGACGTCGTTTATTGTATTTGNCAAAACTTCAGTCGAATTGGGAAGGACCTTGGGAAGTTGTAAGAAAAATCAATGACGTCGTTTATTGTATTCGTCGTTCACCAAGACACAAACCCAAGATAGTCAACATCAATCGTCTTGGGACTTACACTGAGAGAGACACCCGATAATGAAGACTGCTCTGCTCACAGTTCTTTTGAGCTGTGGTTTTTCCCGTGAGCGTGAAGGTGAATACCGGAGCAGGGACTTGAGGTGAGGTTCCACGGCATGTCAATTTTCCCCCCTCTTGTCTGAAGATGGATTTTTCGACCAACCCTATGTTGAGCAAATAAGATGGATAATTGGAATGAAAAGGAGATTGTTCAAGAGACGGGTCCGTCTTAGTCTTGCAAGTGATGATTGGTTCGCATCTGTAAGCATTGCTCGGTAACTTGATGCCTAGGATGGGTCAAGGTAGAGGATGTTGATGTCGGTTCCTGTAAGTCATCATTGGATTGTAAGAGGATCAACCCGCTTGAAGGATGGATGGTTATGATTGTCGGGACGACAATCTGAAAAGGAGAGGGCAATGTTATGACCGAGCTCGAGATCGGGTTCGCGTAATAAAGATGTCAACACGTATTTATAGGAAAGCACACATAAACTCAGACTCTTTATTCGAACGTAAACACAACTGTTCTCATCAGCTGTCACAATCAGACTAAACATAAACAATAACATCCGCGACGTCGTTGATCTCGTTGCTAAGGGTCGCTATGCGCGATTCTCAGCGTTCGAATCGCGCAACGTTCGAGCTCGGTCATAACAGTATATAAATCGGAGTAACTCTTTTAGCGTAAACCTTGAACTAAATAAATAATTTCTGTTTTTTTTTTTAGCTCTTTAATTAGTTAATATTAATAAGCATAATGTGTATTTTTTTCTTATATACAAATGTATGATTTTAGAATTTAAAAATTTTAATAGTTTCATATTTTTTGTAGTGGACAGTCTATATTACATTGGAATTTTCTTGGACGATTTTAAATATAAATTTAAATTACATAAACTATCATATATTCTGTCGTTCTGACAGTAAAATAAGATACTCCAAGATAAATCGCCGAAGTATTTTTCTATTATTGGTGATATTATCTTGAAGTCGAAGCATACTTCAGTGAAATATCTCCACTAAAAGAAGGTAATATTTATGTATACTAATAAAGGTATTATTATATTCTGTTTCATATACTTGTTTGAAATCTTAGAATTGAAATGTATCCAGAATCGATACAAAATAGAAACGTTGAAGAAAAATCAAAGGTGATGAAAATTGTATATTCCGTGCTTTTTCTAATTTTCTATATAATACTGAAGATAAATATCAAAAAGTAAAAACGACAATTGTAAAATATATTACACAAAATTGGGAAGATTATAAAATTTATATTGAAACTGATCAATCTAATAGTATAAAAATAACAAATGCAGATTTATACAGAAGTTACATGATAATAGATGGTACATATGGCGGAGAAATTGAAATAGTAGCATTTGTTAATATTTATAAAGTATTAGTTACAGTTTATAGTACAAATATGATAAATCCTCTATTATATGGTCAAAATTTTAATAATAATGACAACACATTAGATATTTTATTGTCAGGTCCAGTTAATGCAGGACATTATAACATCTTAAAAAGTGCAAATTCTAAATTTTGGCAAAATTATAAAAAAAATTCAGTTGAACTCATTATGAACATAATAAATGTTCAATATTACAAAAATTAGTAATAAAAAAACATGATCCAATGTTTAAGAAAAAAAAGAGAATATGATTTAAAGAAAAATTTAAACGATCATCGATTAATAAAGAAACGAAATAAAGATAAAATCATTAATATGAACGTAGTTAGACTAACATTGAAAAAACAGAAAGATTTAGTAAAAAATATGAACAAAGAGAGATTAGAAATAAAAAGGAAAAAAGATCTTGTTAAAAATATGAATGAAGAACGATTGAAAGTTAAGAGACGTAAGGATGTTGTTGGGAACATGAATGAAGAAAGACTGAAAGGTAAGAGAAGTATGGATATTGTTAAAAATATGAATGAAGAAAGACTGAAAGTTAAGAGAAGCAAGGATGTTGTTAAAAATATGAATGAACGATTGAATGTTACGAGAAGTAAGGATGTTGTCGGAAACATGAATGAAGAAAGACTAAAAGTTAAAAGAAGCAAGGATGGTTAATAATTAGGATGAAGGTTAATAATTTGGGTTCTGGAATCTATAACTTAAAAATTCAAGGTCAAGTTTGTCATATAGCATCAAATTCTATGAAATCTATAGATGAAACTTCTCAAAAAGGACAAATTTATTTGTACGATGATTGGAAAACCATTGATACTATATTAAACGAAAATGAAAATTTAGTTAAAGAACATACAAAAATAATTTCTCAAGTTCCCCAAAATAATCCGTACACAAAAAAATTGAAAAACTTATACGAGTTAACAAAGACAAAAGTAATATGTATGATCAAATAATTTCAAAGTTTGTTCCCGAGTTAAGAAATAATGAGGTAAACTAAATTCTATGTGTATCGATTTATTTTCATTTAGTTTTTATTTTTATCAATAATTATTGATTATTATTTTGTAGAAGATTTTATTAGAAAGTGTAACAAAGGCTAAAGAATATTCAAAGGGAAATATATTTTATGATCTTAATTTACAACATTATTCATCTATATCTAAATTAAGAGAATTTAATGTATTGAATAATAGACCTTCGAGAATCAATTTTTCTGAAATACCAACAAAAAAAGGATTTGTGAGTAAGTAAATAAAAACAATCTTAAAGATATATTATAAATCATTTTTATACTGATACTGAAATACTTTTTTAATGATTTTAGAAATTAAGGGATATTTGCGTAACAATTTTATTCAAAAAAATAAAAACAATGAATTTGAATACTTTGGAGCAATCACTGATGGACGATACAAATTAGATTTATCAATATATATAGGCGATAAATTAAATCTAAATATTGAGAAAGGAACTAAACTAGAAATTATAGGTGATCTTCATGAAAATGGTAAATATGACTTCTATATATTTCCAATATGAATTGCTTTGAAAAATAATTTTACATTTTGTATATATTTATATTCACAAGGTATCACATATATTTTAAAAGTAAAAAGTCAAGATCACTACAAAATTCTTAATGACGACATAATGGAGTTAGAAGATCTTATTTCGGGCACAGAAATATTTCTTATAGAAGTATGATTGTCAATATTTTTAAATTATATAAATTTCTATTTATTTTATTTAAACTAACTTTAAATCAAATTTGCATTTTTACAGACTGAAAAAAAAGAAACAGTTGAAATTCAAGAATGAGCCAGAATCTTTTACGTGTTTCTAAACATATTATTTTTATGATTACCATCGAATGTACATTGTTACAACTTAATACATTTTTCGATTTTTTGATTTGATTACACAAGAAAGTTGATTTTTATTTCAGTTTTTATTACAAGTATCTTTTAATATTCATATAAAATTTATAAGTTTGAGCCAGAATGAGGGAATGCTTCACTGCTTATAATTGGCAATAATCGGCATAAAATGGCCAGGTCATTGAGGAATTCTAGAAATTAAGGAAAAGGAATTAGGTCATAGAATATTTTGTGATATAAAAGTGTATTAATAATAAAATTTGTATGGCCCAGTGTGACCTAAGTCGGCACATAGGTCATGCCTATCCGTATCATAATCAGTCCTACTTTGCATCACTAAATGTACGAACGTAGCGAGTAGAACTTTCCACTTTAACCTTACAACGTGCGGAAAAGTTTTACTTAAATCACTTGTATCGTATAATAAGATAATATTTCAATGCTTATGTTTCATAATTAAATTATTATTTTCGTTGCAGAATTTTATGAAGATGGAACGTCATCTAAATATAATACTTGAAGCGAATACAGATGACGAACAATTAAATTTTGATCAACAAATTTTAGATGACTATATACAATCTGAGCAAGAATAGAACGAATATTTACTAAATTTACACGAATCAATGTTACAAGAGTCGCAAGAACAAAAAACATTTCAAAATTTCAAGTAAAAATTAATAAACGTTTACCAAATGTTATTACAAATAATCATCGAAATTTCATGAAATATTTTGTTTCTATGCAAATGTCATACATTATATATTAACATCTACTCAATAAAATCTTCGAAAATGAAACTAAAGTTTATTATTTGAGCGCGTCTACAGCTACGCTTTATCCATGCGCTTTTATTTACACTACAAAAAAACGAATGTGGGGGTTGGCGAGCGAAGCGAGCAGGGGGGGTAACCCCCTAGTAATACATAAAAAGAAAATTTTAGTTGTTTACCAATAAACAAAATGAAACGGTTATGGCAAGTTACGAAGTAAGTATCTTGAGAGTTGTTCCTAATTGATTATTATATAACTTAACTTTAACTTAAGTAAGCCCTTTATTGACCAAAAATAATTTTTTTGCTTCATTATGATTAAATATAATAAACTTGACTTTGTTTGATTGATCTCAGTTCTATTTTATCTGTTATTTCGTTGCGGAATATATCAAACTCGCCTATAACCTTTTACTTTTTTTGAAGCTAATTTTTTTTAGATTGACATTGACATATAAATGTTACTAACATAAGTTAGTAAGAACCCATCTTGCTAGGTATAACGAGTTCTATTTAGTGTTTTACTTAAATCTATAAATAAAATGCATGCGCCTGTAAAAAAAAATCTATCCGTAATTAAAAGTAATTTAGGTGCCTTCATTTAATTTTTTTAATTCATTGGATTGCTCAATTTGCTATCTGCTTTATGCGTATGTTATGGTGTTTAGGTTTAAGGATATGTGCATTTCCTTGTTTTGATCGATTTCTTATCCTATCTACAAGATTTATCGAGTTCCCTTAGTAAGTAACATCTATAGGTCCACGGATGACAATTCTGGCATTAACTAGGAGAAGTCGATTGATTTTTTGCACTTACAGAAGTACTTCGTAGAACTTGATAAACGCCTCGTGGCTTCGACCGGAGCGGCGCAGGACGGATGACCAGGGCCCGACGCTGGACAGCAGAACGGACGCCTCAAATCCTCGTGTGTGGCCCGGTGCAGCGAGAAGTCGAGCGGCAAGCAAATGCACTGCTTGAGCCGAGCACGTGGTGCTAAACAGCACCAGGACGATTCCAGCGACACACGAAGTACTTGGTCACAGCTGCAGCTACAGTCCTCCAGAAGACGAATGCACGCACGTACGAATATCTATTATAGTACGCGTAGTCGCGGAACAAAAGCAGCGGTATCGGCACGACTTTACAGCTCGGCGCTATACTCCTAAGTGTTGCGCCGTGAAACGCGACCGCGTGGTCAGTGCAATCTCTCTCCCTCTCTCTCCCATTCTCGCAGACGGCGCCACACGCACATACACACTGCGCATGGCTCTCTCTCTCTCTCTCTCTCTCTCTCCCTCTCTCTCTCTCTGTGTTACGGATGTTTGCTCGTCTTACTTACCTGCTGCTGAAAGGAATATTTTACAAGAATATTTACAGGTAGAATAAGTTTATTAAATAATTCTACCTTAATATAGGGGAGAGAGGGACGTAACGAGTGCACACAAGGCAACTCGTTATATTCCCCACCCCCAGACGCTGGTAGCACCGGGTACCAGCTCGATCGACTGTCTCTCTCGACTATAAGAAAATGAAAGATGAAAATTAGAATGTAATGAAATATTCAAATTTATACAATGGGAAAGATAATAAACGATTAATATAAGAGCAATATTAACAACTATCAGCCTCTTCATCTCTCTTACAATTACATGAGGTAGTATCGAAAATAAACAAAAACCGAGGGCGTCGATGCCAGATACTAAGTTAGATAATACGCTTCTGTACAGCAAAAATAAATTTAAAAAAAAATGAAAATCGCTTGATCTCTTCTGATGATCTTGAATGCTGCGAAGCTTGATGAGAGGCGAAGATCTTCGTATAAGCTTAGTAGCGGTAGCGTGGGAAATCGCCACTCTGGAACTTGCTGTGAAGGTAGTAGTTGGGGCAATTCTTAGTTCTCGCAACTCCCGTCAAGTTACAGACCTGGCAGTACCTGACGTACCGCAAATCGGTGCGAGAGCCTTCCAAAGGGCCGCAGGGCTTTTCAGCGTCTTTGTAGCCGTTGGTCTAGGCTCCCTTGGGGGCATCTCGTTGGTTTTTGGGGCACTAGCTTTGCCTGTGTGAGCCACTTCGAGGTGGTGCAGTTGCTCGCGCATCTCCTCGAGCTCCTGGAGCTTTTTTAACAGCTCCAGCTTCAGAGCTTTCCTTTTCTCCCCCTGTTTCTGGTTTTCGTGCCACTGGGCCTCTGCTCGGTCGAGATACTCCTGTAAGTCGACTGTCCTCTGCACTTTACCTACGAAATCCAGCAAGGGCTTACCCCTGATGTCTTCCCTTTCGGCGAAAGCAAGCACCTCCTTGTAGGCTGCTTTTTCCTTGAGGGCGGCCGCCTTGCGATCTCGGCGGCAGGCCCGAGCGTTGGCCTCGATCCGGGTCCACTGTTCTTGCAGTGTTGCGGTGCCTGGTGGAGTGGGCGTAGCACCTGGAGGCGGAGATGGAGCAGTCTCCTCGTCGAGCGGCTATGGCTGCAGAGCTTTTATGCCGCGGGGCTTTACGGTCGATGGCCCTGGCAGTGCCTTGAGAGGTGCTTCATCTTAGTCTGGAGCCGGAACTGGCAGAATAGCTGCTCGTGGGGCCGGCGATGGTTCCGCTGTTGTCCTTGCGGCATCTCCTAAGGACCGCAGGAGGTCCGACAGTGTGGTTGGATCACCGAGTGTCGGTGGTATCTCGCTGGCCTGTCCCATAATCAGCTGACACACTAGCTGGCTGAGTCTCCGTAGTAGTTCCGGCGAGATCTCAATGACCGTTGCGGGCTCCTTGGCAGGCAGCATGTTTTATAAAATAGAGATCGTAGAGCTGGTTAGATCGGAGCTCCTGGCCATAGGCGACAAGGCAGAGATTAAACAGAAGGAAGATCTACAAGATTCAAAAGAGATGCAAGCAGGCAAAAGCGCAGGAAAGAATTCTAATTATTGTCCATTTCTGGGGCGCAAGCGGCGAGACGAAGTTTCTGCTGGGACCGTCGCTGTTTTCTTGAAACCTTGCGGTCTACCCCTGCGCTTCGGTACTGTGGGAGTTATAATTTGCGCTGGAGAATCATCTTTTTACAAGTTACTTTCGTCGCCGGTGCGGGGATCACGATTGGTGAGGGCTCGCTGTTTCTCCTTGGCGGAGTTGGCGGGCCTTGTGTTGTGCTATCCTCCCCTTGGTCTTCCTGCTCCTCTTCTGGGATCTGTTCTTCATCATAACATGGTTTTAAGTCACATACGGCTACTTTTCCTATGCCGACTCCTTGCTCTGTCTCCAGCTCATAGGAGTTCATTCCTACACGAGCCGTGACAGTAAATGGCCCAGCATATTTCGATCTTAGTTTGGCTGCGATAGCTTGAGCTGCAGAGGAAAGTATACGATTCTTCGCCCATACTTTATCACCCACCTGATATTCGACATCGCGGCGTTTCGCATTATAGTATTTGGCTTGCCGATCGTGAGCGATTTTTGAATTTTCTTGAGCAGTCGCTCGGAAGTCGTCTAATTTTTCCATGCGAGCGTGCCAATCTTCTTGCGCGGCTCTTTCTAAGCTTTGCTTGGCAGCTTGCTCTATTTCTCTTCGAGTAGTACCCGGCGGCTCTGGATTTCTTCCATAGTTGAGAAACGCCGGACTAGAGCGTGTTGTTACATGGATAGCAGTGTTGTATGCGAAAGCGAATTCCGGAATGTGCTCATCCCAAGTAGTATGCTTGGTTTCAATGAAAGCAGCAATCATCGTTTTGATAGTGCGATTAACTCGCTCAGTTGGGTTAGATTTAGGCGAATAAGGGGCACAGGTGCCGTGGTATACTCCATGTGCTTCTAAAAAGTTATCGACGAGTTTATTTTTAAAAGGAGTACCATTATCTGATAAGAACCTATCAGGGATACCAAATCTTAAGAAGATTCGCAGATTCAGTTCTCGCTTGATAGTCTTTGCATTGGCCTTCCTTATCGGGATGCATTTGATCCATCTCGTAAATAAGTCGATAAAAATTAGTAGATGTTCGTGTCCCTGGGTTGACCTCGGAATAGGTCCCATAGTGTCGCCAGCAACTATCTCCCAGGGTCGTGTAACCACGTGTTTGTCCATAAGCCCTGCGGGAGCGAGTAGCTCAGCTTTGACTTGCTGACAAATGCGGACTACTTCAGCCGAAGTGGTCAACGGTTAATTGACTATCCGGAGTTATTGATAGTTGCCCAAATGGGAATACCACCAGACAGGATGAGGAATATGGCCTTCCTCCTAGAAAACGGAATCTCGCCAGACTCTCAGAGTGAAGAAGGAGAGTATGCGGTGCAAGTGGCAGCCAGGGTCGGCGACGTTACCGCTTTAACCATGCTCATAGAAAGGGGAGCGAGGATAGACGTGCTCACTCCAGAGGGCCAGGATTTACTACAACTCGCTACCCAAAATAGGCAGTATTACGTGATGGAAGTATTGCTCGACACCGGACGGATAAATCCCAATCGCGTGCACGCCGGAAAAAATGCATTAATGATATCCATTGAAGGTAACATATCTAGGACCACCGAGACGTTAATTTCACGTAATGTGCAATTATATACGGAGGATCCAACTCTCCGTTATATTCAACCAGGGAGAGAAATTATTAGTACAACTTCGCTAATTATCCCTTTGTTAGCAAAAGAGAAGGCAGAAAGGAGATACGTGAATGAAAAAGATATCACAGTGTTGAAGGAACATTATCCTGAATTATATTCTCACTATGAGAATTTCTGGCAAGAATGGAGATTGATGTCAGAGACCCCCGTCCTCGGTGGAGTAACGTATACGCAATTAATTGGGAGGCCTACAAGATCACTACTGATTACAACTCGTAAGGCCTCCTATAAACCACTCAAATTTTATCGAGATTTAATGAAGATCTCAATTCATAAAAAGGCTGTAAAAACGGCGTTGAAAGCATTACTGAAAGCCCGGAAAAATTGGATGGCCAACGCCCAAAGAATAGATGGTGTTTTATGGAGATTTCTACCAAATCTAATTAATGAGCAAATCGCCTATCATTTGACGGAGGAGTAATTCCCACAGCAAGTAATCCGAAGGGAGTTTTAGAAAAAAGATAAATATGGATCCGTCCATTATACAAGTAATAGTGTTAGAATATTATTATATAAGTAATAGTGTTAAAAATATTATTATATAAGTAATAGTGTTAAAATATTGTTATATAAGTAATAGTGTTAAAAATATTATTATATAAGTAATAGTGTTAAAATAATAATAGAGTTAAAAAAATTATTATACAAGTAATAGTGTAAAAAAGAAAAAAAAAAGGAAAGCAGTTATAAGACAAATTATGTATGTCCCTATGATCATAATAAGTTGGAATAAATAGGAAAGAAAAGAAGAAAGTTTACTATCCCAATTGTTGAACTCGACGACTCCCTCCTATCCTCATAAAAGAAAAAAAAAAGAAGAAAAAAAAAGTTCTTTTAATCCCACTAACTAGGAAACAAGAAAGAAAGAAAATAAGATAAATTCACGGTTTTAGAAACTGTTAATTCAATTCACTTCAATCAAATAATACTTCTGGAAGATAAATAATAACACTAAGAATCCATAACCTCATGAATTTTATGTATTTATACACGCTATTCTAAGAGAATTTAAAGGATGACATTAATGACATAGTAGCCTAAAAGAGGAAGAAAGAAAAGGGGAGTATTGCTAATATTTTAATTCTAATAAAAGGGGTGTATCATTGAATCAAAAAGTAATCAAGCATAATTACAGCAAAATCTATTTCGTAGAATTTTGAGAATATAAAAAAAAAAAAAAATAATAACACCAGTGAGAAATTTAACAATGATTGCATTAAACTCTATGTCAAATTTATTGCACGAGAGAACCGAAATTAGCAGTACGACGAAATAACAGTTAGAGTTGAAAGAGAATAGTAACCTAGTGACTATAATAAAGAGATACGCGAGAGACTAGAGTAGAAAGAGGAAGTGAATTAAAAATGATTCAAAGTTATATAGGCGAAATTGAGAGCATAGTCGCGATTAAAACCAGATTGATTTTCCTCTTTTATTAGCACGAGATGTCAATCTACCTACAAAAATTACGGATGGCAAGAATGTCGATAACCTACGGTGATAAAGCAGAAACGAGGCGAATTTTGGAAAATTTAGCGCCAGCAATGCTGCCAACTGAAATGGCGTTAATAATCTATCAAGCAATATTATCCAAGAACTTGACTGTAGTAAGATATTGTCTGGATGAATTATATAATTCGAATCTTTTAAGACATTGTACATGGAATGGGACCAATTTGTTACATTTGGCAGTTGAAATGGGAACGTTTGAGGCAATGGAGATTTTATTAGAACGCGAAGTTTACCCCATAAATGCAGTAAATGCCAATGGAGTGAGAGCCGTCGCTCTAGCTTATGAACAAAATGATTATAGCAAAATGAATTTATTATTACAGTACGGAGCCCAGTTATACGTCCGAGGCTATTATACCAGGTACATTAGTCTGCGTATTTTACCCGAATCCACAACACAGTACTTAATACTTTGTCTCGCGCGGGAGGAAGTAGAAAAGAGGTTCGTTAATAGAGACGATATTCAGGCATTAAAAATATATCATCCTCAATTATATCAGACGTATTTGCATTGTCGAGCGGAATGGTTAGAGTTAAGGAAAACTAAATTTATCGGAAAAATATCTTATAGGGATTTAATCGAATTCCCTATACAAACGTTTCTACATTTAAGCAGGACAGTACAATATAGGACGAAAGAAAAACGCGATCCCTCTTATCTTTTTCCGATATACGGTGCAACCATTGAATTAGCTTTGGATAAAATAAGGGAAGAAAGGGAAGAGTGGGAGGCAAAAGAAATCTTACTCACTAAAATCACTTACGAATTAATACCATGTCCGATAATCGAAAAAGTGTCCTATTTTCTTTGTTTAGATTAAATTCATTATCCCTTTTCAAAACGAAAGATCTTTTTTTTCCTCTTTCCTCCTTATAGCTAAGACAGAGACTTGTAAATTTTATCCATGAACCTTCTTCCTTCAGCATTATAAAAATCATATTGTGAGGAGATAGCATAAGTTCGAGATTACTATGTTGGAAAGAGCGTGCCTGTAAACTACATATAAAAAAAAAAAAAGGGAAAGTCAACAATCATATTTTATTCTACAGATGGCTAATTCGCTGCACAGTCTAATAAGTAGATGGATTCCATTCGTCTTTACTGGATATAGAAACAAATTACAAATAATAGACGAAGCTATCCATTTGAAAAAAATAGAGGAAGCCAAATTATTTATAGCTATTTTAACACCGTTCTTAAACCCCGAAGATATGGTAGAAATAATTGATTCAGCAATGTATAGTGATGAAGTAGATCTCATCAAATATTGCCTAGAAATGTATCCAAATAAAAGAGCATTACGATTATCAGATGTCCTTGGGGGTGCCATGCATCATAAAAAAGAAAGTGCAATAGCCATTTTGCTACAACATGATGTAGATTGGTCCACACCTACTACATGGAGACTTCCAGCCATTTATTTAACAATAATTCACAAACGTCTGGATGTACTAGAAAGACTAGTTGAATTAAAAGTAAATCCGAACGCAAGCGGGAATTGGGGACATGCGTCTATGCGTGAAGCAATCGATTTCCCCGATGACAGTTATATTAAACTTCTTTTAAAAGCAGGACTTGACGTCGACGCGATGGGCCGTACGGGNATTAGCTTTGGATAAAATAAGGGAAGAAAGGGAAGAGTGGGAGGCAAAAGAAATCTTACTCACTAAAATCACTTACGAATTAATACCATGTCCGATAATCGAAAAAGTGTCCTATTTTCTTTGTTTAGATTAAATTCATTATCCCTTTTCAAAACGAAAGATTTTCTTTTCCTCTTTCCTCCTTATAGCTAAGACAGAGACTTGTAAATTTTATCCATGAACCTTCTTCCTTCAGCATTATAAAAATCATATTGTGAGGAGATAGCATAAGTTCGAGATTACTATGTTGGAAAGAGCGTGCCTGTAAACTACATATAGACAAAAAAAAAGGGAAAGTCAACAATCATATTTTATTCTACAGATGGCTAATTCGCTGCACAGTCTAATAAGTAGATGGATTCCATTCGTCTTTACTGGATATAGAAACAAATTACAAATAATAGACGAAGCTATCCATTTGAAAAAAATAGAGGAAGCCAAATTATTTATAGCTATTTTAACACCGTTCTTAAACCCCGAAGATATGGTAGAAATAATTGATTCAGCAATGTATAGTGATGAAGTAGATCTCATCAAATATTGCCTAGAAATGTATCCAAATAAAAGAGCATTACGATTATCAGATGTCCTTGGGGGTGCCATGCATCATAAAAAAGAAAGTGCAATAGCCATTTTGCTACAACATGATGTAGATTGGTCCACACCTACTACATGGAGACTTCCAGCCATTTATTTAACAATAATTCACAAACGTCTGGATGTACTAGAAAGACTAGTTGAATTAAAAGTAAATCCGAACGCAAGCGGGAATTGGGGACATGCGTCTATGCGTGAAGCAATCGATTTCCCCGATGACAGTTATATTAAACTTCTCTTAAAAGCAGGGCTTGACGTCGACGCGATGGGCCGTACGGATAAAACAGCATTAAGATGCGCCGTTGAAAGAAATAATCTAAGAGCAATACGGTTACTTTTGGAAGCCGGAGCCGATCCGAATATAGAAGATTATCACAGAATATCTCCTCTTGAAGTCGCGTGCAAAGGAAAGTCGGAAAATTTAGAAGTTTTGTTAGAATATGCAAGAAAAACGAACTGGCCGCCGGCATCACAACCGCGATTATTGGAAAGAGCAGCGTCAGCTCCATATATCTATTCATTACGAAACACTCAGTTATTAATCGAGGAAGGAATACCAGTCGATTCACGATCACGAGAAGGAAGAAGCGCGCTCGAAACTGCTATATTAAAACATAACGATCACACCGTAAGAATTCTTCTAAATAAAGGTGCGAAAGTAAATATACATACAGTCACGGAAGATAGTATGTTACATGTCGCGGTACAATACGGAACAATCGAGGCCACCCGTTTGATATTGCAAGAGACTGTTGACGTTAACGTTAGAAACACCAGTGACTACACAGCGCTTAAATTAGCGTGCATAGCAAATAGTTATCGTAAAGCCCAAATGCTATTGGCAAAAGGGGCCCAAATATACCCGGAAGGAAAACCATTGCGTTATTTCTACGCGGACGAATATCCCTGGCTAGCAGCGACCTTACTTTTACCTGCACTAGCACGGAACACTGCATCAGGAGGGGTTGTAAATTACGAAGATTTACAATCGCTTGAAGTCAATTATCCGCGCGAATATTCGGAATATCTAGGGATGCAACGGGAGTGGCGAAAGCTGAGCGAGACTTTAGTCGGCAAGGGCATAACTTACGCTGATCTATTAGAAAAATCAACGGAGGCGCTCCTTCGTTCTTCGAGGCTTGGGTTGCTTCCAAGATACGGAGATACTTATCATTACGAACATTTCCCAACTTATTGTGTTGAAATTTCTAAAGCTCTGAGGAAGTTAATAAAGAAAAGAGCCGTTTGGAGAGAGCACGAGAGAAGGTTGAGAGTCATTACGTACAAACGAGTTCCCAATGCGATCCTAGAAAATTTTGCATATTATTTAAGTATAATGAAAAACTGGAAATAATTAATTCAGAAATTCCGTCACTTCAAAATTTTAATTATTTACACAGTATAATCATCCTTTTAGTCCATTACAAGTGAAGTATCGCAAGCCAAATCATGAGAGAAATTCAGACAAATGACAACCGAAAAATTGAGAAGGAACCTAAGGTCAGTACTCCTTCCGCTCTGGCCATGCTCAACCCCAATCATATAGAAAAGATTGAGACGATAAAAATCCCAATTTACCATGGATTGACGTCGACTCTTCAAAGTGGGAAATCTAACTATAAGAAGGAGATAGCTCGAATTAATCAATTAGAACAAACGTTTGCTATGAACGAGTATATTGACGCGTTGAACAAACAGCAATTAGCCAGAGCTTGTCAATTAAATGAGTTATTGTGGCAAAGCGACACCGAGACCGTTTGGCAATTCATATATACGTTTCTAAAAAAGTTGAGCGGGGAAAAGTTGACGTATTTTTTAGAACTTTCAACTAAATATATGAATCGTTGGGAGGAAAAGAATCGCGAGGGAGAAAATTTAGTATTTCAGGCCGTAAAAGCAAGAAACGCTAGGAGCACGAGATTCTTTCTAAAAAAGGGGGCAAATGGATCAGTAATTACTCGAAAGGGGACCGATTTATTTTACGAAGCAATTGTCAGGGGAGACGAGAAAGTGTTATACGTTATAATTGAAAGGGGAATCAAACCATCAAAAAATGTCTGTCCATTCATCATCGCTCTAGAAAACAAAAAAACAAACTTTATACCAATACTATGGACTCATGGATTTAAGCCTAGGGATCCCGTAGAAGCATTACGAAGTGCCATTAGAAGAGAAGATGTATTGGGAATCAGATGGCTGTACACTCGAGAAACACCCGAAGGACCGATGGGATTTCTGCATGAAGCTGTAAGGCAAGGAGTGAGCGTTGAAGTGATACAACAATTGATAGATTTAGGCTATGATCACAAGGAGCGTACGCCTCACGGAAGAACAGCATTACAAATAGCCATTTCCGGAAAACACGAACACCTAGTTAAATATTTGATATATCGAGGTGCGGATGTACACGATCATGTTGACAAGGACGGAGAAAGCAACCTTTTCCTAGCATTGCGAATGCAAAATATATTAGCCTCTATAATGCTATTACAAAACGGTGCTTCCTTACAAGAAGCCAACGGCAAGGGGGACACTATTGTCTATCGAGCCGCATTGGACAATGACGAAGAATTACTAGTGTTGACCTGGAGTTTCGGAGCACCATTATATGGGCCCACAGGTAACCCCATACTTGACCCAAGAGGCGGGAATGAAAGCCAACGAGCTATAGTAAGGAGAATAGCCTTGATAAATCATTTGAAAGGTGATGTACATCCAGAAGATATGGCTACTATAAACTCAAAAGCAGCACTACTTTCGTACTATCATTACTGCAGACAAGTACTTGAGCAAATGCGAATCGAAGAGAGGCAGAATACCGGAAGAAGAGGAATTTACAGTCTACTCGTCGGACCCCGAAGAGATACTGTTTTCGAGCACGCCGTCAATGAACAATTAGCAGATCTTCAAAAGAAACTACTGGATAAAAACAATCCTTATCGTCTGGAATTAAAGATGAATTTAAGTATAACTTTTGGGGAAGTACAGTTGCGATTACTGGAAGAAAGCAAAAGTCCAGCAAGAATCCTACCTGTACGACAAGAAGATATAGTTCGATTATTATATAAAGATTGTGCCATAAGGCAATGCGTATTCAATTAAAAAAAAAAGTATGTTCAACAAAGAAAAAAAAAATGAGAAAAAAAATGTATGCGTTAAATATAAAGAATTAAGAAGAATTAATTATTAATATTGATTAGAATAAATATTTATTAAGAAGAAATTAGATTTAAGTAATACCGAGACTACGAAATTCTTGACTCAAAAACCGGTGTTAATAAAGTAGACTACGTATCAATGCTGAGCGTAGGTGGAGAGTGCTTCAAAAGGGAAAGATGGGTAAACATTAATTCTCGAAGCCATGAAGCTTATTGTAGAAAGTAGTTAATTATTAAATAAGTAATGCTTACTAATCAATTAATGCTGAAGAATAAATTATTAAGTTATGCATATATATATATATAATAATTTCATAAAGTATTATAAATACTACAAGTAAATTGTAGTAGATTTGAACACCTACACACAATCAACATTACAAACCATTCAAGGGTCGCTTTCCCTTTCAGTACACGGACAATGGACACTGGACTATATTTCTTAATACTGACCTGGAGCAGTCTAGTTTGGAGCCAGAAACCCCCACCGACTGCTATCTCAGACAATGTAGCACATACCGCTGGACTGTATTTCGAACGATTAAATGAATTACGATTCATTAAAGACGAATGGACATATCTAATCTATCTCGATATGTATGAAAATCAATTTAATGATACTGATATAATGGAGATTATCCAGGCAGTGGGGAAAATTTGTTCACCTCGAAAATTTTGCGGAAATCGAGAAAAAGAAGTCGAAAAGTTAATTAGATTACTCAACCGCGTGCAAAGGGGAAAAGTTGATCTTATGAAATATTTAGAAATATTACAAGATGATTTTACGGACGATCAAAAATCTGAGTATGACAACGAAATTACAGACTTAGAATCAGCCGACACGTATTTTAAATACGTACAAGACGAGAGAACTCACGTAATACGTAGTAGTCTTGACGGATTCGAAGCAAAAAAGAACGCGAGTCATGAAGACACTTTTAGTGAATTTGATCGGAAAATTCGACAGTTATATAGGATCCAAGACACGCAAAATACAACCCGAATTGCTAGTGAAATCCTACAAGACATCGAAACCCAATTACACTTATTTCAAGAACTTTTTGACGGTGCGCGGGAAACGGTTCGTAGTTTAAGGACTAAGCAAATATATCCAGGCCTTTTAAATTTTCATGATTTGCAAAATATAATCGATCAGACGATACAATTAAATAAACCTCATAAATTCCCTTTGGAGAAATATCTTTCACATATAGATGTACTCGGATTCATATCATGCATAAAAGTCGGACGCATTAATGATCGACTATTAATTAGTATCAAATTTCCTCTAATATCAGAATCAACTTTTGTTATATATCGGGTCCAAGCCTTACCGATTCCAGTAAGATTAGACACCACTAACGTCGCGACAGTATATGTTGAACCTCGATCACCTTTGTTGGGAGTGTCAGAAAATGCCAGTTATGCATTGACAATAGAACAATATGAGCAATGCATAGTTGCCCCAAATGGAGTGTTCTGTCATCCCATTCAGCCTATTCGTTCGGAATTAGAAAACGCAAGTTGCGAATTTACATTACTGTATCGACCAGATGACATCGATTATAGACAATGTAATGTGAGATATAGAGACGATTTTGTGTCATTTTGGAAAACCTCTAATAAAAATCAAGTTTGGATATTTTCTCTTAGTGAACCAAAAGAATTACAAGTTCTATGTAAGAAAAGACGGGAATATTTAACAATTAACGCTACGGGAACATTAAAAATAAAGTCGGGATGCATAGCTATCGCAGGCCGGTATCAATTATCATCCACTATGCAAGTTACAGATCGGCTCGCGACAATAATATTTCCAAAAGTCGACCTAAGTCTTGATAAAAATAATTCTTTAGCTGAAATTTTATCAAAATTAAAATCAGAATATTTAAATGAAACTTATCAAATTGATTGGAATAAGGACCAGTCCTTTTGGGAGTTAGAAACAAGAGTAAATTCAGTAGAATTCTCGGAACAATATGGAGGGGGCGTTAAAATTAGACTTTTAATCATAATTTTCACTGCTTCGGCAATCACAAGTCTTCTATCGGGTATAATATTAGCAATTATCTGTTTCAAAACTATGGAAACCGGGATTAAAAGAAACGGATCCGAATTACGAGTACATTACAATAGAAAATCCGCCGAGATACACGTACCTATTGAAGAATTATTCGATCGATATTATTTGAATCAGCGTCCTGAATTAAGTGTCGCTTGTTCAGTGGAACCACCTACATCAGCAGTATAAGAAATAATAAGTCCTCACACTATATCACATTACCGAACCCAGAGAGAAAACACAGCAACACGAATCACTGACACATAGAAAAAGAGAACCGGATAGTTTTGCTGTTTCAGAAATGGAGATCGTCTACTATCTGATCTTGGCCTCCGGGATAATTGGACAATGCTCAGGGAGTCGTTTAGCAGGGTTCGATTGTGGAGAGCAACTAACAAATTTGACAACTATCTCACTCCTCAACGTGGGTGAATGTGACCTTGAGATGCCAGAATTAAATATCACTAAGCAATATATTCAATTATTACAAACCACGGAATTTACTAAGACGCACGTAGTACAATGCTCGGTTAAAATCACGAGGCATATAACTCACTGCGGAATGCATTCGCACGCATCCGAAGTATTAGACGGAGAAATTAGTTATTATCAAGAAATTTCACGTGATGAATGCATGAGAATGTTCGACGGACGTTATATTAATATCGCGGGCACTGCCATAAATAATTTACCGAAAAATAGTACTTTTTCAACACCAGTAACTTTTGCAGGAACTGTAAACACAGGAGCAGACTGCACCGGGACAGCTTATTCAGACCCTTACGGCCATTGGAATAACGTATTAGTACAGGGATTCGTAGAAATTTCATTAGTCGATTATTACGCTACAGTCAATTTAAATTCAAATAGAATACAGTTGAGATCGGGAACAAATTGTCAATTAACGAATGTACAATGTAGAGATATGTTAGAGGGATATGCCTTTTGGGAGCCGTTACCGGAAGATAATTGTGGGAGTAAAAAGTACACTATACTTTATGAAGGATATGCCAACAAAACTAAAGAAAGTAAATCCGATCGTGTAACATACATGTTAGAAACACAAGATATAACGTTCGCATTGAGCAGTATTGGCGAAATAAAAATTTGCGGGCATAATTTGATTCGTACCGAGCATCCAAAATTATTCGTATTAGAAGATTTTCAGGAGAAGACATTTTTATCAAAAGCAAATTCACCCGTAGAGAATTTGGATATTTTTACATACGTCAATTCAAAATTCGTGTATGTGGAAAGACATTTTAAAAGTCAAATAAATCAAATGTATTACGACCTCTTAAAACATAAGTGCGAATTAGAAAGGCAAATCTTGACAAATGCCCTATCTATAGCAGTTCAATCTCCTGATGAATTCGCGTTTCGCTTAATGAAGGAGCCAGGACATATGGCTGTAGTAGCTGGGGAAGTGATCCATTTAGTTAAATGTTTGCAAGTGGAAGTAAAGCGTCGCGACACAAAAGAATGTTATAATCAATTACCGGTAACTCGCGGAGAAGAAAACTTCTTTCTCTCTCCAAGAACGCGAATTTTAACTCGGGCCGGTACACAAATAAGTTGTAGTGGGGCCATGCCACCAATGTTCAACATGGGCACTCATTGGTTACAATTTTTACCTGCACCGTCAAGTGTAGTGCCACCGGAAACACTCCGTCCGCAAACTAAGAGTACTTGGGAGTATGCCGCACCTAGAGCTATAGCAGTAAGCGGAATTTATACTGAATCAGATTTAAATAGTCTACGCGATCATATCATGTTCCCTTTAGAAAAATCATCAGTTTTGAATAACGTAGCCATGGGTATGTCCGGAAAATCTATTACGGGGAAAGGGATATCAATAAATCAATTTCTAGACCCCGAAGTACTAGAATCGCTTGCAAATAACACTTGGGACCATTTATGGGGACGCTTTCTTACATTTGGAACCGCTAGTGCTGGGATACTTGGCATAATTTTAATTACCAGATTAATTAAAATGTTAATTGACACTATTTTGCATGGATACGCTATCTATAGTGTGTCTACGCTATCTACGGTTGGTCTATTCATCTTCTAGGATCGATATGGAATTCAGTGACACAATTATTGTTACATTTGGGCACAGAAAAACCGGAATGACTCAAACTATTGAAAATCATGTTGTACGCGTATACATTCATCGCATTATATTATATGTTAAAAACATATTTTATATACTCTTTTTATCTGCAAAATCTCTCGTCACGAAAGTATAAAATATCATTTTAATAATGTACATAAATAAACATTAAATGCTAATCTTATATAATGAAATAAAAGAACTAATTTCTATTTTTATGGATGTGCTACTTAACAATTTATTGATATTTCAAATTCTCTTGACTAGAGTTTGCTACGTTAATCTAAGAAATTTTAGGTTTAATTTTACATATGTCGATTTATTAATAGAATATTTTTTTACACAATCATTGTATAATACTTTTTTAAAGATCTATTAAAATACGTAATATAAAAAAAGTCTTTGAAAATTTGTCAAACCCTCTTAGAAGTACATACGTCGTAGGGTATGTTGTTTTTTTCGTTACGCAGTATTTTTAGTTTAAGAAAAATTTTTTTATATGTTTACAAACGAAAGCTAATAATAAAAACGTAAATGGAATTTCAATAGTTTATAACAATCAGATCATGTTAATAACTATCGTAAAATTTTTATTTTTCATTATGTATCAACAATTGTTTTAAATTTTAGGAATCGCTACCTTCTCACGCTTATCAAATTTTTCGAAGACTCCTACGCAAACCATCCTCGAAAACTCCATTTCCACCTGCCTTGAAATCATTTGCTACCACTCTCCATTATTACTCTCCAAAAGCCTATAGTTACGTTAGAAATGCTTTTATGAAATGCCTACCCCACCCCATAAATATCAGCAAATGGTATAAAAACATTAATTGTTCCTATGGTATAAGTCCAGCATGCATTGACGCGGTTAAACGAAAAGTGGCATTGCAAAAAAGTATTAATAACGAAGCAGATAATGTTCTATCAGAGCACGATGATTTATATGGAAAAGGAAAAAATAAAAAATATATAGACAATAATTGTATGTTGTACGCATACTATTATTATTATTTGTTCGTACTTTGTAATTAATGTATATCGAAGTATTTTTAACTTGAAAAGCGGCTGTTTGTAAACAATTGTTGTATTATTTTTTTATTGTTCAGTAAATCATATAAGTAAATGAGCAATGTACATACTTTTATTTTATTGAAATGCGTAAATCCGTGAATCAGATAATTAATTTATACAAAGTTTAATTACATTATTTTCTTTTTTTTTAAAGAAAACTAAAATGTATTCTATTACTAAGCTGAAAATTATAAATATAAGGAAAAAAAATACTTCATTGAGAATCTAACCCTGATCATGCAAAAACTAGCTACGCGCCTTAGCCACACGACCATCGACTCAATCTTTCTGTTACTTGACTCGAAATCGTTCATAATCATCGCCCCCTGAAGGGTTTAAGTTTTATTTCTTTTTATAGCTTAAGTTTAAACATAATTTTTGGGGGATTAAGCCATTCCATTTGAACAATAAATAGATTCATGTAACGTTGAACGAATTTGCAGTTATATTGTCGTGTCAGGTTAGGTACGCTCGTCGCCGTTTGCGCGGGGGGCCGGGCCTCCCCACTCTTTCTCAACGATTAGAGAGAGAGAGAGAGAGAGAGAGAGAGAGCGAGTACCCAAACTATTGATCTCTGTTTCTTCAGTGTCTATACTTTTTAACACACTATGCTTCCTCCATGTAGTATATGCTCTAAGAGCATACGGCGCTGCGGGGAGAGAGTCGGACTCGCGCACGGGAGAGCGCGCAGGCGAAAGACTGCGCGATATATATAGCTACACTCGCCACATCGATAGGCGAGCGGAGCTGCGCACGGACTGCGCTATAGAGTTACGGAACGACTGGCTCTTCGTGTGCGCCGGCACACAGAGACACACGAATACCGACAAATTGCTCCGTCCGTAAACCGGGCCTCTCACACTCGCACGATCGAAAGCGTCGTGCGCGCAGCGTTTAGTCAAGGTTTTCGCGATTATTTTCGTGATTTAGCAGCAGGAAAAAAAAACTTCTGTAAATGAGAACAGGAGTGGCAGTGCCGCCGCGTACAATTTTAATTTTATTTAACGAAGCACTGCAACAAGGGTTCGGAGAAGGTGGAATTTCTTGATTTTTATTTTTTTAGTAGTCGGTTTGGTTCTTTTTTTGTAGATTCGGAAAAATTTTGCAGAGGTGAAATTTTTCTTTCCCTCCTTTGCATTTCGAGTATTGTTTTATTTTATTTTCAGGATATTTTAGTTGAATGACGACCGGCAGCACACGTATTTAATAATAATAAGCGAGCGAACAGGCGGAAGCGAAGGAGAGTCTCGTAGAATAGGGACTGCGAGATACGCACGTGCACGACACGCGTAAAAGATATCTGTACCGAGCGTGCGAAGATGAACAACACGAGAAGAGACGACGACAGGGTGCTCGTAGGGAAAGAAGAAGAGTTAGGTGACTGGGTAGTAGACTTAGGGGAGGAGGGAGTGCACGCAGCACTGAATGAACTGGACTTACGGCAGAATGGGGATGCCGGCGATAAGGTGGAGAGAATCCACAAATGGATCACGGGGGAGTACAACCCCCGAGACTTTGTGCCATCCATGTACCTTGACCCGATGGACGTCAAGGCCGAACGAGTATCGATGAGACGGAACTTCATAAGGTCTGTGTGCGAACAACACCGACAACGGACGGGCGGCAGTCAAGCCGCTCCGCACCCACTCTAAGGCACCCTACAAGACCCGGTCCTATGCGGCTGGCTACACCATACCTTACAGAGGCCTGAAGGCGAGGACGAAACAGAGCGCCCTCGAGAGACACAAGCGCCGGTAACCAAAGCCGAGCCCGAACCGAGAGCTGAAACGATAACGGGCACCAACGGCCGAGAGTACGTCATACCACCAGGCATGCTACAGTATGTGGGGGATCTGGAGCGCTCGATACGCGAGCTACAGGAAAAGGTGCAGAGCTTGCAGGCGGAGTAAAGAGCGTCGAGCACGCAGATCGTAAACACGGCGGGCCAGCCGCCGATAAGGGTGACATTCGCAGAGGACACAACGACTGGCACACCCTCGACACCCAAGAGCAGTAGGGGAGGGCTCGCGAGGAAGCGAAGGCCGAGCACACCGGAGACTCCCGAAAACAGCGGCAGAATACGTGACATCGTGGGCACTGTGCTAAAATGGGGCCTACGTTTCGCAGGGACGGACGCGAAACGAGCAGCGAAATTCCTCACCCAACTGGAGAAGAACATGAGAGCAGCAAAAAAGTCAGATAAAGAGAAGGTAGACGCCATACCAAACATGCTGACTGGATTAGCCCTTGAATGGTACTACAGCAGCAACGCGGAGTGGGAGAGGTGGGAGGATTTCCGCACCGCACTAAGGCGCTGGTACTGCGATGGCACCAACCGACAGTTACAACAGCGCCTGGCCGCCGACATTGAAAATAGGTTTCAGGACGGACAGGTGTCCGTGCGAGATTTCATGACTTGCCTGCGAGGGATGATGGACGAACAGAAACCGCCTCCGCCGATAGAACAAGCCTTGGATATCCTCCACCGGAAACTAGGACCGGAATTGCAGGAGATGACACCCCGCAGAAATTGCTACGATTGGGACAGTTTCCGAGAAATGGCAACGGAAGCAGAAACCGTGATAGCAACGCGAAAGAACTATCGCGACCCCCCAACCCCCGCAGAGACACTATTTTCCAACCTGGCGTACAAGGCGCCTGCCCAGCCGCAAGCAACAGAAACAAGAACAACGAAAGTGGTAGCGATGGAAACATCAACGGACTCTAACGCCCAGATGGTGGCCATGTTCAGCAAAATGCTGGACGAACGGCTGCAGAAATTGGAAAAGGGAAACGCCAGGCCGCACCACGACAGACATCACGGTGGAAAGAAGGGCGAGAAAGGAGAGGGTCCGACTTGCTACAGATATAAGAAGAAGGGCCACATCGCGAAAAATTGCGAAGAGGACCTCACGAAAATTCGCAAAGAGGGAAACGAGGGGGCGAGCGCCTAGCGGAGGCCAACAGACGCTCGCAGAATCCCGGCACGACCTCCAACCCAAATATCGAGAAGGCGAGGGGCGGAAAACACCCCAAACCCAAGGCCGGAAGAACGCGTGCCAAACGACATGCGACAAGCGTAACCTCGCCAAGCGCGAGTGGAGAGCTTGGTGCCGCGACGGCGGCGGGTCTCAATAAGGAGACGGATGCGCAGACGGGCGCAAGCGTGCAAAAGCCCGCTGCGCTCTCATCCCTGTTGACAACTGGTGCCGAGGGAAAAGGGGATGGGGAGGCACGTGCGGGACACAGCACGAGGAGCCTGGCAGAGCCAAACCGGAACCCGAATGGGCGACGATAACCCCCAAGAAAAACGCTGGTGGATGCAAGCGAGGGTCGGAAATTTCCGATTCCGCGTTTTATACGTCAGCGGCGCATCCCGAGTATGTATAGGCCTACAGTTAGCGAGCGAGCTAGTGAGGCAGGTGATGCCGAACAACGGCCGCGGCGCCAAACTCGCCGACGGCAGTTACACAACCATTGTAGGATACGTATGGCTACCTTTCGAGGTCGGCAGTCTAAGCAAGGAAGTACGTGTTGCCATAGTCCCGAACCTTCCGACGGACTGCATCGTCGGTGTAAATTTCACACTGACCTTTAAGGCGGTGTTGGACCCAACGACTTCGAAGATTCACCTCAAAGAAAGCGACGAATTCGTAGACCTGGAATTAGCCACAGTAGACGGCGGGTCAATGACACTGGCATCGCTGGGCTTAGCCCAGGTACAAGAACAACAGACAAATTTTCTAAACAATAGAAAAGGTTTAAGATTAATCTAAAATATCCATACAAAGTCCAAGTTCAATTGTAAAAACCAAAGTTCAAAGTAATAATCGCCAAGTTCAACTGTTAAAACCCAAGATCAAAGTAATAATCGCCAAGTTCAATTGTAAAACTCAAGTTCACTTGAAATGCTCTTAATTCAATTAATGTAAAATGCGATTATAAATTGTATGCGAAATTGAAAACTCAAATGTATCGAATTATAATGTAAAATATCACGACTTTGTAAATTCAGGAGGCGTTCTGTAATATATGAATTTATAATAGTCGTAATACGCAAAATGGTACTCGACGCGCCATCTACTGGTTGACGATGATTTCGTAAAACGAGACAAGCTCGAGCGAACGCGAACATAGTGCGCATGCCTCGCGTATATACTCTAAGCACATACTATATTTCGTGGAGTCAGACGATGCTGTACTGTACTCCACACTCTCCTTTGCCTGTAAGACTCCAAGCTGAGCGGACGCACTGCCGACTAGGCTCTCAAGCCTTTCAATATACAATATTATTTAAACCTCATAAGTTGTTGTTTATTCCACGCATCCTTTCCAACAGTAATTAATACAAAAATTACGTTAAATAAAATTATTTTAAAGCGTTAGTAAATAAGATGTTAGGTATAAAAGGGAGGGTGATGTCTCTTGGAGATCAGTTTAACAATTAGCTCTGCGAGCTATGCGAAAGAAAGATAGGGGGAGAGATTAAATTAGATTAGATTAGATTAGATCGGGGCCTTTATTCACCATAGATGTGTACAAGACGGTGCAAGTTATATACATCATACAAGAAGATTGAATACATAGATAGACAGGATACAATATACATAAGGAGAATACACAATTATCACATTTTTTTATCACAGTAGTCGGGTAGTTATCACTAGAATATCACTAACATTTTTAAAAAACAATTTTATCTTAATAGCCCCATGAGAGTGATAACACCTTCATCATAATATAAAATATTTGCACAATAGATCTTTGGCTTCGTCAATAGAGATATATACAATGTAAAAAAAATAAAATTAAGTGCCAGCCCAGACGTTTCCGGACGTTTATCCCTCCTAACCCCGAAAATGTATCTCACACATGCATTGCTCAGTCTCTGTAATCGAGTGAGCTGTTCGTTAGTCGCGTCCAAACACACTACTGAGCAGTAGTCAAAATGAGGCTGTACTAAAGCCTCGACTAGCCTTTTGCAGAGCGCCTCACTGGTACAGGCCCTATTAAACCTCAAACTGTAGAGGGCTCTATTAATTTTCTTTGTTACTTTATCAATCTGAGATTTTCACGTTAATTTACTGTCCAGTGTGACGCCAAGGCTCAAAACCTCACTGCTGAATGGGACGAGCACCCCTTTCTGCAACTCAATACCAGGTAACTCTAATGAGTTTAACTCATTGACTTTGATATTGGAGCCGAAAAAAATTGCTTTAGTCTTGCCGGCATTGAGTCTCAGGCCAGAGCGCTCAGCCCACCCAGCCACCAACTGTGCCGCATCAGACAGCCGAGATACGGCTTCCTGAAATCCATCCATGGTGGTGTCAAGATAAATCTGGTGGTCGTCTGCATAGAATAAGTGTTTGATGTCCTGTCCGTCCAGAATGTCACGCTGCAGAACAGATACGCTGGGATTCCAGGCTTACCTGGTCCCTGTGTGCATGAACTGGCAAGTACATCAACTTTATAATCGCTGTGCACATACAGGACAACCCCTCCCCCATTTACATTTCGATCTTGCCTAAAAATTAAGTATCCCTTTACCTGAATGAGGTTGTCGTCCACAACTAAGCCCAACTATGATTCCGCGATCCCGAATATAGTAAAGGAGGGATGATCCGCCAAGAAAAGACGAAGCTGCTTAATGCGAACTCTAAGCGAGTTGACATTGAGAAACCCCGCCTTGAGGAACCGCCCCGTATCGCCCCCCCCCCCCCGATATCGACTGTTGGCAGTGCTCGCCCTATCAAACAGCGGTATTACCCTGTTTCGAAAATTTTAGAGGACGAAATGCACGAGCACGTGCATAAGATGCTCCGTGCTGGCATAATTAGAAGATCCAGAAGTAATTGGTCTAGTCCAGTAGTTATGGTGCGAAAATCTGACGGCAGTTTTCGATTCTGCGTCGATTACCGAAAAGTAAACGCTGTGTCGAAAATAGCTGCTTACCCGCTACCCTACATGGATATGATATTGCGGAAGATATAGCATGCTAGATATATATCGGCGCTGGATTGCTCAGGAGCGTTTTTGCAAATACCTGTTACAGAGCAATTCATCCCTATCACAGCCTTCACTGTACCTGGACTTGGATTATTTGAATTCGTCAGGATGCCATATGGCCTCGCAGGAGGGCCAGCGACGTTTCAGATGCTCGCTGACCAGCTGATCACGCCAGAAATGGAACCGTATGCCTTTGCGTACCTAGACGACATCATAATCGCAACCGACACGTTCTCAGACCATGTCAAATGGCTAACGTTAATCTTGAAACGGATAAAAGAAGCTGGACTCACCATAAACAGGAAGAAGTCGAAAATATGCATGTCGGAAGTGCGTTACCTAGGCGTAATTGTGAATCGTGAGGGCTGTCGCCCCGATCCAGAACGAGTTCGGCTTATAGTCGAGTACCCGGCTCCCAAGAACCTAAAGCAACTGCTTCGTGGTACCGTAAATTTCTAGAAGACTTCGCTACACTATGCGAACCGCTAACTGCATTCACTCGTAAAAATGTAAAATACGAGTGGAAGGACAAAAAACAGGCAGCTTTTGAGCAAGTAAAAGCTCTGATTGCAACCGGTCCAGTTTTAGCAAGGCCTGACTTTAGCGCTCCATTCATAGTAGAATGTGATGCCATCGATACAGGACTTGGGAGCGTCCTTCTGCAACGCATTGAGGGAGAAGACCGCGTGCTCTGCTTCGCGAGAGGGAATGCCTCAGTGTTATTTGGTCGATAGAAAAATTTAGACCTTACATCGAATGTTACCACTTCACTGTAGTAACGGACCACCACAGCCTTGTGTGGCTACAGAACTTGAAACATCCAAACGGAAAATTGGGCCGTTGGTCTCTGCGTCTCCAGTCCTACGACTTTGAGATTGTTCACCGTAAAGGTAAAGACAACGTCGTGCCCGATGCGCTCTCTCGTATGTACGAGACCAACGAAGATGAAGCAGCTGTAATAGCCTCGCTTTCAGTGGACGAGTCGATCAAGGATCCCTGGTACCTGAAAAAGGCGAAGCAAGTCGTCGAAGATCCGAAGGCGCATCCCTTCTGGAAGGTGGTGGGTGGCCGACTCTATCATTACCGCCCAGATCCGACGGTAAACGATCTACTTGGACACTTGGAATGATGACGACGCTTGGAAGCTGGTAGTACCCCACGAACAGCGAGAACAGATTCTCGCCGAGTGTCATAACGAGCCATCTCTGGACATCAAGAAAGGTTCAAGACCCACCAGAGAATAGCGCTCCGGTACTACTGGCCAAATATGTATAAGGATACAGCACACTTCGTAAGAAATTGCCGACGATGGACAGCAGGACGGACGCCTCAAAGCCTCGTGTGTGGCCGGGGTGCAGCTAGAAGTCAAGCGGCAAACCAATGGACACGCGGTGCTGAATAGCAGCAGGTTGATTCCAGCGACAAACGAAGTTACTGGTCAACGACGCTGTAGCAGTCCTCTCGAAGTCGAACGCACGCACGCACGGATCTATCTTGCTTAAAGTAAGCGTAGCCGCGGAGACGAAGAGACAGTATCGGCACGACTGTACTGTACGGCGGTAAACTCCTCAGTATCGCGGCGCGAGACGCGACCGCGTGAACAGTGCAATCTCTCTCCCTCTCTCTCTCTCGCTCTCACAGACGGCGCCACACGCACATACACACAACGCGCGGCTCTCTCTCTCTCTCTCTCTCTGTGTTATGGCTGTCTGCTCCTCTCACTTACCTACTGCTGAACGGAATGTTATACACAAGAATATTTACAGATATAATGTTTATTATATTATGATCATATAATATAGGGGAGAGAGGGACGTAACGAGTGCACACAAGGCAACTCGTTATAATATATAGTTAAAATTATTGTATCTTTAATTTTTTACTTTGTTAGTAAAAAATTAACCACAGTTATTTACAGCTATTTGATCTCCTTAAATATTATTTGTATTTCTAATTTTTGCTATTGCTATTTTGCATAAGAGTCACTTACTGGATGCAAATTTTAACAGAAGAATTTATTCACGAATTTTTTAACAATATAATATACAAATTAGAGAGTTTATTAATAAAAGTGAATAAAATAAAATGCTTTATTTT
>CM053170.1:42784644-42815560 GCA_012977825.3 Pteromalus puparum
AATTTTTTTTGATCCAAACTTTATATATATGTTCTATAGGATGCCCGTGGCTCCCAAAAAAATTTTCAGCGCGATCCCTTTACTTGGCTTCAAGTTATAGCTGGTCAAAGTTGGTGTTTTAAGCGATTTTTGCATTTTTTGCCTATTTTCAATGATTTCTAGCTCATAATGGATGCATTTTTAACTAAAACTACCCTGATACTTTTTTTTGTTAAATTTTCTAAATTTTTCAATAAATTTACTTTTAAAGTCATATATACATGTTTAGGCTACCTTATTTGCATTTTAAACCTTAAAATGTGATAATCGAAGGGTTTGATTTTCGATTTGCAGAGAACCACCCATATATATATATATATATATATATATAAATTCTACATATTGTAACGGGGATAGTCGATAGCCGCGTAGACGTTAGCTGCGTGCAATGCAGCTACCAGAGCGGAGAGACAACCGCGTTATAATCGAGACCGGAGTCTCGTTTACTCTAGTACAAAAGAGTTGTTTTAAACGAATGATGAGTGTTTTATTTTAATGCTCCGAAGGGTTGCTTCCCACTATTGTTTTTTACTTGTTGTTGAAATTATGAAAAACTAGGACATCACTGCCCTCCGTTATGTAATTATCTATCATTTTACAAACTTTGACACTTATAAATAAATATCTCGCCGAATGGCATTCGAATTATATGATTTTGAGACATTATGAATATGAAAGACATTATGTGATTGTGAAAACAGTAAATAAGAGATCAATAGAATAAATAATAAAAACGTGTAATTGTTGCTTTCATATTTAAAGAAAATAAAATATCTAATAAGAAAACATATTTTTTTTTTAATAATTCGTCATTTAACGATATTGCGATCTTCATGAATAAACGAACAGGCTGTCAAATATTGAGTGAATATACACTCGGCTGTAAGGTATTCTGTTAGAACGCTTTGAACCAAATGGCAACGTCGCATGATTTTTGACGGTACCGGCCCATATAACCTCTGTAAATCTAAAATCGTCAGAACCGTCAAAAACCATTAAAACCCGTCAAAAATTGGGCGACGTTGCCATTCGGTTCAAAACGTTCTAACAGAATACCTTACCGCCGAGTGTACATACATATATATATATATATGTATGTATTGTATTGTCTAAGATATATATATATATATATATATCTATCTTAGACAATTAAATTTTTTTTACCAAGTTAAATTAAAATTTACTGGAGTTTTAATAGCGCGCTGTGGGAATCGTTCTATCGTAGTTTCACGAATTACAAAAATGTCAGTTCCGTAACCTAGTCAAATATGGATTCTGCACATAACTTTTTATAAAAGTAATATGTTGTGGTTTAGCTTTAGGGACTTGTTTTATATGTAATTCCAGTGAGAATAACCGTCCAGCAAGTTAAAAATAGTCGATTTTAGTATAGAACATTTGTGTGCCCGTTTTGAGCCAGTTACGGCAGAATCACCCATATACATGTATATAGATATATAGGGTGCAAACTTTTTCGCAAGCCACATATAGAACAAATTTTTTCTTCAGTGTTAACAAGTGTACCTCAATTTATTTTAATTGCTATCTTGTTATTGTATTTCAAATATCGGAGTGAGTGTATTCAATTAGTAGTTCAGTTGTGAAAACCTTATTTGTATCATCGAACCTTAAAATTTGTAAGTATTTTAATATTATTATATTTGTCTTGAAAATCGTACTAGCCGTTTTCTTATTTCTTTGATTTAAATATGTACTTGTATGTATATGTTACTTATTCTATACTCAGGCTAACTAAAATTCATTTAAAACTTTGAGTACTCGAATATTATGCATTATTAAAACAGTTCTTCTAAATTATTATCTGTCTATTTATAGTCATAATTTGAATATTAAACATTAATTACTTTATCGTAATAGCTTTTTTCATAAGTTTTTATCTTTATTTCACGTACATTTTGCAAACAATGTAATTTTTTTTTACACTAATATGTAGAAGATTTATAGTTAAACCATAAATTTATAAATAAATAGATTTTCTTAATTATTACTGCATATTGATAATATGTGTGATTCTGATAATATTTCTGAATAAACACCGGTTTCAATTGAGCAACGGCAAACATGTTCGGGTAAAATATGTAGTGACCAAAACGTTATTTGATGGTAAATGCGTCAATACCTTGACCGGAAATCCAGCCACGTCAAGATGTCCAATATGTTTGCATACTGCTCACCAATTTGGCAATCTTGAAAACGATTTTACTCCAAATGAAAATGCTCTTTCTTATGGGTTGGGGCTGTTGCACGCAGAAATAAAAATGTTCGAACATTTAAAGAATATTTCTTACCGGTTACCTCTTCAAAAATGAGATGTTACAGCTAATTTAAATGGTAAGGTATATCTAGATTATTATGCACGGTGGGCTTTATTGGTTTTTTTTCTATGGATCACGTCATTTTTTTCGATATCATGTTACATGTTATATACATGCACATCTACTTAAATTTAAAGAAAGATGCACACGCTCACGCGCGCACACACGTACAAACACACCCACACACATACACACACAACCATACATACATTTTCTGAAAACACGTTTTTTAAACTCCAAATACCATAAAATACGTCTCCACGAAATTTAAAGAAAATTGAAAATTGTACTATTACAAAAATTCCAGTATAAGAAAGCAAAAACTCCAGATACATGTATAATTGTTTAAACATCTAACTGTACTGCGCGTAACCAAAAATCGACTGTGATATATCGAAAAATCAAAACAAGCACACCGTGTATCCTTATCCCTGTATTTTTTGACCGTACAACTTGAACTAAATATAATTATATAATTATAACAGATGTATTCCATGAATAAAAGGAAAAAGTTCAAAAATTACTATATGATAAACTTGGGGTAAAAGTTGATTTATGCTTACAACGGCACGGGAACCACGAACACTGGCAACATAGCCCGAATATGTTTTAGCCAACCGGAATTGTTCGCTGATTGCCTAGACTTGAATACAAATTTTGTTAGTAATGTTGCAAAAATTGCAAAAATTCTCAAGTCAAAAGAAAAGGTAGATTTGGATAAACTGGAGAAACTTTGCCTCGACACTTATAAGCAGCACTACACCTTATACAAGTGGGCTAGAATGAATCCGACTACCCACAAAATATTGATGCATGGATGCCAGATTGCTCGTAAATTTTCATTACCAATATCTTATTATTCAAAAGATTCTAGTAAAGCGTGGCATAAGCTCAACAGGAGAAATATAAGGGATCATGCACGGCAAAACAGCCACCAAAATAGAATCTTAGATGTGTTTAATTATGCCATATATTATTCTGATCCAAAAATATCTTTGATTTACATTCAAAATCGATCAAAATTTCATAAAGATAGAGAAATATCTAGTTAGCTTCAAGAATTTTTCAAGAGGTAAAATTTAATTTTATTAATTCTCGTCTTCATACATACGATGTGGTATTCATTTAATATATTTAGATGTATATATATATATATATATATATATATATATATTTGCCCTATCTTCTATTTTTTAGTGATACAGCAAATCAGGAAAACTTGACAGATGATCAATCTTCAGAAGATAGTGACGAAGAGAATGTAGACCGTAATAGATTATAAATATTTTTTTTTAATAATGTTATTTGTGTTTGAAAGGATATATTTTATTTATCGTATAATGTATTACAATGTAGTACAATATATCGTAATATAATATAATATTAAATATTGTAATATAATGTAATATTAAATATTGTAATATAATGTAATACTAAATATCGTAATATAATTTACAGCTCATTCATTAGTAAGTTGTAAAATTTTATTTATAATTGCTATATAACTTCATTTCTGCAATTTTTAGCAATTTCTTGACACAATTAATTTTTGATTAAATAATTTAGTTTCAATCGCAAACAATTCAAAAAGTATTGGTTTATAAAAACCGCTGCCAAGTCATTGGCACTTAGCTTCCTCCTATTCTGCTAGTGGAAGATAATTACATGGGACAATCAACTCATTCTTTGCTTTAAATATTCGCTACTATTCGATACTAAAAGGATAGGTTAGGAAGACACTTGTAGCGGAGGGGTATCAGGGGAGTGGGGGTTAAGGTGGTGGATATCAAAAGGATAGAACTCCGTGAACTCCTAAAATAACTTACATATATCGTAATAAAAAATACCAGTAATTGCGGAATTGTTAATAACGTTAACAACTGCAAGTTACACAAATTGCGGGTGGCTTCATTTTTTGTGA
Organism: Pteromalus puparum; assembly: GCA_012977825.3. Lineage (NCBI taxonomy): Eukaryota > Metazoa > Arthropoda > Insecta > Hymenoptera > Pteromalidae > Pteromalus > Pteromalus puparum. The sequence goes on from CM053170.1 coordinate 42,788,941, forward strand.
AAATACTTTTTTCACAAAAAAATTTTTTCACGATTTGTACATACCCACAGCCGCCTTTCAGACCCTTGACGTTGTTTTCTAAACTCCCATAATCGTCTTTTAAAATTTTAAAGCTCATTTCAGCACTCCCACAGTCGCATTTTAGACCATCGTAATCGTTTTCTGTATTCCCACAGTCGCCTTTTTGACATTTGCAATAGATTTCTACATACCCACAGCCGCCTTTCAGACCCTTGAAGTTGTTTTCTATATTCCCATAATCGCCTATTAAAATTTAAAAGCTCATTTCAGTACTCCCACAGTCGCCTTTTAGACCCTCGTAATAGTTTTCTATATTCCATAGCTCCCGGGAGAGTGGTCTCATCGGAGATCCGCTCGGGACTGAAGCCCCGAGCTCTCTTAAGACGAGAGAGCGCGGGCGTCGGAGAAGCGGGAAAATATTTCAACCTTGTGGGTAGCAGTCTTTTAGGTACACTATTGTTGAATATATTGTATAAATCATATCATAATAAAAAGCAAAAATATTTTTTCAAAAATCGAAAAATGGCCTTGAAATGGTCATAAAATAGTCTAAATCTTAAAAGAAAATTTACTCGAGTTCAGAATCAGAAAAAATATATGGACGTCCAATCTTATTACGATCGATCACGTAGTTCCAGAATTATAACAGTATACGTACGCACGCACACACACACACACACACACACAGACAAAACCATCTGCACGGACNCGCACACAGCCATCTGCACGGACATTTTCTAAAAACGTATGATTCCTACTCCAAACACCTCCAAATGCATTTCCACGATGTATTAGCAAAACTGAAAATTTTACTATTACAAAGCTTCCTCTTGAGGAGGAAGCAAAAATTGTACATAACGATTTTTGCTTAAAAATAACTCTATCGATTTGCGGGATTATTTTGAAAAAATTACAGAGGGATACAAAATAATAAACTAAATTTACATAGACCCTGTGGTAGATCGATATGTTTTTTTAATTCGCTGAATCCAAATGTGGGGTCCGTTGGTCTCTGCATTTTTTAAAAATTTTACGGACTTTCGTCAATTTGACCTCTAAATGACCTTGACCCTGACGTGATAGAGACAACTCTTCAAAAGTATATTCTCGCCCGTTGCCTCGATGTCTCATGTTCATATGGAATAGACTCGTAATAAAACATTACAATACGGACTCTCCTTCCCGCCTCGGACCGTGCCTGGAAATTCCCCGACAGCGATTGCCAAGCGGCTGATGCCCAGATGCTCCGCAGAACATAGCTAAGCACACTGCTATAAAAAATCTGACACTACTACCCGGCCAATGTCTCTTTGTCTCGCTTCTTAATCCGCAGTCGGACGTGCTTTCTAGAACTCGGGAAAACCCCCGAACAATAAACGCGCACGAGGGGCTACTTCCAAAAATATACGACTCCGCATTCACTTTGCTCTGCATTTCGCCCGAACTCTCACTGGGAGACTTTCGCTTGTTTCCCTTTACTAACACCAAATTTTCAGTCGCGCTAGCCTTCGTTGCTCTGTAAACGCGTGGCGATCTGCTTAAAAATAAACATCACAAATCTGTATTTGCGGTTGCCGTATTCGGATCGGCATACAACTAAAGTTAATTAAGGCATTCTTCACGAAACGCGCGAGCTTCGCGATCTACAATCCTGCATCGCGCGACCTCCTCATCGCTCCGAATAAACTGTATTTATAGGCGATCACTCAGCTGACCAAGTGTTCGGCGACACGTGACGAGATGTCCGTTCTAGCTAGTGCGCGGTCACGGTACGCCCGAGCCTCTGTCCGTAAATTGATTTGCCCTCAAATGAGTTATACTTATCTATATTTCTTTTCACGTGTCATGTTGATCCCTAGTCCTGGCTGTCACGGTATCCTCGCTTCGATGATGTCCTTATGTCCACAGTAGATCCGCAAAGGGTGGCCGAATCAACGACTTATTGCTTGAGATCCTCGTTATGATGCGGACCTCTCTCTTTCTCTCTTTTCGACGTTGAATGGCTCGATGCAGCGTCGATGCGCCTTAGTCACCACCAGGTTTCATAACCGTATCACTTCACCATCCACGCAACGACTGTCGTGGAAACGAGCTTTAATTTGCCAACCCATCCTGTCAAGTGTTCTAGTTCCTCACCCGGGGCACCATGAACGGGGTGGAAAATAAGACGCTTTGAATTTCTTGTCAACAACACTTTATTAACTTTTGTTAAAACACTTTTCGACTCTGTGATGCGCTTCGCTTCTATTTTACTGCTTTCCGCGGTTTAACACTCGCTCATACCCGCGTCTTCCATTCCGCTTCAAGCCGACGCTCTTTCCGAACCCGCAATCTTGGCCCTGCCCTCCGACCCTGCTCTCTCCGGTTCTTATACGTGACTGCCGTTTTTCTCTCCCTGCTCCTCCCGGCCCACTACCTACGCCTTCTTCCCTTCCTAGCGCTGCCGCCTGAGTTCCTACCTGAGTCCGAAACTCCAAGAAAGGGTCCTATCTTTTCTCGACTCACCTGCCTCTTTCCGCGGCGTATTGCTGTCCCAAACACGTAGTAAATCGTAATAACAGTTTATAGTAAACCTGATGCTTGAGTGTAGGCAAACTATTGCAAGATTATTTTAGAATTTATTTTCATAAGTTTTGATACTCATGCGTTCATTTTGTGCATACGCGAAAACTTGTACAAATAGCCAGAACAACGAACTAGAGAACTAGAAAATCGGATAACTGACGCACTTTAATATCACATGAGATGAGATTTTTAGACAAGCTAAAGCACTGTAAAAGTTTAAATAAAATCAGAATTACAAAGAAGTCACTTTAATATTAATAAAATTAAGAAATATTGAATGTAAGACTCCACAGAACTGGAGAACCGGAGAACTGGAGAACCGGAGAGAAAAGCACTTTAATATCATATGAGATGAGACTGTTACATAAGTGAACGCACTGTAGAAGAGGTTCAAATGATTTAAGAATTCGAAAGACGTTTTCTGATTTCAATAAAATCAAGTAATATAGAACGTGTGACTCCGGAGAACTGGAGAAAAAATGGAAGCACCTTAATATAATATAAGTACATAAAATTAACTATCTTGATAAAAGGTCCACAAACGATGAAAAATCTGAAGATTCAGTTCTACATTAGGTTACGCGTGTGTTGGCATGATTTCGTTAATAAAATGCAATTAAATCTAATGCAAGAATACGACAATGAATAAAAAATTAAGTACAGGTCAAGAATAAACCTGAATAAGCCTAAATTGATATTTCTAGCAAAATGTTTTAGCAAAATGTCGGTTTAGTGAAATGTCTTTAATAATGTGTCTTTTAGTTAAATCTTTTTAGGTGAAGTATCTTTTGGTGAAATGTCTTCAAGTGAAGTGTCTTTTGGTGAGCTAAAGAGTCACGCTAATTCTTTTTTTTTTAACGCTTTTACTTATTTCATAGGTTGTTTATAAAATGTTTTACATAATCTAATGGCTTAATATTGATTCAAATATTTTACTCTTTACCAGTGATACAATAAATGCCACAAATGATACATAGTTTCCTTTTTTTCAACACATGAACGCAAATTTTAAACAAGAATGATTGTTTGTATTAAATATATTGATATACAATAAAATATCTACCGCTAATTTATACCGTTTAAAACAGTGCTTTATTGTCTCAACGCAAGCATTTTCTCCAAGATCTCAAACTCTGTGAAAAGCAAGAAATTGTTCTGTCAGCAATTTGAATGAGTTAAATTTAACATTGTTGACATTTTTCGTTTTTATATTATGAATTTGGGACGATGGTTATTTTCTTGTTATTTATGTATGACAATTTTAGAATGAAACGATTTCTTTAATATCTATTATGAAATCGTTTCATTCTTATATTATCACTTCGTATTTAATAATTATGATATTTACTTACGTAGGGTGAATTAATGGAACTTCAAGTACAAATTCTTTTGGTAAATCAAAATAATCTGGATCATGGCCATTAGCTGATAAGACGAGCGGTAAAATATCAAATTTTGTGCGAGTACCTTTCCAGCCTAACTTAATACAAATCTGGAACCAATAAATAATGTATTAAAATTCTATAATATAAACTAATTTTCACATTTAAAACGTACTTCAGTAAATTCTATATTTCCAGCGTCACCAATAATGGATCCATCTTCATTTCTATAACCAGCATAACTTATTAACTGTTGATTCCAAACCCGGTAATCATGTTTACCATCAGTTCTTTGAGGGAATATAGTGATTGCTGACCTGCAAATATTAGATATGTGTTGTGGAATAAAATTTATAAGCTTGACTTTTTAATTCATTTATTAGTTTGTGCGAAATCATACGTTACATAGCAGACTAATCAACATATACGATTTTTTAGAAAAACTAAGATAATAATCACTGTTAATTAATCTGCACGTATCTTTCTTTATTGTATTAAGTTTTTGTTGAATAAACTAATTTATTGTCAATAGTGTGCTACGCCATAAAAATGTGATGTAGAAGAACGTCGCATGAGCAAAGCCGACAATAGAGACAAAGACAAGGAAATGTAAAAACCGATTTTTCTAAAAAATTTAGCTTCTACAGCAAAATAATTAAACCTAGAAATAATTAAAATAGCATTCACATACTGTATTTTAAAACAATATTTAATTTATTGGAACAATAAATTTCGTTGGAGGAAGCTACGTGCCAATGAATTGGCAGCGGTTTTTCTTTATGTATTACATAAGATCTTATATAAGTTCTTATATAAGATCTTGTGTTACACTTAAAGTAAAACGTTTTCATTGATTATTTACTCAAGATCTTATGCAAGATCTTATGTAGGATCTTGAGTAAATTATAAACAAAAAATTTTTTTTAACTGAAACATTAGTTCTTATATATAGAATTGCATAAGATCTCATATAAGAACATGTACACGATTTTGCAAAAGATCTTGAATGAATGTTTTATAAAGATGATTTTCCTTATCATGATCGTAAGATCTTGTAGGTGATCTTATGTAAGATCTTACGTAAGTTCGTGGTTGAAAATCGATGATAAGATCTTGTATAAGATCTTGGACAAGATCTTGTACCAGATCTTATGTAAGATCTTATCTCAGATCTTGCAATAAATTTTCAATAGGGCACTGTACGTCAGTACGTAGCTCAGTTAGACGCGCACCTGCGACACCAGGAATCACGGCTGCGTTAAGAAAAGCGTAATCTTGAGTGTTCGTGAGCAAACACGAGGCGTGAGTGATGCACACGCACACTTGTTACGTATCATCTTCAGCGCTGGCCCTGTACGGCTAACGAGTGCGAGAGAGATCAGTGTGTGACGTCATCTGTCTGACATGACGGTCGTGCTGTGAACAGCTCCCAGTTTCTGATGCAGCGTTGAGTGTCTTTCCGTGAGCTGTGTAGTGGTTTTGAACTCTTTGTTTGCTGCTGTTCGTGAGTTTACTATTGAGCTTTGAGAGGCTGGAACGCACTATCTGATTTTTATTCTGCTATTTTCATCTGAAAGACTCTCATATCCTAAACTCAGAATTTTCGCTCAAGCTTTGTTTCGCTCAGCTCAGTTTTCGTGCCTGTTCTCGAGACACACAGTGACATTTTAACCTTACTACCGGCATTACTTATCGACTGAGTCAAGTTTCCTCCCGTCGATAAGCTACTATCAAATTCAGCCGGGGAATTCAAATTGCGTCATTTATTTGAGAAACAATTTTGAAACCTGAGGAAGATGATAAATAACTGCTGGTACAATCAAGAGTTGCACTAAAGTCATTGCTATGCGTTATCCTCACAAATGCGACAAATGTGGCTGGCACAACCATCCTCGTGTGCGCCTATTCGAGCAATTATGGAGGGTAGCAAGTCTGCAAAAACTGCTTGGTAGCTGCTGATAAAACTCTACGCAGCACCTCCATTTCTTCTCTAACCACACGCAACAACAGCCCTCTGCCACAACAATAACAGCAACAACTATTAGGAGAATGATAGCCATTGAGAAGTCTTTGGAGCCGCTAAAACAGATGCCAACGCTCATTAACCGTGTAACGGTGATGGGGAAGGTGTAACGCTGACCAGACTTCTTCAGTTCTTGGTCCTTGTTGCAACGATTTAGTTTCTATCGCGTATTTAATTTGATTAATATTTTTTTGAGAGCGATATGTATTTTGAATTGATATGTGACAGTCGTTCGCTAATAATTTTACGTTAATATTATTCAAAGTGCAAGAGAAAAATTTACTTATTAAATACGCAATAATTACTAACTGAATAAAATTAAAGAGTTTTTCTGAGACACAAGGTACTGAGTGGGGATTGTGGGATAAGGTGAACAATTGCAACACAATTGTATATATTTATTTATGTAGAATTCGGTGAAGTTTCTATTATTTATTTATCCAACCATATAGCGAAGAAAATAGAATGTAATAAACATATGGAACTAATTCAAAGAAAATCAAGTGGAGTAATATATCAATATATGCGAGTGAATTTCAGACAACAGAATATTTTAAAAGAATCGATTATTTGATGGAATGTTGATACCTATTTATAAGAAATTGAAATATGATTAGTAGAATGATGCGATGAATATTAGTTGTAGAATAATCAGTTATTTAGAAAGGAAAGGGAATCGAAATGAATTATCTATTGGAAAATACGAATATTGGAATATGATTTACGTTGGCTATTAAGAAAAGAAATGATTATTTATATTGAATGACACTACTGAGTTCATGACTTCTCGATTACTCCTGCTCGCGACACAGGTGCAGAGGTCACCTCTGAACAAGGCTTCCAAACAAGTCTTATGGAGAAAGCGAGAGTTTTTACTAAGTAAGAAAATAATATGTTAATTGTATGCAATTGAAACTAAAGAGTCTAAATTATTAAGTTGAATTTCGTTATGCAGAATAGAAAAGAAATCATATAAAAGTAACACTTATTTGATGTAACTTTGTGCTTGCACGTGTTAGCGGCACAAAGGGTTAGTGGTGAATTATTAGTACTTATTCGAGTTTCGCGAATGCGACCATGGGAAAATCGACTGAGCTGGCCCAGTCGGATAGCGTGTAGCTATATTTTTGTAACCCGTCGGTGGCGTGTTAAATTTTAGGTGCAGAAATATTCCCAATAATAGGTCGGATTTCTCCGGATCAGTCACGAGGATATCCCTGGGTGCAGAAATTAGTAAAATGTAAAAGAAATTAAAAGATGAATATACTAGAGCACTGCAGAAACGGCGAAGAGTCTCTGAAACTGCACCGCTGTAATGAAAAGCTTCCTTCCTCTCGATCGCTGGCACGTGGAAAAATGGCGTGGCTAGAGTGTCGAAAAGAAAGAAGTGGTCTGGTAGTTGGTCAAGAGTATACTGCCTCGTGCGAATACTCGTGCCGTTTGCGAAGCCGAGGAGACGCTCAGCTAGAAAGGGATAGCGCGATGCGTACAAACGCAATTCCATTTACATGCGAATTCTGCGAGTCGGTGGCAAACGCGCACGCGCTGCCAAAGACTAACCTATCCTCTCCCGCGGCATCAGACTCGTGAGCGAGAGAGAGAGAGATAGATCGAATGCAGGGACGTATGAATTCCCGTCGGGGCCCCTGACTAAACGCAACCTCGTGGTCAGCTTTGCCGCATCCCCTATCTTTATCCAGCTCCTGGATATGGACGTTGCATTGTTGTTTTTATTAAAGATAGAAACGAATAAGTCTAATATATAAAGAAAATTGGAAGCATTAACTTATCTGAAGTGTAAATCTAACTCTATATTAAAATAGTAAGTGTTTACTTTAATTTTATAAGTTGTTATTTAAAGAAATCAAATAAAAATGATTTTAAATATAAATTAAATAATGATTGGTCCGAGAGAACAGGAAGTGGATATACAACACAATAATTATAGGCTTTTGTTTTACATAGAAATAATATGTCTATTATAAAAATTATTTAACAAAAGAATAATGCTTAATTCTGCAATTATTCTTATTGACAGAGATTATTAAAAGTTTTCCCAAGTTTATGTCGTAATTTTAGAAATATAATAATTATCATCAATTTTATAAGTTTCGCAAATGTGTAATTTACGCATGAATTGCAGTAAAGTGTTTACTAGTGCGCGTAAATTGCTACAACTAAATTTTTTAATGAACAATCTTCGCCTTCATTGCTGTAGAATGTGTATTCACTAGAGTGCTTAAATGGCAGTAGCTAGTGGCTTGCCATAGGCCTCGCATGGCCTTTTATAGCACATTAAACAAACTAAACGAGCGCGGATTCAGCCGCTGAAAAGATTCACGCATTTACACATCATACTATCATTTGTACATATTTACATCTCACCATTCACACAAGCATACTGACATGCGTGAGATTTGCCGTCGCTAAGTTATCGCTCGTTATCACACATACTATGGGTGGTATAAGCTACTATAGGAAAGAGAGAAGCGCACGCATACATGTGCGTCGCCGAGTACACTGCCGTTGCGTCCTCTATCATGTCTCTGCTACTGGCTGCGTAGCGGTATGCAAGAGTGGGGCGGCAGACAGATCCCGGCTTATCGCTATAATGAAGTCGAATGACTTCAGTTTGTTTTATTTATTTTTGATTTATTTTTATGCACGATGGATCGTGTACGCAGCATTATAGTCCCCCAGTGAAAATTTTTCAAGGTTTGAAGAACTTTTACTACACTACCAGAAAAAATGATTCGTGTTCAATTTTTTTTTTCAAAATATTTTAATATTAATAGAATGATGTAATGCTTAAATTGCTATTGTTGTAATATGTGAATTTACAATAGTCATAATACACAAAATGGTACTCGTCGCGCCATCTACTGGTTGACGACGATTTCGTACAACGAGACAAGCTCGAGCGAACGCGAGCATAGTGCCATGCCTGATGCCTCGCGTATATACTCTAAGCACATACTATACTTCGTGGAGTCAGACTATGATGTACCGTACTCCACACTCTTTCTTGCCTGTAAGACTCCAAGCTGAGCGGACTGTATGTTAAAACATATTACTATACCAACCTTCGGGAAAGTTTAGTAATATTCAAAAAGTGAGGTTAGAAGAAGAGCTACGTGAAAAAGGAGTCAACGATTATTATTAACAAAGTAAATCGCACACTGACAAATTGAACAGTGATATTAAAGGACAATATTTTTTGGAAAAACGTACGTACTCGTAAAACATTGAAATTCGATTTTTTGTGTCGAAACGTCTGTCGAAGAAAGAAAATATTCAAGTGAAGATTAACCGGACTAATAAGGGTTAAAGAAGAAAAATATACGCTCAGCAAAAAGAATAAAGTAGTCAAGTATTAAACAAAAAGAAAATTTTTGAAAAATAATCAAGATTTAAGTGCGATGCAAGCGGATTAAAGTCGGCAAGTGAAACACGTGCTGAAGTGCTGTATCAGAACAGGTGGCAATTTTGAGGTTAAGCACATGTTCTCGTGGCTTAAGCAAGAAGAGAATTAGGAACAAGATTAAGAAGAATACTTCAAAAAAATCAAGTATACGATAATATAAAAGCTGAAGAAGAAGAAATGGCTAAATAAGCAAAAATTGAGGATATTATGATACCAGTGTTTAATGGTGAAAATTATACAAGCTAGAAAATAAGATTAATGATCCTGCTGGAATATGAAGAGTGCAAGGATCAAGCAACTCGAGAAATGACGGAAGATGAAAAAAAGGACGAAGCCAAATGGAAGAAGATTGATTTAAAAGCTCGTACCATGATAATTAGTGCTATCTCCGATAAACAACTAGAGTACGTTGGCGAATGTGAAACATCCTTGCAGATGATTAAAATATTTGACAAAATGTACTTGTCTACAGCCTTACAAATTATATGCAGAGGAAAATTTGAAGAAATCAAATTAAATAGCTATAATACAGTGAAAGAGTTTTTCGCAGAATTCGAAATAGTAACAAATGAATTTAAATCGGCTGGTGGAAAACTAGAAGAAGTCGAGAAATTAAGATATTTAATCAGAGCCTTGCCACCAAGTTACAGTTACATTGGAGATTTTATAGACCTTATACCAGAAGATCAACGAACAGTCGACTACGTCAAGTCGAAGATTAAAGAGAAAAATATGACTCAACTAGAGTCTAATAATAAAGCCAACGTCAGTACCTTTGTGGTACAAACTAAAGGAAAATGCTATACCTGTGGGGAGCCAGGTCATCACAGTAGACAATGCATGAGACCACAGCAGCAGAGCAACCGAGGACGAGGTGCTCATTCCAGTCAAGGTCAACGAGGTCACCAAAGAGGCTACAACAGAGGCTATATAACAGGCGCAACAACAGAGGTGGAAGCTACAGAGGTCAAGGTCGTCAACGAGGCAGAGGTCAAGGTCAACCCAGAGGCGAACCTTCAGGCGAACAACATGGTGACTACGCACCCGAAGCATGGCTGACACAGGTCTGCAACTCAGAGGTAAATCAGGTAACTGCTTTAGAAAATAGTAGCGTAAATTTAGGTCAAATTAATTAGATTCTAGATAGTGGCTGTACAGACCACATTGTAAATAACGATACATTTTTTGATAAATTCATTTGTTTAAAAGAACCTGTTGAAGTAAAATTACCTGATGGTAAAAATTTGAAAGCTACTAAAATTGGAACCGTAAAATTACTCTTCAAAAATTATTATAACAAAAAACAAGTAGAAGTCAAAAATGTTTATTATGTTCAAGGCATTAGACAAAATATATTAAGTTTATCTAAAGTAACTGAAAACTGCACAGTAGTAGTTAAAAATAATAATGCAAAAATATATAATAAATCTAGAAAATTAATAGCAGTTGCAAACAAAAAGGATAATCTATATTTTATTTAAAGTTTTGTAACACAAAAAGATTCTAAATCAATGTATGTAAATTCGTTCAAATTAAATGAGAAAGAGAAATGGCATAGGGCTCTTGGTCATGTAAATTTTCAATATTTATCAAAATTAGTAAAAAATAAATTAATAGAAGGTCTGCCAGAAAAAATTGAAACTACAGAAATGAAATGTGCTAACTGTATTGAAAGTAAAATGTCTAATGTACCTTTCGAAAATAACAGAACGAAAACTACTGAAATTTTAGAATTAATTCATACTGATTTAAATGGTCCACATAATACAATAGGTTATGGTGGAGAGAAATATTTCGTAACTTTTGTTGATGATTACAGTAAGTGTACAAGAAATTTTTTGCATTAAAAACAAATCAGAAACTGCCAGTTGTCTGAGAGAATATGTAAATTTAGTAGAGAATAAATTTCATAAAAAAGTAAAAAAGTTGCAATGTGATAATGGCAAAGAATATTTGAATTGCGAGATTTATGATTTTGTAAAGTCTAAGGGAATAGAACTAGTAACATATCCACCATAGCTCACTATTATACTACTCCAGGCTTTTCCTGGGATGCAATGCTCAAACATACAGGTGTACAATTAAAACTTTTAACAGATATTGATATGGTACTTTTTATAGAGCGTGGAATCCGAGGTGGTTTAAGTCAATGTTCAAATCGGTATGCAGCAGCCAATCATAAGTATATGCTTGAAAAATATGATAAAGATAAAGAAAATGAATATTTAATTTATTTAGATGCGAATAATTTGTATGGATTCGGACTTTCACAATGTCTTCCATATGATGAATTTGAGTGGCTTGAAAATTTTGCAAATTTCGATTTATTTTCCATCGCATCAGATGCTTCTCATGGTTATATTTTAGAGGTTGATTTAGATTATCCTAGCGAAATACATGATGAGCATAATGACTTACCGTTTTGTCCAGAACATGCAAAACCTCCGGGTTCTAAGCAAGAAAAACTTTTAGCTACACTTTATCCTAAGAGAAATTATGTTATTCACTATGTGGCTCTAAAACAGGCTCTCTCAAATGATCTTCGACTCATTAGAATACATAAAATTCTAAGATTTAAACAGTCTCCATGGCTCAAATCATACATTGATTTGAACACTAGTATGAGAGCAGTAGCAAAAAATGAATTTGAAAAGAATTTTTTCAAGTTGATGAATAATGCAGTATTTGGCAAGACTATGGAAAATGTAAGAAAAAGAGTTTCAGTCAAGCTTATGAGTAAATATGATGGAAGATATGGCGTAGAAGCTCAAATTTCAAAGCCAAACTTTCACAGTAGTTCAATATTTAATGAAAATTTAGTTGCCATACAGTTAAATCAGACTGACATACTTATAGATAAACCAATCTATGTTGGGCTTACAGTTCTAGATCTCTCCAAGACACTGATGTATGATTTTCATTATAATTATATGCGACCGGTGTATAAAAATGATTGTAAATTATTGTATACAGATACTGATAGTTTTATCAATGCTATTAAATGTGATGATTTTTATGAAGATAAGAAAAGAAATATTCACATGTTTGATACATCAGATTATCCTGTAGATAATATATTTAACATGCCACGTGTTAATAAGAAAATTGTTGGACTCATGAAGGATGAGTGCAATGGTCAGATTCTCACTGAATTTGTTGGATTGAGAAGCAAAATGTACAGTACACGTGTTAATAATCAAGATAGCATGAAAAAAATTAAGGGTATTAAGGCTTCAGTTGTAAAGAAAACCGTAGAATTTAATGACTATTTGGACTGTTTGAAAAATTCATGCATTCAGAGTCGGGAGCAGTATGCTATAAGATCAAAGCTTCATAACGTTGAAACGATTAGACAGAGAAAGATTGCTCTCAGTCCTTATGACGATAAAAGATTCCTCCAAGAGAACAGTACCGATACGCTTGCCTGGGGACATTACAACATACTGCAAAATGGGTAAGTTCGTATTAACTATACATGTATTTTACACACAAAATTCAATTTAGAAACGTTTGATTCCAGCAACAAAAAGAAGTGTGTACGATTCAAGGAAGAGCCAACCATTCACTTAATGTATACATGGAGATTCGCTCATCATGAAGCCCGATGTGGGAAGTGGGAGGAGGCAGCACGTGACCGAGAACGTTTCAGGCGAAGAATTGCGCAAACAAATGTAGTTATAATGCCAGTACTTTTGAAAAAAATGAAGGAAATGTAAAATAAATGAACAATAAAAAAGTTTTTTTAATCATAATTTATTTGCGTTTGTTTACATATCATTCTTATTAATCCAACTGTTGTGAGTATTGTCAAAACCTAACCATTTTACATAAACTCTATTACCACTTTTTTTCAAAACTTTCTCAATCAAATAGACATCTGGATATTTCGTCTTGAGAAGTTCTTCCTCGTAGAATCCTCCGGCTATTGGCTTGTCTTGATAATCCTTGAGATGATAAGTGTAGGGCTTTGTAGGTGAAACTCGCGTTATTGTAAAGACTTCAGTTGACCAATTGGGTGTATAGCCTTTATCGAAAACCTCCTTGTTTCTGCTTACGCGTACTTTATCTCCAACTTTAAATTTAGCTCCTTTAAACAGATTAATGTTTGGCTTTCTAATTCGATCAAGTATATGATTAACTTTGTCTCGATTCACTTCTGCAGGTTTCATTCCTATTGTTCGATGTCGACTATTATTATACTGTAAAGTTAAATTTTGTAAAATGTCTAACCATTTGTAGGTACCACGTAGGCTAAATAACTTCCACATCTTGCCTTTCAGAGTGCGATTGAAACGTTCACAAATTGATGCTTTAAGATTACTATAAGTAGAGTAAAGATGAATTTTATAACTTTTCATTAGTTTATCAAAATCTTTATTGTAAAATTCTTTTCCACGATCTGTTTGCAAATTCTTAGGTACTCTTTTTTGCACTAGTATTGATTTCATAGCTTGAGCTACACATTTTCCAGTTTTTTGTTTTACCGGAACAGTCCAAGCATACTTTGAAAATACGTCAATGACAGTGAGCAGGTACTTGAAACCTTTGTTTTGCTTAGCATACGGTATCATTTCAACAAGATCTGCTTGCCAAGTTTCGTCAATATCTTTAACGAGAAAAGAACGACGTGGATAATTACGCCTGGCAGGTTTATGAAGTTCCTCCACTAGTCCTGCTTTCATGCTGATTTATAAGTTTATTTACTGTAGAATTCAAAATTCGTAATTTATCTTGCAAATCTGATAGCGTATTATTAATAATAGCCAATTCAGACTCAATTTTCGTAACTTTATTATTTAACACACTCTTAACAGGTTGGAAATCTTCAACAATTTTGTCAGCACTTTGTTTGATCAACTTTTTCACAGTCTCTAGATTTACAGCATCATATTGCTCTATAGCATTAGCTACATTGCACAGTTTTCGATTCTCTAAATCAAAATCTCCATCACTAGTCAGCTTGAATCCTAGTCCTGGCGGTCCACGAGCTGCGTCTGCGTGGACCAATCGACGTCCAAACACATCGATACTCATTTTCATACTGAATTATTATTATTACACAATAATTCCAGCTTCACGAAGCTCCTCAATGATTGATTGTATTTCATTAATATGATTATTATTGCCAGCGGATGTTTCAGCTAAAAGTAATCTTAAACGATCAACAAGCTCGTTTGGATCATCCCAATAAATGTAATCAGTATGAGTGTTTGCACGAGCAATCTTATATGACATAAGACCCCGTCCACTTTTACCAATCTTGAGAATTTTACTTACAAAATCAGTATACTTCTTACTCGTATTTTCACGAATATCTTCCTCTGCATTATAGTATTTTCTGTATGCATTTGTATCTTTTAAAATTTTAGCATAATTTTTCTTGTCATTATCAGTGATTAAAGCATTATCGGGATGTTTCTTAAACAATAACTCAACTAGACCTGAAGTTTTTTCATACTCTTTATCACCTATCACTATTTTATTTCCAAAACTTATAGAGCTATTTCCAATCATGAGTGAACCATTCCGCATTTTTCGCACTCCATATACTGTATCCAAGGTCTGTACTTGTCCATTAAGCAACAATTGAACGTTTTTATCAGCACTATCATCAGTTTTTTCATCATCCAAATCATCAGCTTTAGTGATGGTTTCTTCATGATCTGAAATATCTGAATAGTCTACAGCTGATTCAAAAGCTGATTCACCGATATTATCGTTGTCATTATCACCATCATCATCATCATTACCACCATTAATGTCATCGTTGGTCAAGGCTTGAACGAATCGTTCAAATTCTTCTCTACTTTTAAATTGTGTAATTTTAATAAATCATACTTTCTTTTCACAGCGTTTCGAGCTTTCTCAACTTCACGTAAGATTGCAGTTTGTTGATTAAAATCAGACATCTTGATAGTTTAGAGTCTCACTACTGAATGCTAAATTTCCCCCGTATTCTGTATATTTATTACAAACTGATCAAAACCTTTTCTATAGCGACCATCATTAATATGACGATCTTTGTCTATAACAAGAAAACTATGATTGCCATCATTCCAGCACATTGAACAAATATCTTTGAAACGTTGATATGTAATATCTGTATTAACATGATCGTTGTAAACATGTTTCAAATTCATATCATCTTGACGAAAAATTACGACTGACACAAATAAAAACAATCTACACTTTTGTGTCTACCCATGCAGTAAAAAGCTTTGACATTATCCTGCTTTTCACAAGCAATATCATCAAAGACAAAAATTGAATTTGGTTGAGCTTCATCAGGTGATATGACAAGATCATGTTCACCGAAGGGTAAATACTTGATTCCCTCTAAAGGCTCGACAAGTTGCTCCAAAAATTTATATTTTGGTTGATTTAGAGATTTCGAGTATACGTAAATATTTTCAAATGTCAGACCATTAGGATGAATGATTAGAGATAAGAAAGCGTTCGTTTTACCACAATTGGATGGACCGCAAAATACTGCTCTTATACTGCTGGGTAATAATTTTCCATGACGATCTTGCTGTTTCTTCTGCTGCTGCGTCAAAAGATCAAAATTAATCACTGGCAATTTTGCTGACTGCTTCTCAAGATCCATCATGCTTCTATTTCATATGACGACTGACTCGAGCTACTATAAATGTGAGCATTTATACTTTTTCTCAGTTAGTCTAGTATGAGTTCGCTAAGAGCTAGCATCATGCAGAAAAAAAGAGGTTCGGGCTTAGTGAATACATTGATCAACAAGTTACCCATTGAACTTCATGTGCCTGGTTATCAGTACTGTGGTCCAGGTACTAAACTTGCTAAACGCCTAGCTCGTGGAGATCCAGGAATCAATCCTCTGGACGCTGCTTGCAAGGAACACGACATTGCCTACTCGAAGAATCCTGACAACATTCAAGAGAGAAACGCGGCTGATAAGGTTTTAGCAGAAAAGGCGTGGAAAAGAGTAAAATCTAGAGACGCCGGTTTGAAAGAGAGGGCGACAGCTTTTGCCATAGCAAATACTATGAAGCTAAAATCGAAGCTCGGTATGGGTGTTGGAGGAGGAAGAGGTAGATCTGTCAAACCTAAGAAAAAGATTACGCTAAAAAGATTGATCAAGTCAACAGAAAAATCTATCATTCCCGGCAATGACTCTCGCTCTATGATTAAGTCAGCGCTAAAGACTGCTCGTGAGCATGTGAAAAAAATCGGTGGAAAAAGTAAAGTTAGTGTTCCACGCATATTGCCTGTTCCCAGCAAAGTAGGTGGCTTTCTTCCAGCACTTATTCCACTTTTTGCTGGTCTTAGTGCAGTCGGCTCACTTGCAGGAGGAGCTGCAGGAATCGCCAAAGCAATAAATAAGGCAAACACTGCTAAGAAGCAAATGGAAGAGCAAAAAAGACACAAACATGAAAAAATGGAAATACTGACATTCGTCAAGGGACTTTTTTTAAAACCTCATCACAAAGGCTTCGGTATCTTTCTCAAACAAAACACAAAAAGAAGCAATGTGGAAAAAAAAAACTTCGATGAAATAAGATTGCCAAAACGTGCACTCACCGACTATGATCTACTCAAGTATGCAAAATTAATGAAAATAACAAATTTTCGTGGAGTTTTTATGCGAAATGCCCTACCTACAAATGGTTGTCGAGCTAAAGAATCAGCAATCATAAATCTAGATGATGCGAGTGGATCTGGCACGCATTGGGTAGCTTATCGAAAAAATGGTAACGAAGTTATTTACTTTGATAGTTTCGGTGATTTACAACCACCTCGAGATCTTATGAACTACTGGAAAGTATCTCAAGTCAAGTACAATTATCAGAGGTATCAAGAATTTTCAACTTTCATCTGTGGCCATCTCTGTCTCAAATTTCTCTGCAATCAGTTCAATCGAAAGGAACAGTTCTGTCTATATAAAAAGAAATCTACACGAGTCATTTGAATTAGTCTACTCAAGATGGTTGTTGAGTCGATGACTCTTAGCCTTTCTGGCACCTCGTCAAACCTCGAGACGCACTATTTTCCACCCATAGAGCTGGATCCAGATAAACAGTATAGTGTTGGACTTGTTGAGCTGCTAACTTTCAATTCCATACCAAACGTCGATGTAAAATGCAATAAGTTTTACGTTGGACAAGAAATAATTGAACTTCCTACAGGCAGTTATGAGATTGAGGATATTGAACGAACTCTGCAAGGCATCCTCGATACGCGAGGCATAAAAGTTAGTATCAAGCCAAATAATAATACATTGCGTAGTATTATTGAATGCAGTCATGAAATCGATTTTCGTCCAAGTGACTCGATTGCTCGTCTACTTGGATTTACTCCAAGAGTCTTGAAACCCTATATAAGTCATGACTCTGATTTACCAGTAGCTATTCTCAAAGTGAACGCTCTACGAGTCGAGTGTAACATTACGACAGGAGCATATATAAATCAACAAAAAGTTCATACAATACATGAATTTTTCCCAGCAGTCCCACCTGGCTACAAGATCATCGAAGTTCCTAGACAGATAATATACTTACCGATATCTGTGAAAGTGATCGATCATTTACAACTACGTCTAGTAGATCAAGATGGTGAATTGATTAATCTTCGAGGTGAAATTATTACAATTCGTTTACATCTAAAAGCACCTATTGAAATCGGCATTGTATTTAATGCTGACAGAAGCTATATTAACAGCTCAGTATGTCGTCCGACAGTCAGTCCACAACGAGTGATCAAACGATTAACACGTCAGAACAGTCAATTTCTACAAAGTCTCGGTCTCACAGTAAAGCGTGGTGGTGGAGGAAAAATAGGACAATAAGTGAAAAAAATACTGAAAAAATAAGTTGTATGTTCATCTGCTGTTGCTGTCAAGATGGAGGCAGTTCTTAACGTACAATCTCCAGTCGTCTTTGATGAATCTGTCTCGCATTATGAGATTCATGCACATCAACCCTACACCCCACATACATTCAACAATAGTGATGAAATTCGAATAGCTATTCAGCATCAAGATTTGTGTGTTTTACCATCTAAAAGTTCTCTACACATTTGTGGCAAGATTACTAAACAAGATGGACAAGCAGTACAACATACTCTTTTTGTGAACAATGCTATCAGTCATCTCTTTGAAGAAATTCGATATGAGATCAATGCCATAGAAATTGATCGATGCAAAAATGTTGCTGCAACAACCTTGATGAAAGGCTACACTTCTTTCTCGCCCAGTCAACTAAAGTATCTTGAAAAT
Organism: Pteromalus puparum; assembly: GCA_012977825.3. NCBI lineage: Eukaryota > Metazoa > Arthropoda > Insecta > Hymenoptera > Pteromalidae > Pteromalus > Pteromalus puparum. Next base: position 42,807,606 of record CM053170.1, read on the forward strand.
TCTGGTTGGACACCTATTACCGACGTGGGAAATATATCTGATAATAATGGAAACTTTGATGTGACAGTTCCTCTATCAATGATCTTTGGTTTCGCTGAGGATTATCGAAAAATCGTTGTAAACGTTAAGCATGAACTCATTCTCACAAGATCGAGAAATGATTTAAACGCTGTTTTACAAGAGGCTACAATGGTAGATGGAAGACCTACATACGAAGACTTTAAAATCGAAATCACTCGTATAGAGTGGCTTATGCCCTACCTCGTACTGTCAGACCGACGAAAAATACAACTATTACTTATATTCAAAAAGATATACCGATTGCTATGAGTTTTCGTTCATGGGAATTGTATGAGTATCCAGTACTTCCAACAACCACACAACATGTATGGACAGTAAAAACATCGAATCAATTGGAAAAGCCACGTTTTATCATTCTAGGCTTTCAAACAGCGAGGAAAGGAGTACGAAGACAAAATGCTAGTTATTTTGATCACGGCGATATTAGTAATGTAAAACTTATCCTCAACTATCAGAGTTACCCATACGGTAATCTCAATCTTGATATTACAAACAATCAGTTTGCCATACTCTATGATATGTATGCAAATTTCCAAAATGTATATTATTCTGATAGAATTGTAATAGATCCTCTTTTGAGTAAAGAAGAATTTATCCAACATGCACCACTCATAGTCATAGATTGTTCAAAACAAAACGAGTCTCTTAAACAAGCAGCTGTAGATGTACGTCTTGAATTTGATTGTAAGAATAATATGCCTGCAAATACGACTGCGTATTGTCTAATTTTACATGATCGCATTGTTAAGTATAATCCTATAAGCGGTGATGTTAAGAAACTTGTCTAAAAACTATATAAAGCTTGCATGAAGCATCAATTAGTCAGTACTGTTATAAACCATCAGTCAGGATATATCTCAAAAATGAATCGATATAGCGCTTCGTACACTCCTCTCAAGGAGGACAAAAGCGCTAGAAGAGTACAAGATGATAAACAATGTAATACGTATCGTGGAGAACCATGTTCTGCCCCTAAAAGTGAACAGTGGAAAAATACTTTTGAGAAATATTCCACTAACACAAAGTCCATGCCAGAACATCAAGGTTATAAGAAGTTCTGAAAGATTTTATAATGTCTTTACAAATAATGTTTTATGTACCTATCTTTTTTTGAATAAACTAAAATAAAAATGAATATTTTGGTGTATTTATTTATTAATCCCAACCTTTAATCCTACAAATCCAAATTATCCATCACTGTCGATATAATAGTAGTAGCCGATCACATCCCAGGTCGATAAAGTAGACTACCGATGCTCACTCTGAGCTATGGAGGGGGATGGAGGCGCCACCGTCGACAACACTGGGGGGCGCCACTGCTGGCAGCCCGATCGATATGCAATGCTCTGCCGGTAAAACAGGGACCTACTAATATGAGTTACCATCCGTTGGTATTTGGTGGCGCAGGACCCGTGTGGCGCAGTATCAGTCTTGCCCCTACTACTCTCAGCATTCATGTATTTCTAAGTTTAATTGTTTTGCTGTAGAAGCAATTTTAACAATAAAAGATAATAATTAGAATTATTCCCGCGTAACGATATATATATAAAAATATAGAAAAACTTTTGTAAGCCGTAACTTTTTAGAGGAGAAATCATAATTATAATACTAAGATACAGATTGGTGAGGATGGACACAAAACTTATAGTTGCCAACATTTTATTTAACATACGGGCTAAAAGCGCTTTACAAACAAAGGTGATTGAGCAATAATTACAATGGTGATCATACATAATTTAGTTATTTTTAATTCTAATTCTACTGATATTGAACGTGAGCTCATGTGATGGGAGGAATCTCAGGCAGGGCGAGGAGACGCTGGATGCACCCGAGATGCGAATGTTTGTTTGTTTGTACGCCTTACTGCATAATAAAATGAGCGTGAGAGTATCGTGTCAAGACCCAAGAAATGGGTACTAAAGGTGTTAAACGAAGGAGTAGACAAACGAGTCGATGCTTGAAACCAATTAAATTCGGAGAGCCACGAATGTCATCGGGAAGGGCATTCCAGCATCTCCTGATCCTGTTCAACGAGGAATAAAAGCGGTAGTTGCAATAAGAGTAGGTCTCCTCAATAGTCCTTGGGTTTTGCAGCGCATAAGACACCTGGCAAGGCACGAAGGCGTTGTTCAACGACTCGCAGTTAAATAGCCTATGAGAAATCTTGAACGCTAATGTGCAGTCGTAAAAGTGCAAAACAGAACGGATAGGATGGATATTTAGGTCCAGCTCAGGTCGCGATAATTGTGATCTGAGAATAGCATGGGGCGGAGTAATTTGAACGCTGCATAACGAAAACATTTGTGTTGGACCGACTCCAGCCTCTCGATCTGGCAACCTATGTAAGGGGCCCAGATTTGTGAACAGTATAAAAAGCGAGACAAAACAAGGGAATTGTACAAATAAAGTATAGACTCGATTTCGGACACTGATGTGTCGTACGGTTCAAGAATCCGGTAGTGGAGAATCCTATTAAACTGGAAGTTTTTGAACAAAGGTAATCAATATGGGCGTCGAACGAGAGGCTGGAGTCGAACCATACCCTAAGATCATAAATTACGGAAGTTCTCTGCAACGAGGCTGAGCCCATGGTGTAGTCGGACTCCGACGCCCCTGAAAGAGATGACAAAACACTTCGTACGATTTAGGCGGAGCCCGTTGCTCGCCGAACAGCCCACGAGCGTCATGTTGGATGCATTGCTTAACAATTGCTTAACATCGTCCGCATAGAGAAGCACCTTTACATATTTGTAATCGGCGACCAGGTCGTTAATAAAGATACATAACAATAAAGGACCTAGATGAGATCCCTGGAGTACGCTAGAATCAACGAAAACAGAATTAGATAAGGTGCCTCCGACGCGAACGAAGAAGGATCGGTCCGAGGAATACGATACCAGCCAGCACAGCATACTACCGTTAATGCCCGTACGGAAAACTTGGACTTTTATGTTTAAAAAACTTGTTTAAAAACGTTATTTTGCTAATCAGCTTAAAAATCAAATAAATTCTTTGTTTGGATATAACTGATTCGCCTGTAAAAATTCAGAGAGTAATACGAGTGCGTTCGAGAGTGATCGCAGCGATTGACGCACTTTTAAGCGCTCAAAGAAAACTTCAGTGGTTTATCCACAAAAATTGATCTCTGGGCAGGACGTTTGGGTATAGACTATTCTGGTCGGACAGAAGGTAAGTCTTCCCAGCGATCGCGAGATGATGCCGAGGTCAGTGAAGGAAAGAGCCCGATTGGCACACACATGGAAATCGCGCGGAAAGCGGATGTTATATGGACAATCCGTGCAGTGCGATCTTCCACCTCCAGCATCTTTAATACCAGTGAATCTTGCATCAAATAGCATGCGCGCAGATAATCTAGTGACGCTGAAAATCGCCACTCCTCCTTTTCTGCCAAAAAACAACGCAACTGTCCCACCACCATCGACGAGGAAGCACAAGAGCCGTTACATTCTTTTTGATGTACCGGCCATCACACCATCGAAAACGCATACGCCCTCAAGCAGGCGGATGCATTGGCTTGGAAAGTACAACTACGATACCCTGAAATACCAAGGCCTTATCCAAGAAGAATTCGAAGTGGTCTGGGCTGCAACGATAGAGGAGGAGGAGCAGAGGCTGAAACGACGTAAGCTTTATAATGTCAAAGGAAAGGGTACAAAATGCTCTAAGTGATAGCTGTTCGAAAGGATGCGTGGAATAAACAAAAACTTGTGAGGTTTAAGGGAAGGAGGTACCAAAGAAGCCAACTTATATAATTTCAATATATAATAATTTTTATTTACATTACAGGTTTTTATGTGCAAAAAGAACATGTTTTGTACTGGTTTGGTCCTAAAATTAGCCTTGTTGTGCTTGTATTACTCAAAAAGCCTGTAAAAAAAGGATATATTTGATTTATGTTCTGCGCAAGAGGTTTCGACGAATGGATCTAAAATTTTTTGTATGTTATTTTTTAAACAAATCAAAGAGAAACTCAGAGCAATATTATAGAAGAGTGATTTTAAGTTATAATAGTTGATATTTTATCCAAATCATTTTTTATTTAAAAAAAAAAACTGTGTTTTATAATAATCATGTACTTTTAAAAAGTGAAAATTAATTTCTAACCTAAAAAACTTTCTATAATTCTTTTCAATATGTACTGATAAGAAAGCAAACAAAATTTGAGCCGGATAAAAAATTTCTGTTGCGCAGGCTTACAAAACAATTTTTAATAATATAGAACTGAGAAAAAAGGGTTTAAAGATAAAATTTTATAAATATACAACTTACTCTTTTTTGAATTAGTGTTCACCGCTGCCATAATCCTTGCATTTGTTCTGTTGCTTCTGTCTTCCTTCTGTGCATCTTTTTGTTCTTTTTGCATGCCGGTACTGGTTTTAATTACATTTTCTCTTCAAGCGAGTGCAATCCATAGATTCATAAATTTCATTTCCTATGTCAGTCAAACTTTCTTTTCGAATAGATGCTTCCATAGTTTGAGACTTTAAGATGCCACAATTCTTCTCCATTACAGCATTTACAACCGCTAGATATATCCTTTTCTTTGACACGAACACTTCTTTTGGACACTTGCGCCAGATTTGAGCATGTAAGCTTTCATTGGCATTTTGAGTATCTCCTCTCAAACATCTTTCAAGTAAATCTGGTTCACTTAGTCTTTCATAAAGGGGTAATATAGTTTTGTATACTTTATCATTTAACCGCACTTTCATTGATTGATGGCTTCTTGGTTTTTGTTTAAGTGCCCGTGCTTTGTTGTAGAAGCACCAGGATGAGTCCCCTTTTGGACAGAATTCATGATGCGGGCTTTAGTCAGTGGACGAACAATGATAAAGACTGGCTTTTACAGCTTGCTGCATTGCTTCCACACTTTTTGTGTTATTAATTATTGCTCTTCTATAATACTTAGTTAAAAGATTAATCTTGTTAACTGTCAGAGCACCGTCTTTCTTTCCACCTAACCTGTTTTTTCCTGCCAGATCACGGAGTCCTTTTCCCATCCTTTTGTGCACATGATTAACGCACTCCTCCTTTGTAATTTGAACAGATGAACCACAAGGAGCCAGTTCTTTTAATTTAGTCCATTTTCTAGCATCTCCATCTGATAAAATTGTAGTATACCTCAGATTATTTTTCTTTATTGAGCGAAGCTAAATCCTTTGAGCCGGTTCAACTTCCATACTGCCAGAAGCACCTTCGAAATCTTTGTTGCACTCGCTTGAACCCACATGACTTTCGTTCCAAATACCGTACTCTGGAGAATCAGAATCAAGTTCTGCAGCTGCTGTAGTACACATTTGACAGTACTTAGATAAAATTTCAAAATCAAGAACTAAACCTGTCAACAAGTCTATTACTAAGCCAACTCCATATAAAGATGCGTGTCCTCTTCTCTGCCAAGTTCCATTATAAGAAGCGGCAATGCCAATTACTGTCTTGGAAGCAAGACTTGGATCCTGTTCTATGTAAGCTTTTCTGACATTAAGCCGTGCCTCGTTGAAAACTTTTTTTTCTAGTTCAGCAGCTTCTTCTGTGATGGAGTTTAGATGATTCCGATAAGTTCTTGAGCTCATTGACTTCATATTAAAGTTTGCAAAAAACTTTTGTATGGCAGCATGTCCAACGCCAATACTATTAGTAGATTCTACAGCTATCTTATTTACAACAAAACTTTATTTTCTTTTACTCCCACTCTGAATCCGAAGACTAGTATAATAATTACCTACAATATTTTCACAAGTGTCACACTCCAAAACAACTTTTACGCAAAAACCATCCCTATCTGTTACATTCACTGTTAATATTTTTTGATTGCACTTACTACAAGGCAGGTCTTGAATTAAATTAACAAAAAATGACGAATGAACCAAGAAAAATTTATCAGTTTTGCTAAGATCAACAAATTATGTATTTGAGCCTTGATTAGAAGCAGCTGATGTACTTGCATTACTAACAGGAACTTCTGGGAGTTTCTATTTTTGTCTCGCCTGCTCCAGACTGTTTCTTTTCTTTCTGGAAACATATCTGCCTCTTGGTTTACGCCACTTGTTTTGAACGTTATGCATATTTTATTTATATAAAGTTTTATGTACAGTTATAAACTTGAACACTATTTACACTTTATATATGAATATATGTATACTATAAATATATATATATATACACACATCGATTATTGCAATACGTGTATTTTATTGTACTACACTCTCACTGTATGAGAAAGAATTTACAGCAAATGAAAACGAAAATTAGTGCGATTATATTTCTGCTTGTAAAAGTAAACAACACGAAGTTCTCGTTTATGCTAAAGTTTCTCATTCACTTGAATGAATTAAGCAACTTAGAAACAATCGAAAAGATACGGAACGGACTCGAAATCAAAACTCCAACTAGATAAAGTAAGGCCATGGAGTATATCACTAGATCAGAAACTCTCACTGCGGCATCAGCGCCATCGCGCGGATCGGATATTCTAATCAGAGCCATAGTAGATAGGCTATAGGCATACCAAAACATAGGCATACTAAAACACCCCCTCTCCTCTCAAAGTGTTTTGGTACCGATGGGAGAGTGGGAAGGGTTCTTCCTCTCTGCCGCAACCCCCTCTCAGAGTGTTTTAGTAGCCGATGAAAGAGTGGGATGGTTCTCCCCACTCTCTCTCTATTATGTTTTGGAATGCCTATAGCGTTCTCTACTATTGGGCCCGATGAGAGAGTGGGATAGTTTTCCCACTCTCACCCACGTTTTTTTCAAAAGAGGGATTTTTCGAATGCCTATCCCTCTCTGCCACCACCCCCTCTCAGAGTGTTTTAGTACCCGATGAAAGAGTAGGATGGTTCTGCCCACTATCTCTATTATGTTTTGGAATGCCTATAGCATTCTCTACTATTGGGCCCAATGAGAGAGTGGGATAGTTTCCCCACTCTCACCGACGTTTTTCCAAATTGGACTCTCTGTCTCTTTCTAATATATAGCGTTCTCTCACTAGAGCGAGCGGGGCCCTGAACGTGCTACTCGGCTAGAGAGCATAGAGGTATTACTAGAGGGGAAGAGAGTCCCTTCCTTCTACTCTTGCTTTCTTAGAGAGAGCGCACAGCATATTAGAAAGAGAGCGAGAGCTACAAGACGTGTGGGGAGCGCATCGGCAAGCCAGAGCGACCAGAGCGCAGAGGGAGAGAGAGATAACGCTCTCTTTCTAATATGCTGCGCGCTCTTTCTAAAAAGGCAACAGTGGGGGGAAAGGGACTCTCGGTCCTCTGGATTCTCTGTCTCATTCTAATATATAGCGTTCTCTCTCTAGAGCGAGCATCACCGCCGCTTACAGGCCAGCATACGGCTCCTTTCCTCTATAGTAGTTTGGGAGAGTGAAGCGGTAAGGAAGTTTGAGTGAAAAAAGATCGAACGCACAGAGTTCGTTAAGAGTTAAATTTTATTTCGGAAAGTAAGCGTATACGCGGGTGTTGTAGGTGAGATGTCAACCGTGTCGTGTCTCTAAGGGAACTGAGCCGATCCGGTCGGCCTCTCGGGCGTTCCCGTTCCTCCGCTCTCAGCTGACCGCTCGGGGGCTGAGAACAGACGCGCAGAAAGGCACAGGGACGCTTCCCTCTCCGGGCGTCGGGCCGTAAGCCTTTTTATGGCCCCAGATGCTTGGGCCGGTCGGTAAGCCTTTTTATGGCTGCCGACGCCGGTAGCCTGCGTGCGCGCCGGACCCTAGATTAAGGCCGGGGAATTCCAAAGACTATAAAAATTTTGGAAAGCCTGAGAAGCTTTCCTTTTCGTGTTTGGGTACGTCTCGAGCGCAAAAACATAAAGTGACAGCTGCGCCTGGCAATTGAGCCTGGGCGACCGCCACA
>CM053170.1:42815584-42828644 GCA_012977825.3 Pteromalus puparum
AAGAGTGGGGGAAATGGACACTCGGTCCTCTGCTTGCAGTCGTGCGCGCAGGTATATTCGTCTGCGGAACTGTGTGCAGCCGTGCACGCATCAGACCTTCGCACAGGTATATACGTCTGCGGAACTCCCTGCAGCCGTGCGCGCAGGTATACATGTATAAGCTGTACTGCTTGAGTGCAGTAGACCTTCTTAAGATATATAAAAATCTATTGTATAGCAATGCATGCTCTATCGTTGAGAAATTATCTGTTGATGATTGGGTTTCATCACATTAAAATCCGTAAATGTGTTTGCAGACATAAATAATACGTGAAATGGATTTTTCTTTCGAGCTCTTTGTGTGCGTCATAGTCATTATCAGATACGATAAATTACTTTGGGAAAAACTTATATTCTCACTTAAAAATCTTCGAAGATTAAAAAGGTTTATGCTGACTGGAACTCTCAGTCCTCTGGACTCTATGTCTCATTCTAATATATAGCGTTCTCTCTCTAGAGCAAGCATCACCACCGCTTACGGGCCAGCATACGGCTCCTTCCCTCTATAGTAATACCTCTATGCCCGTAGCTCTCGCTCTCTTTCAAATATGCTGCATGCTCTCTCTAAGAAAGCCAGAGTGGGAGAAAAGGACTTTCGGTCCTCTGGACTCTCTGTCTCATTCTAATATATTGCGTTCTCTCTAGAGCGAGCCTACGGCTCCTTCCCTCTATAGTAGTAATACCTCTATGCCCGTAGCTCTCGCTCTCTTTCAAATATGCTGCACGCTCTCTCTAAGAAAGCAAGAGTGGGGGAAAGGGACTCTCGGTCCTCTGGACTCTCTGTCTTATTCTAATATATAGCGTTCTCTCTCTAGACCGAGCATACGGCTCCTTCCCTCTATAGTTGTATTAGTGTAGAAAGTGCGTATGCCCTTTCTACACTACGGCGTTAAAGCGAACTTTAAACATTTCGAAGATGTTTCAGCGCCTACAAAAAAGCTATTGGCTACTTGTGTATGTGGATCCATTTAGTTAATTTAATCATTTTTTTTTAAACAAAAAATAATTAATATACTCTTCTATCAGACAAAATTTGGAAAAGTAATGTGTGATTTTTTCAGAATCATCAGTTCTAATCGCATACTAAATTTCAGCGCATATATATATATATATATATATATATATATATGCTAAATTTCCTGTGAGGACTAAAATTGAAAGAAAAGGTATTTCAACAAAAATCAGATATATAAAAAATTAAAACTAGTCAGGCCTCTGGCTTCAAAATTTAACGAGTTCTAAGTTAGGATATAGATGAATTGCATGCAGATTTGGTTCACTGATATGCAAATCCATAAATTTTTTGTAAAAAAAAAAAAAAAACGTATTTTTCGAACTGTAGAACATCAAAAATCATCTTTAATTTGCATCGTTACAAAACTTTTTTCTTCAAAAAGCAAAAAAGTATGAAAAAAGTATTAAGACAAGTATGAAAAAAAAAGTATGAAAAAGCATCAAAAAAGTATCAAAAAGTATGAAAAAGTATAAAAAGTATCAAAAAAGTATCAATAAAGTATCGAAAATATTTAAAAAGTATAAAAAAAGTATCGAAAATATTTAAAAAGTATCAAAAAGTATCAAAAGTATCAAAGAAAGTATCAAAAAGTATCAAAAAAGTATGAAAAAGAATAAAAGGGGACTGGGATCCATCATTGGACATGATAGGATCAGAACAAAGAAAAAAAGAAGAAATATCTTAGAAAAAATATAATTTGTCCAAACTTGTACATAATATACATGAATAAATGCAGTATTAAACTTAATTTACAATTGTTTTCTTATTTATTTGTATCCTCCCTCTCTCAATAGATCTATCACTCAGTTCAAAACGCAAGCTAAGCGCTACTTCCTCGCACAAGAGAGTACATAACATCTTCAAGCAGCATTCGTCACCCATTTCTCGCCTCCATTAATCTCATACTCATACACCGCCCTTCATCAATGAACAGCTAATCAACTTACTACCTGTATCAGTAATTTTGTACAACGTAATGTACATGAATAAAAATTTCTAAAATCTAAATCTAAAAATCTCTTTCACAATGGAATGCCTATAGCGTTCTCTACTTTATTTTTTTTAATTTTTTTTATTTTACAATGTATGCTGATAGAACATTTTCATGAGTTTGACGTTATGTAAAGCGCAGGTTGTCTTGTAGCTTGCATTATGTTTTGTGCATATTGTGACGCACTTGAAATATATTTTTAATGGATAGCCATACTGTTCAATGTTGTGAACAGGAAATTTGAATCGTTGAAGCCATTTCTGTTTTAATGCCCCGATGACAAAAATTTTTGTTGAATCGCGTAAAGCGTCACGAAGCAAGGTTCCAATTTGTGAGTAGTCATGTCCATCGGTTTTCCAGTTCATGCCATGATGATTATGTTTAAGCCAGTTGTTTTCCCTTTGCATTTCTTCAGAGAGTTTTTTCCATGGGAAGGGATTTTTGAATATAAGAACAACAGGCTCACTATTATCGTTGAGAGGAATGATTGCAATTTCCTTTAGAATATACTCTTCTCTGGTTTCCTTGAAACCAGTCATGTCTACTGCGTACTCCATTTTTTGCTGCAGCCTAGACGAGTTTCTTGACATCCCCGCTGATGGGATTGTACTGAACGATACGATCGTGTAAGATCATGCAGTAGGCTGAAGTGTTGGCAGGAAAATCTTTTTTAGCCTCAAACTCTAGACGTACATCGACAGGAGCGTTCTTGAGAGATTCGTTTTGTCGTGAACATTCTCGATGAACATAGGCTTTGACAGCATCGGCTGTGGATCTCTTCCATAGTATGATTTTTGAAAATTAGCATACATATCATAGAGAATCGCATACTGATTGTTATATATGTCGAGATTCATATTGTTGTATGGATAATATTGTGAATTTAAGAAAAGTTTCACATTACTTATCTCACAATGATCAAATCTACTTGCATTCGCAGTTCTTACAGCTTTTCTCTTTGTTTGTAGCCCGAGAATTAAAAAACAAGGTTTCTCCAGTTGATTTAAAGTTTTCACTGTCCAGCCGTGTTTATTCGTGCTTGAGAGAAGAGGATATTCAAATATTTCCCAAGAACGAAAACACATAGAGATGGGATTATTTTTACCAATAAAATTCAATAGCTGAATTTTTTGTTTATCAGATGCAATGACATATGGCATTAACCATTCTATTTTCGTTATTTTTACTTCACAATCTTCATAAGTAGTTGCACCAGCTGTCGTAGTTCCTTCCTGGATTATTGCGTTCAAGTCGCTTCTCGATCTTGTAAGAATGAGCTCATGCTTCATGTTAACTATAATTTTTTTATAGTCTTCTGCAAAGCCCATGATCATACTCAGCGGAATCGCAACGTCAAAGTTTCCCTTTTCATCGACAAACGATTTGTCGTCCTCTTCATTGCCAAGCCAGCCTGCATTTTCTAGCATGTTATTCTGATTTGAATTAAATGAAGTCCATCCTTTCATGATAGTGCTCAAACCAACATTTTTACTTTTATCTATCTCCACAGCATTAATTTCATAACGAATTTCATCAAACAGATGACAAATGCCATTGTTCACGAATTTAGTTTTAGCTGGTGCTGTTGAACCACCTTTGAGTTTCAATTTTCCACATACATGGATAGAACTACGTGATGGTAAGAGACATAGATCTTGATGTTGGATAGAAATACGAATCTTATCACTATTATCACAGCTTAATGATGAGTATGGTTGATGGGCGTGTACCTCGTAATGAGCAATAGACTCATCGAATACGACACCTGATTGAATGCTTAGAATTTCGTCCATTTTTCTGGAAGCAGCAAAGAATTATACACGTGAATTTTTTCCACGAACTTTTAGTCCTAGGCTTTTCAGAAACTGAATGCTCTTCCGTGTTAACGGTTTGAGTTTCTTCGGTCGACTGATGACTCGTTGACATGGTGGCTGACTTATATATGTTCCAGAATTGTAAACGACGCCCATTACACTGATTTGATGTGAAGTCTTATAGTGATTTCCTCTCCTAGAAAATTCACTAAATTTCCATCCTGATCTACAATTCGAATTTGTAGATGATCTATGCACTTGACACTGAGAAGGAACTTCTAAGATTTTGTATCCTGGAGGCACTCTGGGAAAGAACTCATGGATTGTATGAACTTTTTTATTATTGATATAAGCACCTGCAGTAATATTGCACTCAACTCTGAGTGCATTGATTCTCAATATTTTTACAGGTAAATCAGAGCTGTGTTGTATGTTCTCTTTGAGAATGCGAGGAGCAAAGCCAAGGAGACGGCCTATTGAATCGTGAGGTCTGAGATCTATCAGATGACTGCAGAGAATTTCACTTCTGAGAGTATTGTTGTTAGCTTTCAAAGAAAATTCAATTCCTTTGGATTTCAAAGTTTCTTGTAAAAATTGATTGATAGCATCAATCTCATAACTGCCAGTAGGGATTGTAATAATATCTTTTTTGCTCAAATGAAGTTTATTATTTGATAGGTCGACATTGGGAATAGAGTTAAATGTTAAAAGTTCAACTAATCCTAAGACGAAATTCTTATGCTGTGGTAGTTCAATCGAAGGAAAATATTGTACTTCTAAGACAGATGAGTTTCCTGAGAGACTCAGAGTGAAACTATCTTCCATGACTGATCGAACAATAATGAATCCATTTGTCTGCGAGCACCTCTTTTATAGTTTTCCAGCTAAGAAGTAGAGACAAAGATGGCCACATATGAATGAGTCAAAATTTTGATATCTTTTGTAATTGTATTTCACTTCTTTCACGTTAAAATACATCATGAGATCCTTGGGAGGTTTGAAATCACCAAAACTATCAAAATAAAGCACTTCAGAACCTTGCTTGTCAAAGTTAGAGGTGAAAGTTATCCTAAAAGTAGTGGACTAATGGAACTACTATTTAAAAAATATCCGGATGAACTTCTTTTGAGTTCATCAGATCGTGAAAATTATCGCAAGATCCTGGAAGCAACAAATGCTCATCGGAAAAAATACAGCAAAAATGAATCCTTGCGAGGTTCGAGGAGTAATAAATTTAAGAATGTCTTGGCACCAATGTTCCGTAGCACTCCAAATAAAAACAACATCAGCAGCAGTGGCATAGGACTTATTATACCTAAATATAAAATAGCAAAGTAAAATTCTTCTATTGATCTCGTCTACTGGGATGATCCAAACGAGCTTATCGATCGACTCAGATTATTGATTGCTGAACGATCTGCTGGACATAACAATCACGTCAATGAAATCCAATCAATTATTGAGGAATTACGTGAAGCTGGGCATATATATTAATCCACAATTCTCTTATTTGGATCAGTAGCATCATGAGTCTCGGTGTGTTTGGAAGGAAACTTGAGGGCTCGCAAGTGAGTCGCGGTCCTCCAGGCATTGGTTTCAATTTACATCAGACGGTGATTTTGATTTAGAAAATAAGCGGCTTTGCAATCTAGGAGCCCCGCGTGATCCAAACGATGCAATCACCGTGCATTCACTGAAAGTTATCCTACAAACTGAAATAAATTATATAGCTTCTAAACTTGCTGGAATAAGTAAAGTTATAGATGAATATAAGCAGGAAGTTGAAAAACATCAAGTGGAAGTGGCTGAAAAACTGAAATATCTCTATAGAACAACTCAACGTAATTCCGCTGGTGTTAATTATATCATTGAAGAATTGAATAGACAATTAAAAGATCGTATAGAAGAATTTCCAGAGGATTATCATCCGCTATAGACGATAAAGATGGAACGTCAAATAGTAGCTGAAGAGCTGCATAAGCCAGCACGTCGTCGGTACAAGAGAAGAAAATATGTCATACGTGGTATAGATGAGACTTGGCAAGCTGATCTTGTTGAAATGATACCTTACTCTGATGAGAACAAAGGTTTTCATTACTTACTCACTGTCATAGATATATTTTCAAAGTATGCATGGGCCGTCCCTGTCAAGTCGAAGAGTGGTAATGATGTTACTGCAGCTATGAAGTCGATATTGAAACAAGGACGAGTACCGAAGAATCTACAAACTGACCAAGGAAAAGAATTTTACAATTCAAGTTTTCAGAAACTCATGAAGAAGCATAAGATAAACTTATACTCTTCACATAGTAATCTTCATGCTAGTATATGCGAGCGTTTTAATAGAACATTAAAAAATGCAATGTGGTTGGAGTTTAGCAAACAAGGAAGCTATAAATGGTTGGATATTCTACCTGACTTAGTCGAAGCTTACAATTCGAGAAAACATCGTCCAATAGGGATTGAGCCTATAAACGTTACGCAAGCAAATGAGAAAGAGATCAAGAGACGATTTCCAATTGAAATTCCATCAGCGAAAAAACCGAAATTTAAAGTAGGAGATAAAGTACGAATAAGTAAAATAAAAAATATTTTTGAAAAGGGTTACACACCGAACTGGTCTACTGAAATTTTCACGATAACGCGAGTTGTAAAAACAAATCCGTTAACTTACCGCCTCAAAGATTATTATGATAAACCCGTCTCTGGCGGCTTTTATGAAACGGAAATTCATAAAACTATGTATCCTGAAATTTATCTAGTGGAAAAAGTTTTAAAGAAAAGTGGTAAACGCATACATGTTAAATGGTTAGAATTTAGTGATGAGCACAATAGCTGGATAGATAAAAATGAGATTGTTTGATATAAGGTTGTAGTAAATAAAAAAGCAAAAGTATTATGTTTATTACATTAATTTATTCATGTATTATTATGTACAAGTTTTTTGGAAAAAATAAATCGTTTGTAAAAAACAATTGTGTATTCAGTCTTATTTAGTGGAAGATTCAAACTTAAAAGCAGTTCCACCCTGATATTTAAAAAACAAACAGTGTTTATTTGCAGCGCTAGAGAGTGGTTAAAGAACTCTCCATCTTTTAGAATGGCTGATGAAATCTTCTCTGGTAAGAAAATTTGAAAGCTATCATCAAGTTTGGCAACAACCTTCGTTCCGAATCTTGTCTTGACTTCTTTCAGTGCTGTCACCATATATTGATGATCTTTTTCCAAGTCTGTTGCTTTCTTCTTTGGCAAGAACTCCCGCTCAGCAATCTTATTGAGTGCAGATAGATTCATTCTGAAAAATGAGAATTTATGTTAGACAAAATTTCTTAATGCTAAGAATTGAGGGAGAACTAAGAAAATGAACTTACTTATAAAGTTAGGTGAGTCTTGGTTTCTTTCCACAAGGTTGATAGTTCTCAAGCTCTCCGATTTCTCGAATGTGCTCCTCATCGTTGACCGTCCCTTCATATAGCCCATTTCCCACCATCGCGTCTTGTATCCCTTCTCTTTTCTTCCAACAGTATTCACCCCCCCCCCCCATTAATGTTTCTCATTCGTGTATGAACTCCTCCAACTCATCATACTCAATTTTATACTTTTTTCATATTTTTTTTCAAAATATCGTTGTTTTTTCCATTATAAGATAAAAAAAAGTATGAAAAGGTATGAAAAAGTATGAAAAAAGTATGGAAAAGTATGAAAAAAGTATGGAAAAGCATGAAGAAAGTATGGAAAAGTAAGCAAAAGTATGAAAAAAGTATGAAAAAGCATTAAATGTTGTAGTAAAAAATAAAAGTATGAGTCGCTCCTGTTAATATCCATCTGGAATTTGAGTTTATTAGAAAGAGAGAGAGAGAGAGAGAGAGAGAGAGAGAGAGAGAGAGAGAGAGAGAGATTGTCGCTGCTTAAGGCAGTTCTATACCCAAAAAATGCTACCCAAGCATACTGCTAATTCAGCGTAAGCGATTTTTTCAATCATCCCATTATTACAAACAATTTAGCTATAATGCATTTGAAATAGAATAAAATTACCTACTTTTCCCCGTTCGGACATCGGGACCGATCGCTCTGCTCAGCAAACAAAATGAAAAGGTGATTTTTTTTTGTTGGAAAAATTCATATGTTCGAAACTACACATAAACTCACGAAAACAAAAATCATGTTGATAGATCACAGGTCAATCTATATTCCCATTAAAATTTCAAGTGATTTGACTACTTATTACTTTAGTAATAAATCAAAAGCTGAAAAAAATGAGTTTTTTTTGTGTCACAATTAAGATCGTAAAAAAGGCTTTAATGCACTTGAAATTTTGGGAAAAGGTAGATATTTTATGTCAAAACCTTATAGTTTTTTTTTTTAAATATTTGTTGATGAAATTTTTCTTAAAAATTTCTTTGATTCTTCAAAACTAATCAGTAAACTGCTTCAAAAAAAAATCTTTGATACTTTATCATAGCAAAAAATTAATTGTTGTTAAAATTTTAAATGATTTTGTAGATTGGTTCAAAATAATACAATTATTTTTAATTATTTTTATAAAAATAATTTTTATTCATTTTTTTTCACATTTTGATTATATTATATTTAAAAAAATTGCATTAATTTTGCCTGCGACCATCGTGCCAGCAATCTAGTTGAGTTAATAGATCTAAAATATAAAGAAAATTTTTTGTTATTTTTTTATTTTAGAAAGAGTAAAAAAATAATAATGAAAATCTTTTACTTACCAACAAATACGCGATTTTGGCCTCTTTATGCGTGTCGAGCGTCGAAGTGGTGCTTCCTCAGCCATCTCTTCCTCCTTGATGAAGCGTCTCTTCCTCGTCGTCTCAGTCATCTCTTCCTCGTTGATGAAGCCGAAGGTATCGGACGATGATGGTGGCGGTGATGGTGATCTTGGCGAGTCCATCTCTCCGAGGCAGAGGCATGGCTCGCGGCTGTATCTGTAGCAGCGGTAGCGAGGGCAACGCCAACAGTCCTCCCACAGATTGAGACTGTCCTTGTCAGCTCGACACATGGAGCATACGGAGCCTTGTGGCACTTCCGTACCTACAAGCCCCTCCAAACGAGCTATCTCGTCCCGGATCCAACGGAAACGCCGCAGCTTCTCCTCGATGTGCGCCTCCTCACGTGCCAGCTTCTTCATGACTGAAAAAGCAGCAAGTTTTTGCCGCTCAAGTGAAGTGAACGCCTATTGGAGCGGTCGCTCTAGAAAGCTCGCCATGGCTGGGGATGCTGCAGTATACTCTTCTTCGACATCTTTTACAAAATCTTGAAAAACATCGACAAGCTCTTGTTCGGACTTGAGCTCCAGCCTAAGGCGATTGTACTTCTCAACTTTTATTGTATCCAACAGCTTGCGTGCTTCACTAAACAGCACGAAGCTCCTGGTTTGGTACACTAGCAAGATCAGCTGGAAACACAGGCCCTGTCTCAAAACCACTTATCATTCTCGCAGAATTTTCAAAGCAACACAACTTGTAATAAACTCAATGACTGACATGTATACCTGCGCGCACGGCTGCAGGGAGTTCCGCAGACGTATATACCTGTGCGAAGGTCTGATGCGAGCACGGCTGCACACAGTTCCGCAGACGAATATACCTGCGCGCACGACTGCAAGCAGAGGACCGAGAGTTTATTTCCCCCACTCTTGCTTTCTTACTACTATAGAGGGAAGGAGCCGTATGCTGGCCTGTAAGCGGCGGTGATGCTCGCTCTAGAGAGAGAGCACTATATATTAGAATGATACAGAGAGTCCAGAGGACCGAGAGTCCCTTTCCCCCCACTGTTGCCTTTTTAGAAAGAGCGCGCAGCATATTAGAAAGAGAGCGTTATCTCTCTCTCCCTCTGCGCTCTGGTCGCTCTGGCTTGCCGATGCGCTCCCCTCACGTCTCGTAGCTCTCGCTCTCTCTAAGAAAGCAAGAGTGGGAGGAAGGGACTCTCTTCCCCTCTAGTAATACCTCTATGCTCTCTAGCCGAGTAGCACGCTCAGGGCCCCGCTCGCTCTAGTGAGAGAACTCTATATATTAGAAAGAGACAGAGAGTCCAGTTTGGAAAAACGTCGGTGAGAGTGGGGAAACTATCCCACTCTCTCATCGGGCCCAATAGTAGAGAACGCTATAGGCATTCCAAAACATAATAGAGAGAGTGGTCAGAACCATCCCACTTTCTCATCGGGTACTAAAACTCTCTGAGAGGGGGTGGTGGCAGAGAGGGAGAACCCTTCCCACTCTCCCATCGGTACCAAAACACTTTGAGAGGAGAGGGGGTGTTTTAGTATGCCTATGTTTTGGTATGCCTATAGCCTATCTACTAGCCATTATTGTTATTATTGCACACACACACACAGACACACACACACACGTGCGCACACACACGTACACACACACGCATATATATGGGTAGTTCTCTGTCAAATCGAAGATGAACAAATTTTTTTTGGTTCAAACTTTATATGTATGTTCTATAGGATGCCCGTGGCTCCCAATAAAATTTTCAGCGCGATCCCTTTACTTGGCTTCAAGTTATAGCTGGTCAAAGTTGGTGTTTTAAGCGATTTTTGCATTTTTTGCCTATTTTCAACGATTTGTAGCTCATAATGGATGCATTTTTAACTAAAACTACCCTGATACTTTTTTTTGTTAAATTTCCTGAATTTTTCAATAAAAATACTTTTAAAGTCATATATACATGTTTAGGCTACCTTATTTGCATTTTAAACCTTAAAATGTGAAAATCTGAGGGTTCGATCCGGACTCTGACTACTTTTGTACAGTGAAAAAATACCTTTTTATAGTGCAAATGTACCTGTACAAGAGCGAGAATGGCAGAAGCCTTTGTTTTTTGTTTTCATGGTACACCAATAGTGAAAAACCCTCAGAATCGATTCAAATAACTCATAATAGCTGTGACAAAGGACGTCAGATTCCTTTTTACTAACATAAACAACAACTGTGATATTTTTATGATGGATACGTCCTTTGTCTACAGCTATTATTAGTTATTTGAATCATTTCTGAGGGTTTTTCACTACAAGTGTCCCATAAAAGCAAAAAACAAAGGCCTCTGCTATTCTGGCTCTTGTACAGGTACTTTTGCACTATAAAAAGGTATCTTTTCACCGTACGAAAGTAGTCGGAGTCCGGATCAAAGCCTTCGATTATTACATTTTAAGGTTTAAAATGCAAATAAGGTAGCCTAAACATGTATATATGACTTTAAAAGTATTTTTATTGAAAAATTCAGGAAATATAACAAAAAAAGGTATCATGGTAGTTTTAGTTAAAAATGCATCCATTATGAGCTACAAATCGTTATATATATATGCACGTCTGTAGCTTCTCATTTTTATTCTTACATTAAAAAGTTCGAAAAACGCGAAAAATACGAAATTATTAATATTGTAGTATATTTTTAAAGTATTCAACAAAAACAGAAGAGAATATTTTCTGCACGTATAACCTTTTTCTGCGTAAAGATAGAGAATTTAAAATGAGTTTAAAACAATAAAAAAAATCGATTTTTTTACTAAAAATCGGTACCTCCTTCCCTTAAATAATATTGTATATTGCAAGGCTTGAGAGCCTAGTCGGCAGTGCGTCCGCTTAGCATGGAATCTTACTGGCAAGAAAGAGTGTGGAGTACAGTACAGCATAGTCTGACTCCACGAAGTATAGGATGTGCTTAGAGTATATACGCGAGGCATGCGCACTATGCTCGCGTTCGCTCGAGCTTGTCTCGTTGTCCAAAATCGTCGACAACCAGTAGATGGCGCGACGAGTACCATTTTGTGTATTACGACTATTGTAAATTCACATATTACAACACGCCTCTTGAATTCACAAAGTCGTGATATTTTACATTATAATTCGATACATTTGAGTTTTCGATTTCGCATACAATTTGTCATCGCATTTTACATTAATTGAATAAAGAGCATTTCAAGTGAACTTGGGTTTTTACAGTTGAACTTGGCGATTTTGTATGGACATTTTAGATTAATCTTAAACCTTTTCTATTGTTTAGAAACTTTGTCTTGTCCAGACTATTTATGAAGATGTCTGCTAAATTACATTTGGAGTCAACTTTTACAATATCTATTTCGCCCTTTTCGTAGTTTTCATTTATATAATGATATTGCACTTCGATTTGCTTTGAATTTGGAGTGAAATTTCCGAATTTTGTAATTGCAATTGCTCCTGAGTTATCTTCGTAAATAGTTGTTGGTTCATGTAAATTTACATCAAATGATTCGATCAATAAATTTCTTACAAACAATATTTCGGAGACTGCCTCTGACAAAGCTAGATATTCTGCAAAAATTGAGCATTTTGTTACCGCACCTTGTTTGTGAGTTTTCCAAAAAATTACATTACCTGTGACGTTGCGCTTTTTAAGACCAAATCCCTTAGCCTCGCAAACGTCTAAATCTCAATACTACTCTTATTTATCGACTCGCTAGGACTCTTACATCTAGAGGGGGACACACGCTAGGACTAGGGACAGGAATTAGCCTGGCGTGGCAGAGGGTGAAGTCAATAAAAACACAATCAATTGTAATGCTGAATTAAATAATATTATATTGTACTACCTTCCGTCAAGCCTTGCTCGACTACAATCTCGCTTCGACCGCTATCTTCCAGTCAAATACTCGTTACTCGTTGGATTATTAAATGATTAATAGAATTAATACTCAATTACGAAGTCTCATTCAAATATACTCGCGTCAAAAATAATAATTTCTGTTAATAATAATAGTACTCGTTTATTATAATAATTGTATTTAACCACGGTCTACTTCCGCTCGAAAATCAGGCGCAATTGATTATACTACTCGGTTCTCTCGCGTTCATCGCGAATATTCGTAATAACGAGATTTTAGAAGCGAATTCACGTTTCACATCAAAATGGCGGCGGCGTCGGTCGAACGGACCCGGCGTCACCAGAAGATGTCGATTTCAGATTGATTACTGGAGTTCAGACTACGAATACTGCTCTGCGATGGGTCTGCTCATTGTAGATCCATTCCTGAAATATTCGCGGAAGTTAACGTCGCGATCGGCGTCTGCTCTGCTCCACGTATCGGTCGAAAACTCGATCTTTGCCTCAAGGGTAAGCGCCACCCATGCAACAACCGGCTTGTTAGTTATTTGAAAGCCGGAGTTCGTATTCGACCTCAACGGGCTCGCTATA
>CM053170.1:42832284-42889400 GCA_012977825.3 Pteromalus puparum
AGTGGCCGGCGCAACGCTCGCGGTCTTCTCCTTCGCGGTATTAGTGGAGTTTCTACCTGACTCTGCCCTCGTTCTACCCGCTTCCTCGACCGCTATTGGCTCCACGTCCAATACAGGAGGTTCAATGCGTCTCCTAGGGCGGATTCTCTGGTCGTCCTCTTGCAGTCGCTTATAAGCGGCCTGGAGGCGCGCGAACTGTCGTTCCAGAGAATCCATCTCCTGCTGGTTGAGTGGAACGTTAGTAGCCGTCGAGGCTATATTTTTGGCCACTGTACCAGTGGCCGGCGCAACTGTCGCTGAGGACGACTTCTCCGCTGCGTTGGGTTTCGGTGGCCCAGAGCTAAAAATATTTCGCTTTCCAGTGGTCGAAACCGTGACGTCTACAGCCCGCGCTATCTCTTCTACCGTCGACTGGGGTGCCAGTGGCATTGGCGCTACGCTTGGAATCGTCACGGCCGCTGCTTCTTCGGTATTCGCGTCGGCCTCATCCTCAGTAAAATACGCTGTATCAGCGACTAATACTGGTCCACCTGGCAAAACCCCCAGCCCTGTAGACGGTTCATCGACGTCTGGGTACCACGGCACGCTCTCCGCTTGGCCGGTTACCATTATAGTCGCGCGAAACAAACGCTCCGCGCGTTCCTCGGGCGTGCCGGCGGTACTGTACCCGCCCTCCGTGAGGCGTTTCATCACCTCATCCTGAGGTAGCCGTTTAAAATTTCGCAGCGCGGCTCGCAGATCGCGTGACCCTGTTAATAGGTCTCCCATTCGCTTTTTGTACTCCTTATCTCGGACCTCCGCCATTTTGCGGGCAGGCTTGGCGCTACTTTCGCGTAAATGACCCCTTTGGGGGAAAGAGATTTAAGCAGAAAGAGAATTTCGGTGCAGGATTTCTCAACTGCGACGCTACCTGTGCTAAAACCCTCTTGAGCTAATCTAATGTTCCTCTTGACGGAACGGCACAACCTAAATTCTTCCTCAATTCTGCTCAATCTAGGGCCCCCCTTATGGGAATCGACGCACACTCACTCGCGACCCAACACAATATCTCAACAAATATCGTCGCACTACTCAAAACTTAAAACTTAAATGTGCTCGCGATCGAGTCACTGGCGCTACGCTTCTGTCTGCCTCTGAGACACTGACGAACTCACAAAATGGAGTCGCAACACACTCGACCACTCTGCCTTGCCAGGAAATTCGGAAAAAGGGATTTTTGTCGCTACCTAACGTGGCTGCCCCACGTTGGGCGCCATTGTGACGTTGCGCTTTTTAAGACCAAATCCCTTAGCCTCGCAAACGTCTAAATCTCAATACTACTCTTATTTATCGACTCGCTAGGACTCTTACATCTAGAGGGGGACACACGCTAGGACTAGGGACAGGAATTAGCCTGGCGTGGCAGAGGGTGAAGTCAATAAAAACACAATCAATTGTAATGCTGAATTAAATAATATTATATTGTACTACCTTCCGTCAAGCCTTGCTCGACTACAATCTCGCTTCGACCGCTATCTTCCAGTCAAATACTCGTTACTCGTTGGATTATTAAATGATTAGTAGAATTAATACTCAATTACGAAGTCTCATTCAAATATACTCGCGTCAAAAATAATAATTTCTGTTAATAATAATAGTACTCGTTTATTATAATAATTGTATTTAAACACGGTCTACTTCCGCTCGAAAATCAGGCGCAATTGATTATACTACTCGGTTCTCGCGTTAATCGCGAATATTCGTATATAACGAGATTTTAGAAGTGAATTCACGTTTCACATCAAAATGGCGGCGGCGTCGGTCGAACGGACCCGGCGTCACCAAGATGTCGATTTCGTATCGTTACTGGAGTTCAGACCTACGAATACTGCTCTGCGATGGGTCTGCTCATGTAGATCAATTCCTGAAATATTCGCGAAATTAACGTCGCGATCGGCGTCTGCTCTGCTTCCACGTATCGGTCGAAAACCCGAGTCTTTGCCTCAAGGGTAGCGCCAGCCATGCAACAACCGCGGCTTGTTAGTTATTTGAAAGCCGGAGTTCGTATTGACCTCAACGGCGTCGCTAGTAAATGGTTAGAACATTTAACATAGCCAGATCTGTTGGCGCAAGGACTTACTCTCAATATCTCCTTAATTACGTACGCAACTCACGATTTAAACTCAAAGAAATAATACAACGACTCGCAGACTCTCGCGTTAACTACTACTTCCAAAACTACTAACTACTATTTGCTCGCGAATTCAAAGTGGCGGCACTGCAGCTAATAGTAATTGAGAGACGTCCGACGCGGATGAGAACAGCAAACCAAGTGAACGAGACGGAAGTCTCCTCGCGACGCGATGTTCAGCGCGTCCCGGAAAAGGACGACTCGTTACGCCCTCTATAACGGTTTCCGTGACGCGCGCACTTCGTATATCAAGCACGCGACGAGCGCGCCAATTATGAAAATGCGAGAGCGGCCGGTCGCGATCTCATCGTTACTGGGCGTCGCGCGGTGCACGGGACGGCCTCGCGCGCGGCGACATGTCGCTATCAGCGGTGTGGCTAGTGGTGTACGCGAGAGTCTTCACTAGTCGGCTCCGCTCTCGCCGAGCTCTCTCTCTCTCTCCTGCGCGCGCGTCTCCCTCTCCGCGGCGCGGAGTCTCGTGCTCTCTCCAAGCGGCTCTCGCTATCTCTCTCTCTCCCGTTGTGGTCGCGCGGCAGCTGATGCGCGGCTCCGGTGCGCGCGCGTCATTTGCTCCTTGTGTTCGTCCGTGCGCGCTCCAGATCTCGATCTCCTCGTGCAAGTGCGACTCCTGGTGACACCTACACGGTGTTTCGCGATTCCTTGGCTGTACCGGTACAGCAGCGCCCGCGAGGTCCAGCTGGCTCGCCTCGTCGCGGCGCGGCGGCGTCGTCTGCTGCATGGCTAGTGTTATAGTGTTGAGTCGACGTCTCTCCTGTCCGCTGACAGGAGAGGTTAGGAGCTCCGCAGCTCTCGCGGGTTTCGTTCGTGTTGCTGCTTTGTTTATTATTATGCTCTGCTGCAGTGCGGCTCACTGCAGCAGAGTTGCGAATTGTTATTTACTGCACCGAGAGTTGCACAGTACTCGCACTGTTGCCAACTTCTCGGGCCGTACTACGACGCGATTCCTCGTATACGACGTGTAGCTACTCTACACGTCGCATACCATATAATCTAATTACGTATCCACTTGTGGATTTTCTATCTATATTATCGCCTGCGAAATCGGAATCTACCATACAATCTAGTATTTCGCTTTTATATTATCACCATATGTTAGTTTTAAGTCTTTAGTCTTCTACAAATATTTTAAGACTCGCATCGCATACAAATTAGGAGATCATCTACAAATACTAATATATATATATATATATATATATATATATTGTATCTTTGCTTGTATATATTTATGTACAGACAATTATCATAGTTGCTTCTACCAAAGTTTAAACTTTCCATGTATTTATTAAAACAATTATACCAAGCTCTTGGGCTTTCTCTGAGTCCATAGAATGCCTTTTGCAATTTACAAACTTATTATCTCCAGTTTCATAGCCTTTCGGTTCATTAACGTATACTTCTGTATTTACATAACCATTTAAAAATGCCGTCTCTACATCCATTTGTTCAATGAATAAATTATTCTTACAACAATAAGACAATAACATTTTTAAAGTTTGCATTTTTCCTACTGGTGAATAAACATTATCAATGTATTCCTTTTGTTGAAAACCTCTAGCAACTAATCTAGCTTTATAAACATTATTGCTTTTCTTTTTGTACACCCATTTTACATCAATTACCTTTTTATCTTTTGGTCTTTCAATAATTTGCCAAGTATTATTTTTCTTTAAACTATTAATTTCGGAATCTATTGCAATTTTCCATTGTTTATATTCATTTGAGTTTAGTGCCTCCTCAAATGTATTTGGTACATTTGAATCAATGTGATTTATATATATAAAATGAATTGCAGGATTTCCATATCTATTTACAGGACTTTTCTTTTTGTTAGATTTTCTTTGTACTTTTAAGCTTGAGTCATTATTTTCTGCAATATCAAAATTTAATTCGTTATCTCTACTTTCCCCGAAGGTCTGAGTAGAGATAAGAGATTTTGCTTGATTTGAATTTACATCATATTCATTTGTTTCGGATTCCTTTTTCGATATTTCATTTTCTGCGATTTCAGATTCGCTATTTTCCAAATCTCCATCTTTTTCATCATCAAGTTTTTCTAAATAGATAATTTTGGTATTTTCTTCAACTACTTGCACATGTCTAGCAGTAATTACTTTACCATTAACTAAAACTTTATAATCGTTTTCAACAAACCTACTAATACGCCTAGTTGAGCTTTATCATCCCATTTGCCTTTTCGCAAAGCTTCTGGTTCTCTTACAAAGACTCGACTTCCATAAATTTTTAGATTATCTACATTGGGCTTTATTCCAAAAAATATTTCATAAGGAGTTTTTTTCTCCGCTGTATTAGCAATTGTACGATTCTTTAGATAAGCAACAGTTTTCATTATTTCGGGCCAATAACGTCTGTGAATTTTCGCTTCACGCATTAAGCATCTACCTATGTCCATAGCCGATCTATTGTATCGTTCCGGTACTCCATTTAGTTAATGGACGAGGGTCGAGACCATAGACTTGCAAACTCTGGTCTCGAAAATTTTCAAATACATCTGCTAGTAGCAAGACGTCAGTTTTCATGTAGAGGTCAGAATATTCACCAAGTTTTTTAACATTAAATGTTTTCCACACATTTTGTGCATGCTCATAATCTTTATCAGATATATGTGAATCATTAAGAATACTAAAAAAATCATCTTTTTCGGGTAATTCACACTCTTCTAGCTTGTCCCATGAGCTTATATACTCATAAGGTAAAACACCTTTTCTCGTTAATAGATCAACTTGTTCTCTGCTATGATGATTAAACTCTTTATTAACAATTTTATAGTCCTGTAGATATGATGCAAATTTTTCTAGAGAAGAAGGCATGAACCGAAAAGAATCTAAAAAACTGAATTTTATTTTACTATTCTCAACATGTTTTGTGAATGAAATATATTTTTCCTTTGTCAGAGGTAGTAGATCAATCTGTCCTAGAAAATGATTTGATATATCGGATATAATAAAGTGAGCGTCATAGCCACTTAAATTATGAAACACCACTGGTACTATTTTTGAATCTTGATAGTTTAGATTACATGTAGTATGTGCAGGTCCTCGATATTTTCCAGTAAGATGACAGTAATCGCGTACCTTGACATCATTATTTAAACTTTTTTTACAAATATGACACGTTTTTGAATTATAATAATCTGCTATTTCAGCTTGAGATAGAACTGGGATAGGTAAAGGATTCGCATATAAAGCACTTATTTTTTCTTCTATATTTTTTAACTGATCAGCAAACCATCTTGAAGCTTCATGACCTCTATAAAAATCATATTTCGATAAGGAGTCATTGTAACTACATTTAAGATAGTATCCTATACTATAAATTTCATGACTTTGTACTGTTCGAGTGTTAGTTTCCACATCTTGTCTCATTGGTTTTAATAAACATTGACAGTCTGCATATATTATAAACGGTAACTTTTCGTTATAGCAATGATTTTTAAACATTATAATATTATTATTTTCACTGGGAAGTCTAATTCTACAATTATTTAACTTTTTACAATATTCTTCATGTCTCGCTAAATTATCTTCTTTGAAAAAATAATTTAAACATCTATCACATACAAATAGTTTTTTCTTCTGTTTGCTTAAATCATTGATAACAAAACGCGATAGCTGTTTTATGTATACATAATGTGATTTTGTTGCAAACTCATCATCATCATCTAAATTATCATTTGTGAGTAAAAGAAGATTTATATAATTACTCTTTATACATGATGTTAAATAGAGAGGTACAATATTTTTATTGTCTAAGCCAAACACATTTATTGAGATTGTAGTATTTTGTTTCTCGAAATTTGGTATTTTTTTCAATGACACAGGAAATTCAATACCTTTCATATTCAAGGTGTTTTCATATTTAATGTAATTACTCACTCTATTAGGATGATTTTTACGGTCAACAGGATGTAATGCTGATAAAATTGCCCATATGAAGCATTTGTTATCTTGATTTTGAACATTGATGCATGCTTTTCTTTTCTCTATAAATGCTGGTAAGGGTATGTAAGAGCTGCCAGTACGCATTGGATTTAATTTGTTTATATTTATCTGTAAATTTTCAATCGAATGCAGAGTCCAGCCAGAGTCACGTTCCTGAAATTCCTCAATATCTGTGAGTAGAGGTTCAATAACATTAGATTTGAACCATTCGTTTAACGATGATGCAGATAAGATTTCATGATTTTTTGTGTTAAAATATTTTATCTCAATGCACTCTTCTTCTTCAGCACCTTCATTATGCTTTACAGATATTTTTTTAAATTTACATGACAAAACAGTGTTCACTTTTAAGGCTTTGTGTATAGCAATCGTATTTTTTATTCCTCGTGAAAATAATATTGATGCATCTTGTAGAACTTTAAGTACATCAATATGCGTCAAATTTGCTATAACAGCAGTCCTCATGCGATTTTCAAAAGCGTTGTCCATGTCAATCCAACGCACACGATCAGTGATAGTCTTCTTTATTACCTGTACTCCACCTCCACTTTTTCCTTTAACCATAACTTCAAGTCTTGCCTTCATACATTCTACTTTTGCTAAAGTACATAAAATACTTTGTTTTTGTGCAACTGAAAGTTTGTTATTCCTTAAAATTAATATAGACATATATATATATATATATATATATATCGCTCTCTCTCTCTCACACGCTACTGACACTGCAGTCATCTCTCTCTCTCTCTCTCTCTCTCTCTCTCTCTCTCACACGCTAGTGACACTACAGCCATCTCTCTCTCTCTCTCTCTCTCTCTCTCGCTCGACCACACACTCACGCACACACACACCGACACTGCTCTTGTACAGTAGAATCTTATTACGCTACCAATCATTTGCTAGTAGGTTCCTGTTTTACCAACATTTACATTACAGCTCTCTATATTAAATGTTTTATTATTTTTTGAAAAAATATATATCAAACATTTATTTTCATACAAATTAAAGTATTATTATTTATATTTGTTACAAATATATATCAACTTCTGAAAATGACGTATATTATGGATGAATGCTTACAGCAAGTTCAGCTCTTAGAAGAGGTTGAAAAATTATTATTTTCTACTACTGCTGCAGTCGATTTATCCGCCATAACACGGTGGAAAAACCACTTTATTCTATCAATAAAGACTTTTCGAAAGATTTTAAGGAATAACAAACTTTCAGTTGCACAAAATATATATATATATATGTCTGTAGTGTCCCAGCGCGCGTAGAGAGAGAGAGATGACAGCAGTATCACTAGCGGAGGGAGGGAGTGAGAGCGCACGCGAGAGAGAGAGTGAGAGAGAGAGAGAGAGAGAGAGAGAGAGAGAGAGAGATGGCTGTAGTGTCACTAACGTGTGAGAGAGATAATTGTCGCATAAACTAGCAGAATCGGTTCGAGGGCTGGGAAAACTGAAGAAATGTGAGACTGCAGGGTAGAAATCTTAAACGCACTGTCGTTTCTACAAATATTTTTTCTTAAATTTTTTTTAATTTAAAGTAAAATTAATGTAATTTTTACCAGTAAAGTCCCAGCTTTATATTATAAGATGCTTCCTCCAATTAAACTAATAAATTAATGATAATAATCCGTGCAGCAAGACAACTTTAGACAACTGAAATGCATATCGTCTGCAATTTGGTTTAAATAGCATAATAGCTGAGAAAGTGGGGGTAATTTCCATAATGTTTGACGAATATTTGGTCCTGCAAAGAATCTCTGCACCGCACGCTGTAGGAAATCAGTGCACCGAAAATACGCTTCCAGACGCCTGAGTGGAGACTATGGAAAACGCATTTAAAAGTATGAGAGAGAGGGTAGCTGTGTGTGCTCAAAGAAAAATCCGAGGATCTAGCTGTTTCAGTTCGCATCGCGCGCGCTGTAGAGAATCGATGCACTGAAAATACGCTAGAGTGGGGACTATGGGAAACGCATTTAAACGTATGGGAGAGAGGGTAGCGAAGAAAGCGTGAAAAAGAGTTGAAAATCGGTGCGCTTCGGATGAAAATTCGTCTCCAGACGTTTGAGTGGGGACTATGGTAAACATATTTAAAAGTATCAGGGAGAGGGTAGCTGATCTCGTTCGAAAAAAACACAGCAAAGATGTGCCCTGTAGAGGAGTGTAGCATTAAGCTGTATCGGTTGCAGGCACCCTGCAGAGGATTCGTGTAGCGTCAATCTATAGCGGTTGCGGCTCTCGCTCGCTGTAGAGAGTCAGTGCACGGAAAACAAGCCTGCAGGGGTCTGAGTGGGGACTATGGGAAACGCATTTAAACGTACGGCGGAAAGGGTAGTCGAAAAATCCGAGGATCTAGCTGCTCTGCACCGCGCGGGCTGTAGAGAATCGGTGCAACACACCAGAGTGGGGACTATGAGAGATGAGTTTAAAAGTAGGAGAGTGAGGGTAGTCGAAAAATCGAAGGATCTGCTGCACCGCGCGCGTGGTGCGCTTTGATCGAAAATACCGCCTGCAGACGCCCGAGTGGGAACTATGGGAAACGCATTTAAAAGTACGAGAGAGAGGGTAGCTGATATCGTCTAAAGAAACATGAAAAGAAACGTCGCAAGCGTGAATGAATCGAGCTTGAGAAGCTTTTTTATTGGAAGGGGTACAAATTTCGAGTATATTTAAGCAGCCCTCTGCTCCATATTTGTATACACATTTTCGAGTGTATGTAAGCAGTGTACGGTGCTCTACATTAGTTGAGAAAGCTTGCTGTAACATTTGTAAGTATATTTTAAATATTTTATTATTTCATATATAAATTTATTCTTAATAATCAGTAATATTTTCATAGATAAAATGGATTTGATTGTTGATATCCAGGGATTCAAGGGACAAAACGGCCAATTTATAATCAAGGAGTTGGCCTACATTGATCCCAACGAGCCAGCAGCAGTAGCTCAACTAGCAACGTTTCAACCACCGCACTCTTTGCACGATTTGCCGAGCAATATCCAGTGTGCCAATCTATGACTCAAGTATTCTTTCCACGGGTAAAAGTGGAACGATGGTGACCTTCCATATGAGAAGGTAGCTGAAGTTTGCTCCAGCCTTCTCGACTTATCACCGATAAGAAACGTGATTGTTTGGGTAAAAGGTGCGCAGAAAATCGAGTGGCTGCAGTCATATTTCCCGGACGTCCGTAACATAGAAGATCTCGGCTGTCCATCCTTAAAGACACCAGGACTTCGACCTCCGCTGGTGTCTACGCATCACCTTCCTAACTGGCAGCAGAATTGCGCTGTTCAAAACGTTTGCGCAATAAACAAGTGGCTCCGCGTTGTACGGCGAGATTTTATCTTCCCACTGCATTTCTTTGAGGAATATTATTCCTCATCTGATTCTGATACAACAACGTCAACATTGGAAGAATAATTTATTATGTGAGTATAATATGCTCTTATAAATAATACATAAAAAATATAATAAGCATATATATATTGTTTCATTATTTTTTCAGAATGGAGTCACTAAACGCTGTGGCAAAAGCTCCACCATTCCTGCCTACGAAAAAAATTAAGGATTTGGAGATCAACAAGAAGTATAAAATATCCAAATGTAAGAAAGTTCAGACAAAATTTGGCGCGAAGACGGTGCTGGAGTTGGATGCAAGTTTCGACGTTTTCACTGCCCACCAAAGTGAACCCTTCCTCATGGAAAACTTTGCGACGAGGAGAAGTTGAACAGCAGGAGAAGAAACTAGAGATGTCCTATCCTCAACACTTGGTAGAACATATTGAATTTATTTAATAACAATGTATCTCCATTACGTATATATTAAGGATTTTCTCAATTATCGGAGTGTTTATGTTAAATTCTTTTTTACTGCTTGCAAAGGGATATCCTAGGCTTAGTAAGTTTTTTCCTATATTAAGGTTTTGTATACACTCTTACATAAGACAGATTATTCAATTTAAAATCACAATTAATCACTATTCGGATTCACTTAAGTTATAATGTACTCTAACGCGGTAACGCTTTTATAACTTGTTTAAGATTCGTATTATCAATTATAAGTCACAATTTAATACTATTAGATTCACATAAGTTTTATAATGTACCTCTAACGTTCTAACGTGCTATTTTTATATAATATATATTATATACAATTATATATATATATTATGACGGGAACGATGTTAACTGCTCAATCTCCCCAGCATCAAACATAACTAATATTAGAATATGTTCTAACACCTTACAGGCCATGTTACAGGCGGAGCGGAAGAGAACGTGAGCGGAGAAAGCACGGTAGGTGAGAGAGAGAGAGAGAGAGGAGAGAGAAGGAGGAGAGAGAGAGAGAGAGAGAGAGAGAGCTCGCGCGACCGTACCGCGATCTGCCCGGCTGTAAGATTCGCTTCGGCTCGCAACGTGTGAGCATCGTGTGCGAGAGACTTCCTGATATCCGCGCGACTGATCGTTCGGTGAGGAGGAGTCGTGCCTCGATCCAGGCACGAAAACCTTCCGCAGGGCCGGTCGTGACTCCGCTGTGCGTGCAGCTTCTGGTGCGACTACGCTCGTCCCGGCTTCCGTTCAGCGCCGACATCTCGCCCCGAAGGAGACGTCCTGTGCTCGAGTCAACTACCAACTTCTGTAAGTCAGCTCTCTATCCATCTCTCTCTCGCCAGCTTCCTCCCGGTCTCTATTCGTCCTCTCGCCTGCGTTTCGCACACCCGTGTGTGTGCGCGTGTAACCCTTTATCTACCGAACAATATATTTTCACTTCTTAAACGCTAATTCTTGTGTTGTGACTTAGAATCCCAGCCCGATTCCTTATAAGATCCCCGCCGCCTCCGCGGGCACGCGTATCGCTTCTCGATACACGTGCATAAAACTGCAGCTAGCCAACCCACGATCTTGGCCGATCCACCTACGAACTCGATAATACCCGAGGAAACGAGACTTGGTCTCGATTATTACGCGGTTGTCTCTCCGCTCCGGTAGCTGCACTGCACGCAGCTAACGTCTGCGCGGCTATCGACACCGAGCTGAGCAGCCCCGTTACAATATAGGCGATAACTTTTAGCTTAAGACTATGTATTAACTTTAAGGATTTTTGATATGATATAATTACAAAAAATGTATTTACATAGAAAATTTAACAACAATGGATTGATGGATGAGTGTAGAGTTTTTGTAGTCGATAAATAATGGCACACATTTATACTTTGTTTAGCTGCGTACTTATAATGGCATTGTAATAGTCACATCAGCGTATAGGTTAAGTAACTATATATATGTATACGCACGGTATTTCACATTTCCTTAGACAGATTGGAGTTGTATGTGTATGTGAAGAATTTATTTTAAGGTTTTTTTCATACGTATGTTTTAGTAATAAGAATATATATTCATGCGATTTAGTTATAAGAATATAATAAAAGTTTTTATATATGTTTTAGTTATAATACAATATGTATACTCATATAATAAATAAGGATTTTAATAAATAAAACAAAAAATATATAATGAATAATGGATTTCTATTTTGTACTTATTCCTAGTAGCATCAATAACTGATGAAGAATTCGTGTATGTCAATGAATATTATTAGAAGGTTGGCAAGCACTCGGGATGGTCAGATGCTTGTTATCCAGCCAGTGTACTGACTCTTGAACCAATCAGCCATGTTGAAATTTTAACCAATCACGTTCGATAAAACAGGTTGGGAGCGTGTCAGTACCGGTACCAATTTCGATAAAGTAGATTCTACCGATGCTCACTCTGCGCTATGGAGGGGGATCGGTAATGGAGGCGCCACCGTCGACAACACTGGGGGGCGCCACTGCTGGCAGCCCGAACGATATGCAATGCTCTGCCGGTAAAACAGGGACCTACTAATATGAGTTACCATCCGTTGGTATTTGGTGGCGCAGGACTCGTGTGGCGCAGTATCAGTCTTGCCCCTACTACTGCTGAGTACAGATAGTAAAACATAGCAACGTGCTCGGAACCCCTAGCTCACATCGATGGATTGCAAACTGCGAAGTGCGACATATAGAGATCGAATCGACAGCGTGCGTGATCCACGGATAATCGATCGAAGCTTGACCGTAACTTCGCCAAGTTTTTGCTTACTGGAGTTCTACAAAGATCCCATTGGCTTCAATTCTAACCTCAACGACCATTTTTGCTTGCACCAGAACCATACACAAAGGCAACACAAATTGATATAATAAGTAAGATCTTGACTGTTCTCGTCTTCCACAGGCTTAGAGCGCTTGTTTCCCCAAAATTAGCAGAGGACTACGAGGCCTTCTTGTTCTTCCACAGGCCGAGAACGAGTTTGAGATATCCGACTATAATAACGATCTCACCGAGTCCGAGGACGATGAAAATGACGAGATCGTCGAGGACAATGAGCGAGAACTTGCGTATATAGATCGTCTTTGTATGAAGATGGAGAATAGCCACACAAGCACGCCGGATCTGGGACCGGTACAGGACCCCCGGCTCACAACGATGGATTAGACACTGGACATCGACAAATTGCATCATCAGAACATGCTGGACTGCCACATCAAGAGCGAGACCGATAGTGTCATCAGTGGCCTCTCGAATCTTAGCTCGGTCCTCAACTACTGCAGGAGCTCTCTCCACTTGTCCTCGACGACGAACCTGTCGATGTCGATGGTTGTTTGTTAAGCATCCAACAAA
The DNA here is from genome assembly GCA_012977825.3 of Pteromalus puparum. Taxonomy (NCBI): domain Eukaryota; kingdom Metazoa; phylum Arthropoda; class Insecta; order Hymenoptera; family Pteromalidae; genus Pteromalus; species Pteromalus puparum. The sequence goes on from CM053170.1 coordinate 42,845,139, forward strand.
GACAGTTAATATTTGTCTGAGTTTTGTAAAGGAGCCTATGTTTCCACAGTAATATTTGATGACATGCTTACTTAGTCTTATGATATGAAGTCTCTTATAAAATTGAGAAATCTCTGCGATGTAAGATTTTTTGTCAGACTTGAAGCTAGATCATGAATAAAGTTTTAAAGACAAAAAATTTCTGTTGATGTTTGAACATATATAATATAAGTTATACAATATAACTTAATAACCTATTATGCTCAATCAACTATCATTAAACGGTTCTGTTGTCTTATTTTTTTTATGACTCTTTTATTGGTTTTGATATAATATTTATAGTGGTAAATGTAGAGAAAATCTTGTATAAAATGTATATGTCAATGTCATTCATAATTAGAATTAGATGTTTATTGAATATAGAATGTAGTGTTTTCAAAAAATTCTGCATTGCGATATTTTTCATGTGAGAATAGTTTACCTTTACTAAAAATTAGTAGTTATTATATAATTTTTAGATATTGCGATTTTATGGGATCAATCATATTTGGTTGTAGACTCTATCTAAAATATTTCTCAATTTCAAAGTATTCTTTAAATACATTTTATTTTGTAGATTAATTATATCAAAATTTTATCAAATTTTGGTATTTGTTTAATAATTTTTGCATGTATGTATACGTATTCTAATGTAGATGATCTTTCTATAAAAAATATTGCGCATAATTAATCCTGTAATTGAAAAATAAGAATAATTCGTAAATGTTTGTGCTTCTCATAGAAAAATTTATCTTGATTACTTTATTTAAAGTTTATAAAAAATAAAAATTACGTTTAATTTTTTATATATTTTTTTATTCTGTTATTGAAAATTTTATTATAGAAATTATGTGATATTATAGGTTAGGATTAGCTGACATGCAGTGTGGTTTATCTATGGGTATGCGATTGCTGAAAAGTTAAGTATAAGGAGTACGGTGCCGAAAGAATGGATATTAATATTATTTTTCTAAGGTATGTATTAAAATTAATAATTTTATTCTTTTAGAAATACATTTTATCTATTTTGAAACATTGGTAGAAGAAGTAGTATTTTTTCTCTTAAGCCATTTTTGAATATTTAGTGGTTCTTGTTGGTGTCGCTCGAGATCTATAATTATTCAAAGGTTTTATTATTTAATTAATTTATTTGTAAATGATAATTAATACCTATTTGCTTATTATTACTTTACCTTTTGCTTTATAAATTTTATTAATCACTGCTGGTATTGGCCTTGATGTTAGAGGTGAATTATTATTACCTGTATTTATTTATGAGAGAGCCATTAGAGTTTTGTTATTTTTTAGGATATAATAAATAGTAATAATAATAATAATAATAATTGGAATAATTATTAGATGCTGCTACCTGTTGTTTGTCTTGCATAGTTAGTCCATGAGTTTGATTCTTGTTTTAAATGATTTACTTTTTCTTCCAATAATTTGTTGTATTTTTTATTTGTAACTTCAAGTTCTTTTTTGTAATCTTTTATTATTTTTTGTTGGGCAATTATTATATTTTGCAGTATTGTAACATCTTTGATTTTGCGTACTTGTTCCTTCTAAAATATATGAAAGATATTTTAAAATTTTTTCATTTTCAAGTATTTTTTGTTATAATAATAATAAATTTTAATAGTTTTTAAAAGAAAATTACCTCTGATTGAGTTGTTGTTGTCATTGTTTTTAGTATTCTTGCGGTATTTAATAATGAAACTGCTTTTGGCCATTGAGACTCCCGATATATTTTTTCGAATTTATTTTGAATAAGCCGTTATAGAGTTTTTTTTGCGCTAGCCATGAGATGTCGCATTTTCTTGTTCTAATTACGGGTTTTGACGGTTTTTGACAGTTTTGACGATATTAGATTTGCAGAGGTTTTACGGGCCGGTACCGTCAAAAACTACCACCGAGTATTTACGTGTTTTGGTCGTTTTCTCGGTCATCGTATAGTGAAGAGATTTAAATATTTTGAAATTGTAATAATTGGTTTTATTTATTTTCTATAATTAGAGTGCAGAAATTTGTATTTATTATAATTATTGTAATGTTATATTTGTAAAGATAAAATGTATTTTTTAGAGGTTATGGTGTGTAAAATTCTAATATGATTAATTGATATAAATATATTAAAATCATTAATCATCAAGGTATGAAATTCATGTAAATGTTTTATTTTAGATGCATTTAAATTGAAGCGGTTCAGATAATGAAGACGGTAATGAAGATGGTGATAACGATGAAGATTCAGATGATGACAGTGAATTGGATTAAGTCGAGGATAATGGTGTTATTATTAATAACACTAAAATAAATCTGGTGGTGGACTCTTTCTTGGACTTCAAGGAATGTGCGCATAAGCTGATGAAGATGTAGCTGATACCAGAGTAAGAAATTGAACTGTGCAACGTGTTTTTGGATTGTGGTACAGAGATAAGAATTTATTAATCAGGGTAAGTCAACTTTCTATATCGATATGTAGGATAATCAACTTTATTCGAGGTTTGGTAAGAAGATGTTTAGAGGGAAGAGGTTGTTCTATTGCTTCCTTCCTAAGGAAGCCTTGTAATAGTGATTTTTTGAGTTTGTGTAAAAACATGTAGAAAGTGTGTTTTGATGTATTTTTAGTCGAAAAATAGTGTTTTTAGAAAATGTCCGTATGGATGTGTGTGTGTGTGTGTGTGTGTTCGTTCGTCGACATCTGTATCTCAGCTTCTACTCAGTGGATTTTGATCAACCAACTCCCATTTTCTTCGTTTTTACTATAGCATGATGGGAAAACAGTCCGTTTTACATTTTGTAGGCGTGTTTTATTTTATAGCGATTTTTTAGTTTTGAGATTTCAGTTTTCTCCGATAAAGTTATTGAAAAAGTTAATAAAAGTAAATTGCTTAATATGCACATGAAAGAGAATAAAATTACCTATCTTTATACCGCGGAGAATTTATATTATCTTTCGTCGTTCTTTTATTATACACCATAAAGTGAAATTTTTTTAAATCGTTATAACTCAAAAACTAAATAGTGAATCATTCTAAAAAAATACATGATTATTGAAGGTAATTAGAACTATGTACCACTTTAATTTTAAGTCAGTTCATCAAAGAAAAACATCATAAACTGAAAAAAGGCGTTTTTCTATGGGAGACGATAACTGGAGTAAAAAGGCATTAATCGAGTTCAAACTTTGGATTTAGTTAGTATTATATAGCTTCTTGATCCCTATGTTTGGGTTGTTTACGAAACCAAATAGTTTCGAAGATATGAAGCTTCAAAATTTGTTTTCTTACCCTGTATACTATGAACCGTTATTTTTACGTGACGCGATAACTGGAGTAAAAAGGCAATAATCAATTTAAAATTTTCGATTTAGTTAGTATTATATAGCATCTTGATCCCTTTCTTTGGGTTGTTTACGATACCAGTTAGTTTCAAAGATATTGAGCTTCAAAATTTCGTTCCTCACCCTGTATATTTTGCATAATTGAAAACTGCATCGCTTATATCTCTAGTGTCCTCACAGTGGCGGGTGGGTTATATAAACAATAATAGTTAATTAAAATAATACTTAGTATAAGTATATTACGCACCTATAGGCCGGGAAAACAAAGAATGTTTTAAATCGCATGTGTAAACATTTAAGTGCAAATTCGCGGCCGAATAGAAACTTCTCTGGGTCTGGAAGAGACAATTTGAAATTTGAAGGCACGCGTACCAAACCAACTTTTTTGGGTTCCTTAGGCCATCCAGAACACGAAAAACTTTGCGTTCCCGAGATTTCGAAATACTTATTTTTTTGCCGGGCAGTTTAAATTGTCTTATGGGAAATTAACATGGGAAAGATAAACGGAAACGAGCCATTGCTCAATTGTGCGTACTCAACGTCTGGAGGCGCAATCGAAAAATGTGTATTAATATGATCAAAGTATCGGAAGAAAGCTTTAATTTGAGCCCCGGTGGGTTAAAAATAGTTGGCTAGATCAAAAGTTGTCTAGGCTTGAAAATAGCGAAAAATTATGAAAACTTCGATTTTCTACGAAAATTGGTGATTTTTCCCATTTTTTAAATCTGCATAACTTTTGATCCGAGCGGTCAATTTTAACCATTCGGCCCTCAAATTGAAGCTCTTCTCTTCTACTTTCTTTTTCAAAAATGTGGATTAACATTTTACCGGTTTCATCAGCTATATATATGCTTATCAATTATGGCTGTTTTTTGACCTTTTTCATTGCCTTGTTCAAATTTCAAATTGTAACTTTTAGACCCAGAGAAGTTTTCACTCGGCCGCGGATTTGCACATAAGCAATCCGACCATTCGTTATTCCCGCAGCTGTGGTGAATTCGCTATTTTATGTGCACAGCAGTCGGAAAGTGACATTTTCCCGGCCGCTGGCACGTAAAATGCTTTAACGATATCTCGAAACGTTTTGTTTCAACAGATAATGATAAGGTATACAAAATTACAAATGCTATATTTCATCATGGTAATAATATCAATTCTCCTGAATTACACGAATTTGTTGAGGAAAAATAATAAATGGATAAGAGTCGAGGATTTGAATATAACAAAACAAAATTGGCCTAGGTACAGCAAAGATGCTTATCTTGTTTTATTAGAAGAAATGTAATTCATTAAATAATATGCATTTATCAATAATTGAAAAATAATTTTAAATAAAAGTAAAAATCAATATTTTCGAATAATATTGCTTTATTTATCCTGTTGCAACAGAAATATATCATTAATATAAATCAGATGGAAAGTATAACTTATCCACTTCATTCAGTTTAAAAAATATTATGCGATTGGGGATACCACTTTAAACAAAGTTTTATATCATCCATTTTAAGACTTCTATATGTAAATCCCATTAAATAGTGAGATATAAAACATTGTTTTAAGGAAATGTAATAGAAAATAGAAAAATACGTCAGCTTAGTTAATAGACAAATATTGAGATAAGAAAACGCGCCGAGATATCTACCGCTTGGTGATGAGGAAACGATATCATTTAGATGTAATTAATACAAAGATTACGTTAAATAAAATATTTTAAAGTATTAGTAAATAAGATGTTAGGTAAAAAAGGGAGGGTGATGTCTCTTGGAGATCAGTTTAACAATTAGCTATGCAAGATATACGAAAGAAAGGTAGGGAGAGAGAGAGAGAGAGAGAGAGAGAGAGAATTATATATATGTAATTGATTCAAAATAATTGTATCCATAAAAAAAAATGATAGAATTATATATGAAGTAAAAACAATTCTGATATTAAGCAATACATAATGTTGAAGGAAGCTACGTGCCAAAGAATTGGCAGCGGTTTTTTTTGTTTTACGCCAAGAATTAAGATTAAAAGTGTAAAATTAAAATGGGGTTTTAATAATCTTGATTTGGCTTTACAGTTGCTGGATGAGGTTACAAAAGTTTTTGAAAATTTTTGGATAAAGAAATGTTCAATTTTGATATTATTGTTCAGTGACTAGTTTAAATATAGATTTAATATTGAGCAATCAAAGTTGTAGTCGTTAGTTTTATACATATTTGAAACTTCAAAAATGTTTTTATTTATAATTTTTGTTGGAGCGGAGGGCTCGAAATGAATGAGACGGGTGGATTGAGGTGGAGAATGGCGTTTATTGTGACACTGTATAGGCGTGAGACGTCCGTCTCCACAGGTAGCTGGAACTGTACTGATTTGAGGGGGTAGCGCGTGGGCCCGTGCAGAGGGAGAGCGGAAACGGTGATGGTGAGAGCCATCTAGTGGGCTGCCCAAGAGGCCTCTGGGCAGGGCGCGAATATTTGAATCCAACAATTTTATAGTTAAATACTGAAAATTCAGCTTAAACAGAGAAAATTATCGATAATTTTGTTGTTCTTTAAATTTTTATGTATAGTTCAGTAATAGATACTGTTCTTTAGTCCCTTTAAGTACTTCTAATATTCTAACATGAATCAATTATAAAATATTTTTAAATTCAGTTGAGTTTAAGTCATCACTATTGTTATTTTTATCAAAAATGTCTTGCAGTGTTGCTGCCACAGTTCTGTCAGAGACTGGGATTCTGGAGAGATTCTGGATCAAATATTTAATATTTTTCATTTTATTTTAGCTGCCGAAGTATCATTATGATGATTCACATCTTTGTATTACGTTGAGAGAACAGAAGCACTAATCCAATGGGTGGTATGAGCGGTTTTGGAACACTACAACACTACTACAAAGTCGTAATTACACACCGGGTCGTGGGTTTGATTCCCGGTGAAGTCACTCGGATTTTTTCTGAGTTATTTTCAACGGGAAAAGTACCCAAGACACCGGCTGTTTCGAGGCAGGTTTTTCCCCGGAATTTTCCTTCAGTGTAATTCCGGGTTTTCCCTGCCTCACAGGCGTTAAGCGAAACAGTGGTAGGGACCATAGGCAAGGCAGGAATTAAAAAGGTAGCCAACCCGATGCACTAGGCAGGGAGCGCCGGCCTGACCGACGTGGAGCTGGTCTAATACACGGGACCTTCTCCGGGGAAAGCTACACTGAGANGTTTCATTTTATTCACCCATTTCCAATAGGTTATGGGCCCAGATAACGTTGTTTAAAACTGTGTTATTAATAGTGTATATTTAAATTTATCTTACGTGTGATTTTGTGTGCATAAACTTTTAAATATAAACTTGAAATATAGACAGTAGTTATATTTTTATAACAGTGATCATGGAACATTCTAAACTAAGAAGAAATATAAAACCCTTTGATGGAGATCGTTATAGTGTGTGGAAATTAAGAATAAGAAATTTATTAAATGAATTTGGTGTGCTTAAAGTGATCGATAACATAGTTCCTGCAGAAGCCAGTGATGATTGGATTAAGGCAGAAGGAATTGCTAATAACTTAACTGTAGCATTTGTTAAAACCAGGCTTTTGGATCATAAAGTTAAAGTTAAAAACAGAAAGTAGAGACACAAGTGCAAAAATTTTAAATATAAATTATAATGACACACAAAATCATAATTTTAAAAGAAATAATTTCAAAATTATAACAATAAAAAGCAGTCGAATTTTAAGTCTAAAAACAAGAGTAATATGAAATGTCATCACTGTGGAAGAAGAGGCCACAAAATGAGCCAGTGCAATTATTACAAGAAAAGTCAGCAGTATAATCAACAGAACCAAAGAACCATTCAAACAGTGCAATTAACTGAAAATACTACAAATGACACTGCAAATAGTTTTGCATTTATGGCTGGACATTATAAAATAGCAGATAACAAAAATTTAACTTTTCTACTGGATTCGGGAGCTTCTGATCATTTTATAAATAATGACAGTTATTTCTCAAGTTGCTTTGACTTAAATCCACCATTGAAAATTGCTGTAGCCAAGAATAAAGTTTTCATAACAGCAAATAAGAAGGGAACAATCAACGTAGTCACCATCATGGGAATCAAGTGCGTTTTGGAGGACGTTTTCTACAGCCCTGATGTTCCGCATAATTTACTGTCAGTCACCCAGATGCAGAAGGCAGGATTGACAATTATTTTTGACGACCAAGGAATTAAGATAAGTAAAAGTGGTAAAATTGTTATGATTGGAAAACATATGACGAGGAACAATGTTAACTCGTCATAACCTCCCCAGCATAAATATATGATGTATAATAATGTATTACAGCTCTGTTACAGGCGAACGGCAGAGAGTGGAGCGGGAGAAAGCACGGTAAGTGGGGAGAGAGAGAGAGAGAGAAAGAGCCTCGCGCGCGTGCCGCGTCTCGCAGAGAGATAGAGATTCGTTTAGACTCGCAAAGAGTAAGCATCGTGCGCGCGACTCCTCGATTCGAGAAAAGACCGATAACTTTGTGAGAACGACGTGCGAAGGCTCCTGGTTTACGACTGCAACCCAGAGGGTCCGACAACGACTGCGCCTTGCCCGAGGTCTCCGTGCGACTCCGCTACGTCCAAGGCTTCCGAGCGATTCCAACCACTCGCCTGCGAAGGAGACGTCCTGGGGCTGAGCCGACTCTCGTCTACTGTAAGTGACAGCTCTGCATCTCTCTCTCTCACCAGTGCCCTCCCGGTCTCTAACTGTCTCGCTCGTCTGCGTCTCGCACACCCGCGTGTGTGCTCGTGTACCTACTTTTTCACTGAACAATATACTTTACATTTTCTACGCTACCCAGCGTGTTTTGATTGAACACCGGTCCGTACTCCTGTTAAGTTCCCCGCCGCCTCCGCGGGCACGCGCATCGCTTCACGGTGCACGTGCGAACAAACTGCAGCTAGCCAAAATACGACCTTGGCCGGTCCACCTACGAACTCGATAATACCCGAGGAAACGAGACTTGGTCTCGATTATTACGCGGTTGTCTCTCCGCTCCGGTAGCTGCACTGCACGCAGCTAACGTCTGCGCGGCTACCGACACCGAGCAGAGCAGCCCCGTTATAAACAATTAAATAATTTAGTTGCAATTAATTTTAAAGTCAATAGAAATACGTTCAAATTTAATGGCTTTTAAGTAAATTGTGTTATGAATTGCAATTATAAATTATGGCATCAACGCTTAGGCCATATAGGAAAATCAAAATTCTTAGAAATGAAATATAAACAACTGGTCGATGATTTTAACATAATCGAGAAAGTGATGCCTATAGATCACTTATGTGAAGCTTGTATAAACGGTAAACAAGCACGATTGCCATTTCAGAAATCTAAAAATAAAGATTATGTACGTCGTTCATTGTTTATTGTTCATTCAGACATTTGTGGTCCGATCACTCCTTCTACAGTTGACAATAAAAATTATTTTGTTTTATTTGTTGATGAATTTACACATTATTGTGTAACATATTTAATTACATACAAATCAGATGTATTTTCGGTATTTCAAGATTTTGTTGCAAAAAGTGAAGCACATTTTAATTTAAAATTAGTTAATTTATATATTGACAATGGTCGAGAATATTTATCAACTGAAATGAAAAATTATTGTGTTCAAAAAGGCATTAGCTATCATTTAACAGTTCCACGAACTCCTCAATTGAATGGTGTATCAGAGCGTATGGTTAGAACTATAACTGAAAAAGCACATGCAATAATAAACGGTGCAAGTTTGCAAAAAGTATTTTGGGGCGAGGCAGTTCTTACTGCTACGTATTTAATTAATTTAACGCCAACCAAAGCTCTGAAATGTGATAAAACACCATATGAAATGTGGCATAGTAGAAAGCCTCAATTAAAATATTTAAGAGTATTTGGCTCGACTGTATATACACATAATGAAGTTCGAAAAACTAAATTTGATGAAAAATCATGGAAAGGCATATTAGTCGGATATGAGCCTAATGGGTATAAAATATGGGACGTGAAAAACGATAAATTCGTTGTAGTTAGAGACGTGATTATTGACGAAACAAACTACTTAGTTACTAGACCACTAATGGAAAGTGGTGAAAATGAGAGTAAAGAAACTGATGCATCTGACATGAGGTCAAAATCAGTAGATAAATTGCAAAATTCTGATAAAGATAAATCAGAAATGTTTATGAAATCTGATAATGATAAATCAGATATGTTTGAAAAATCTGATAATGATAAATCAGATATGTTTGAAAAATCTGATAATGATAAATCAGATATGTTTGAAAAATCTGATAATCATAAATCAGATAGAGAGTTAGGAAAATCTGAAAGAGAAAATTCAGATATTTTAAATAAATTTGATAATAATAAATCAAATAATAAGATTAAAAAACAAAGTGTTTCGAAGTCAATAGAAAAAGAGATAGTTGATAAAAATCCCATAATAAATAATGAGTCTAGAAGGAGTGAGAGGATAAAACAAAAGCCACCTATGTCTTATAATGAATATAATATAGAGTATGATTATATTATGATAGCTGAAACTCTAGTAAAAGATACTCCTGTATCATTTCATGGAATAAAAACTAGAGATGATAGATTAAAATGGGAAGAAGCCATTAATGATGAAATTAATTCGTTAATTATAAATGAAACTTGAACATTAGTACCAAGACCTAAAGATAGAAATATTGTTGATAATAAATGGATATTTACTATAAAATATGATGAATTTGGAAATCCATTAAGGTACAAAGCTCGTCTTGTTGCTCGTGGTTTTAGTCAAGAATACTTGATTGATTATAATGAAACATTTGCTCCAGTAGCAAGAATTTCTAGTTTTAGATTCATTGTTGCATTTGCTAATCAATTTAATTTATTACTACATCATATGGATGTTAAAACTGCATTTTTAAATGACATATTAAAAGAAGAAATTTATATGAAAGTTCCTGAAGGAGTCAAATATAATGCAAATCGNCAAGTATGCAAATTGAATAAAGTTTTGTATGGATTAAAACAGGCAGCAAGATGTTGGTTTGAGATGTTTGAAAAAGCTCTTGTTGAGAAAGGCTTTCAAAATTCATCAGTTGATAGATGTATATATATATATTAAATAAAGGAAATATACACGAAAATGTATATGTTGTATTATATGTGGATGATCTTGTGATTGCTACGGCTAATATTAAAGTAATGAATAGCTTCAAAAATTATCTTATGAATAAATTTTCAATGACAGATTTGAAAGATATTAAACTATTTCTTGGTATTAAAATAGAAAGAACATTAAATAAAATATCTCTGGATCAAAGTGCTTATATAAAGAAAGTTTTAGAAAAATTCAAAATGTCAGATTGTAATGCAGTTAGTACACCACTTCCTAGTAAATTAAATTATATAGATTTAAATTCTGATGAAATGTATGATGCTCCTTGTCGTAATTTAATTGGATGTTTAATGTATGTTATGATTTGCACACGACCTGATTTGAGTGTTGCAATTAATATTTTAAGTAGATATACAAATAAAAATAATAAAGAACTCTGGCAATGTTTAAAAAGAGTTTTAAGATATCTAAAAGGTTCAACAAATATCAAATTAAATTACGTAAAACGGAACTATAATGATTTTATAAGTGGTTTTGTAGACTCTGACTGGGGTAATGACCCATTTGATAGAAAAAGCACAACCGGATATTTATTTAAGTTATTTGAAAATTGTACGATTTGTTGGAATACTAGAAAACAAGCCTCTGTAGCTGCTTCATCTACAGAAGCTGAATATATGGCTCTTTATGAAGCTGTAAAAGAAGCTCTTTGGTTAAAATCATTGGCAACTAGTATAAAGATTGATATTTCAAAATCTATAATAATTTATGAAGACAATAATGGTTGTATCAGTATAGCAAGCAATCCTACCAATCACAAGAGATCAAAGCATATTGATATAAAATATCATCTCTCAAGAGAGCAAGTTGAGAAAAATGTAATAAAATTGATGTATGTTCCTACAGGAAATCAATTGGCAGATGTACTGACCAAGCCGCTGCCTGCAGTTAAATTTCTGGAGTTCAGAAAAGAGATGGGCTTGGAGTAAAATATATAAATGTATTTACATATAAGTTTTATGATGTAAAACATATATGAAATGGTCTGATTAGGTTTTTCTGGGTTTCCCTAATCCTCGCAATGAATGTTGGACCATATGTAATTGTTCCCCAGAAACTGAGTAAGCACAGAGAAGGAAGCACGTATATTATTATTTTGCTTATATGTTCAAAATTGTATTACAACGTAGAATATAGTCGATATATGTTTCTTTAAGTAAAATCAACAGAGTTATAAATTAACGTTCAATAGATTTATTTTTGAGGGGGCGTGTTGGAATTGCTAGTTTTTATGTTTCAAAAACAAATCCTAAACAGATGTAGAAAGCTGAGGCGGGGAAAGTAAATCCGTTTCCCGATTTATAGTTTTATGAGTGGCCCGGGTTTGCAATACGACGCGCTGCGACGCGTCGCTCGTCTCCGATTTTATGGAGAGCTTAGCCATCTGGAGCCCGCATGCAGTTATAAAAACGGGACCATTGTTTTAGGCTTAAGCAGCAGACGGAGCAGCGGAATGCATTCCCTTGCATTACCGATAGCTTGCCGGTCACTCTAGCCCTCAGCAGCCCTCAGTCTCTGGCAGCTCCTTGTAGCGATCGGACGTGCCTATTTCTCTGTGCTCTCAGAATAAATTCAAAGTCAAGTTAAAATATTCTGAGTTTCGTTTCATTTTATTCACCCATTTCCAATAGGTTATGGGCCCAGATAACGTTGTTTAAAACTGTGTTATTAATAGTGTATATTTAAATTTATCTTACGTGTGATTTTGTGTGCATAAACTTTTAAATATAGACAGTAGTTATATTTTTATAACAGTGATCATGGAACATTCTAAACTAAGAAGAAATATAAAACCCTTTGATGGAGATCGTTATAGTGTGTGGAAATTAAGAATAAGAAATTTATTAAATGAATTTGGTGTGCTTAAAGTGATCGATAACTTAGTTCCTGCAGATGCCAGTGATGATTGGATTAAGGCAGAAGGAATTGCTAAAAATGTTATTGTTGAGTATTTATCAGACTCTTTACTTAATGTTGTAAAAACTGAAAGTACAGCAAAACAGATTATGCTTAGTTTAGATGCTATTTATGAACGGAAAAGTATAGCGACACAATTAGCATTGAAAAAGAGACTACTTGAATTAAAGCTACAAGGTGATACGTCTTTAATTCAGCATTTCATGACATTCGATGATTTAATTATGGAGTTGTTTGCCGCCGGTGCAGAGATGAAAGAAACTGATAAAGTAGCTCATTTGTTGCTAACTCTCCCTAAATCGTATGATGGTATAATAACAGCTATTGAAACGCTATCAGAAGATAACTTAACTGTAGCGTTTGTTAAAACCAGGCTTTTGGATCATGAAGTTAAGTTAAAAACAGAAAGTAGTGATACAAGTGCAAAAGTTTTAAATATAAATTATAATGACACACAAAATCATAATTTTAAAAGAAATAATTTCAAAAATTATAACAATAAAAAGCAGTCGAATTTTAAGTCTAAAAACAAGAGTAATATGAAATGTCATCACTGTGGAAGAAGAGGCCACAAAATGAGCCAGTGCAATTATTACAAGAAAAGTCAGCAGTATAATAAACAGAACCAAAGAACCATTCAAACAGTGCAATTAACTGAAAATACTACAAATGACACTGCAAATAGTTTTGCATTTATGACTGGACATTATAAAATAGCAGATAACAAAAATTTAACTTTTCTACTGGATTCGGGAGCTTCTGATCATTTTATAAATAATGACAGTTATTTCTCAAGTTGCATTGACTTAAATCCACCATTGAAAATTGCTGTAGCCAAGAATGAAGTTTTCATAACAGCAACTAAGAAGGGAAAAATCGACGTAGTCACCAACATGGGAATCAAGTGCGTTTTGGAGGACGTTTTCTACAGCCCTGATGTTCCGCATAATTTACTATCAGTCACCAAGATGCAGAAGGCAGGATTGACAATTATTTTTGACAACCAAGGAATTAAGATAAGTAAAAATGGTAAAATTGTTATGATTGGAAAGCAATTAAATAATTTAGTTGCAATCAATTTTAAAGTCAATAGAAATACGTTAAAATTTAATGGCTTTCAAGTAAATAGTGTTATGAATTGCAATTATAAATTATGGCATCAACGATTAGGCCATATAGGAAAATCAAAATTCTTAGAAATGAAAAATAAACAAATGGTCGATGATTTTAACATAATCGAGAAAGTGATGCCTATAGATCACTTATGTGAAGCTTGTATAAACGGTAAACAAGCACGATTGCCATTTCAGAAATCTAAAAATAAAGATTATGTACGTCGTCCATTGTTTATTGTTCATTCAGACGTTTGTGGTCCGATCACTCCTTCTACAGTTGACAATAAAAATTATTTTGTTTTATTTGTTGATGAATTTACACATTATTGTGTAACATATTTAATTACATACAAATCAGATGTATTTTCGGTATTTCAAGATTTTGTTGCAAAAAGTGAAGCACATTTTAATTTAAAATTAGTTAATTTATATATTGACAATGGTCGAGAATATTTATCAACTGAAATGAAAAATTATTGTGTTCAAAAAGGCATTAGCTATCATTTAACAGTTCCGCGAACTCCTCAATTAAATGGTGTATCAGAGCGTATGGTTAGAACTATAACTGAAAAAGCACGTGCAATAATAAACGGTGCAAGTTTGCAAAAAGTATTTTGGGGCGAGGCAGTTCTTACTGCTACGTATTTAATTAATTTAACGCCAACCAAAGCTCTGAAATGTGATAAAACACCATATGAAATGTGGCATAGTAGAAAGCCTCAATTAAAATATTTAAGAGTATTTGGCTCAACTGTATATACACATAATAAAGTTCGAAAAACTAAATTTGATGAAAAATCATGGAAAGGCATATTAGTCGGATATGAGCCTAATGGGTATAAAATATGGGACGTGAAAAACGAGAAATTCGTTGTAGTTAGAGACGTGATTATTGACGAAACAAACTACTTAGTTACTAGACCACTAATGGAAAGTGGTGAAAATGAGAGTAAAGAAACTGATGCATCTGACATGAGGTCAAAATCAGTAGATGAATTGCAAAATTCTGATAAAGATAAATCAGAAATGTTTATGAAATCTGATAGTGATAAATCAGATGAGAAATTGTTGCAAAAATCTGATAATGATAAATCAGATATGTTTGAAAAATCTGATAATGATAAATCAGATATGTTTGAAAAATCTGATAATGATAAATCAGATATGCTTGAAAAATCTGATAATGATAAATCAGATAGAGAGTTAGAAAAATCTGAAAGAGAAAATTCAGATATTCTAAATAAATTTGATAATAATAAATCAAATAATAAGATTCAAAAACTAAGTGTTTCGAAGTCAATAGAAAAAGAGATAGTTGATAAAAATCCCATAATAAATAATGAGTCTAGAAGGAGTGAGAGGATAAAACAAAAGCCACCTATGTCTTATAATGAATATAATATAGAGTATGATTATATTATGATAGCTGAAACTCTAGTAAAAGATACTCCTGTATCATTTCATGAAATAAAAACTAGAGACGATAGATTAAAATGGGAAGAAGCCATTAATGACGAAATTAATTCGTTAATTATAAATAAAACTTGGACATTAGTACCAAGACCTAAAGATAGAAATATTGTTGATAATAAATGGATATTTACTATAAAATATGATGAATTTGGAAATCCATTAAGGTACAAAGCTCGTCTTGTTGCTCGTGGTTTTAGTCAAGAATACTTGATTGATTATAATGAAACATTTGCTCCAGTAGCAAGAATTTCTAGTTTTAGATTCATTGTTGCATTTGCTAATCAATTTAATTTATTACTACATCATATGGATGTTAAAACTGCATTTTTAAATGGCATATTAAAAGAAGAAATTTATATGAAAGTTCCTGAAGGAGTCAAATGTAATGCAAATCAAGTATGCAAATTGAATAAAGCTTTGTATGGATTAAAACAGGCAGCAAGATGTTGGTTTGAGATGTTTGAAAAAGCTCTTGTTGAGAAAGGCTTTCAAAATTCATCAGTTGATAGATGTATATATATATATGATAAAGGAAATATACAAGAAAATGTATATGTTGTATTATATGTGGATGATCTTGTGATTGCTACGGCTAATATTAAAGTAATGAATAGCTTCAAAAATTATCTTATGAATAAATTTTCAATGACAGATTTGAAAGATATTAAACTCTTTCTTGGTATTAA
The DNA here is from genome assembly GCA_012977825.3 of Pteromalus puparum. Lineage (NCBI taxonomy): Eukaryota > Metazoa > Arthropoda > Insecta > Hymenoptera > Pteromalidae > Pteromalus > Pteromalus puparum. Next base: position 42,860,868 of record CM053170.1, read on the forward strand.
AATAGAAGGAACATTAAATAAAATATCTCTGAATCAAAGTGCTTATATAAAGAAAGTTTTAGAAAAATTCAATATGTCAGATTGTAATGCCCTTAGTACACTACTTTCTATTAAATTAAATTATATAGATTTAAATTCTGATGAAATGTATGATGCTCCTTGTCGTAATTTAATTGGATGTTTAATGTATGTTATGATTTGCACACGACCTGATTTGAGTGTTGCAATTAATATTTTAAGTAGATATACAAATAAAAATAATAAAGAGCTCTGGCAATGTTTAAAAAGAGTTTTAAGATATCTAAAAGGTTCAACAAATATCAAATTAAATTACGTAAAACGGAACTATGATGATTTTATAAGTGGTTTTGTAGACTCTGACTGGGGTAATGACCCATTTGATAGAAAAAGCACAACTCGATATTTATTTAAGTTATTTCAAAATTGCACGATTTGTTGGAATACTAGAAAACAAGCCTCTGTAGCTGCTTCATCTACAGAAGCTGAATATATGGCTCTTTATGAAGCTGTAAAAGAAGCTCTTTGGTTAAAGTCATTGGCAACTAGTATAAAGATTGATATTTCAAGATCTATAATAATTTATGAAGACAATAATGGTTGTATCAGTATAGCAAGCAATCCTACCAATCACAAGAGATCAAAGCATATTGATATAAAATATCATCTCTCAAGAGAGCAAGTTGAGAAAAATGTAATAAAATTGATGTATGTTCCTACAAGAAATCAATTGGCAGATGTACTGACCAAGCCGCTGTCTGCAGTTAAATTTTTGGAGTTCGGAAAAGAGATGGGCTTGGAGTAAAATATATAAATGTATTTACATATAAGTTTTATGATGTAAAAAAAATATGAAATGGTCTGATTAGGTTTTTCTGGGTTTCCCTTATCCTCGCAATGAATGTTGGACCATATGTAATTGTTCCTTATATGTTCATTGTATTACAACGTAGAATATAGTCGATATATGTTTCTTTAAGTCAAATCAACAGAGTTATAAATTAACGTTCAATAGATTTATTTTTGAGGAGGCGTGTTGGAATTGCTAGTTTTGCAAGTTTCAAAAACAAATCCTAAACAGATGTAGAAAGCTGAGGCGGGGAAAGTAAATCCGTTTCCCCGATTTATAGTTTTATGAGTGGCTCGGGTTTGCGATGCGACGCGCTGAGACGCGTCGCTCGTCTCCGATTTTATGGAGAGCTTAGCCATCTGGAGCCCGCATGCAGTTATAAAAACGGGACCATTGTTTTAGGATATAACGAGTTGCCTTGTGTGCACTCGTTACGTCCCTCTCTCCCCTATGTTATATGATCATACTATAATAAACATTATATTCTTGTGTATAACATTCCTTTCAGCAGCAGGTAAGTGAGAGGAGCAGACAGCCATAACACAGAGAGAGAGAGAGAGAGCCGCGCGTAGTGTGTATGTGCGTGTGGCGCCGTCTGAGAGAGAGTGAGAGAGAGAGAGAGAGAGAGAGAGAGAGAGAGAGAGAGAGAGAGAGAGAGAGAAAGATTGCACTGATCAAGCGGTCGCGTCTCGCGCCGCGATACTTAGGAGATTACCGCCGTACAGTACAGTCGTGCCGATACTGTCTCTTCGTCTCCGAGGCTACGCTTACTTTAAGCAAGATATATCCGTGCGTGCGTGCGTTCGACTTTGAGAGGACTGCTACAGCGTCCTTGACCAGGAACTTCGTGAGTCGCTGGAATCAACCTGCTGCTATTCAGCACCGCGTGTCCATTGGTTTGCCGCTTGACTTCTAGCTGCACCCCGGCCACACACGAGGCTTTGAGGCGTCCGTCCTGCTGTCCAGCGTCGGGCCCTGGTCATCCGTCCTGCGCCGCTCCGGTCCAAGCCACGAGGCATTTGTCGAGCTTCGCGAAGCACATCTGTAAGTACCTGCCCGATCGCAATACTCTCTCTCTCGGCATTATTAGCTCTGCTCCGTCTCTCTTACTCCGCGCTGCGTTTGTACTGATTTTTGAGTCTTTACATAAAGAGAAACTTTGCTATTACTCGGCTTGTGTCACTTTGTTCCTGACTCTGTCCATTCCCATGCGATTCACTCTTAATTTATCTCGCGAACTAGCTACGTAGCCAAATCACTCACGACGCCTCCGTGGGCTCACGTGCACGAGGGCGTGCACGTACAGCAAGCTGCGCTACAGGCCAGGCTTCGTACATCCTTCAAGAAGCCTGCAACTAGCTGCTACATACTTTTCCTCTCGCTTGATCATCGATTAGTGGATGCGCCACTGATCGTTTATATACGGATGCGGACCCGTCATTCTTCAATATCCCGGTCCAAAACACCGTTATATATGACGCCCTAACGTTACGGGTTAATTATTAAACTGTAAAACAATTTATTCGGCTATAAATTGCTGCGTAGTTTTCGCGAGCGCGAGAGGAATTTTCCGAGCAAACACTTGTGTTTACCAGGTCCGTATTCCAAGCGCCCGCAGTAGTATATACGTGTGCGCGCGACCTACCGTATTTACCCTTGGAAAAGTCAGGCAGCGGCGAAACGTAAACAAAGTGCACACTTTCTAGCGCTGTGAAATTTTATCATTGAGACGATTTACACGTTAGAATTCTAGAATATTTCGACTCGAATTTTCGACGCTGATTACGTCACGGAATATTCTGCGAGAGACTATATACTATATTGCCGTCGTATGCGATATACTCCTAAGTCAAGCGGGGTGTGCTACAGAGCTTGGAGACTCTGTTATCGTTACGTTTAAGCGTTTAAGATTTTATTTATCAATAAATATTTAATTGACTCTCGTCATCAAATTTCATAGCGATCGAGTGTTGAGTTTTTTTTCGAGCCGTTCAAGTATACCCTCGACAAATCAATAAATTTTTTTTTCTCTTTTTCTTTCATTTTTCGCTTCTTTAAATTATACGAATAAATTCGTAAACATGGCATCAAATTGGACTTTGAGCGATTTAAAAATTTTTAAGGAGAACATAAATATTAAATTACGCGAGTGGATACAAAATTTGTTGAGCGTAGAAATGAACGAGGCGTTAGACCACTTAGAATTACACACGTTCGGTACGCTGTTCGAGCGAGAGAACAGATTGTTAAGAAGATTACATGGCAACTACACGGCTAAAGATTTCATTTAAGATGACAATTCAGAAGAAGATATAGCTAGACGAGATGACTTATGTTTGACTTTCGTATCATTAAAAAGATGAAGTTTAATTCTTTGCTGAAAGAATATAGTGATTTTGTGCAAGATCAGGAGAACTCAGCTATGGAAAATTCACCAAGTGAAAGCAGTGTTTCAAATGGTTCTGATAATTCAGTTAATAGTAGTTCTAGTGAGAGTGAAAGTGACCTCGATAATGATAATGATAATGCCAATTANTAGTGAGAGTGAAAGTGAAAGTGACCTCGATAATGATAATGCCAATTATCAAAACATATTTGAAGGTCAAGATCCAGAAATCAAAGAGTTGCAGGAGTGGGTAGTGTCTACTGGTATAGGACACAAACATTCAGATGCTCTTTTGACAATTTTGAGAAAAAGACTTCTGCCGAGTCTTCCTCAATCCACTAAGACATTGTTAAAGTGCGATAATGTGTAATGTTAAAAACTGGCTAAAATAAAATTTATGATCTTTAGCTTTTGCTTCCTCCTCAGAGGAAGCTTTGTACAATAGTAAAATGTCAGTTTGGCTAATACTTTCGTGGAAAAGCATAGAGGTGTTGGAGTACGAATCAACCGCGTTTTTAGAAATGTCCGTGCGGATGGCTTGTGGTGTGGGTGTATGTGTGTGTGTGTGGTGTGTTGTGTGTATGTACGATATCACCGCGCCATAATTTTGGACCATGCGACGGATCGTAATAAAATTATTGACATGCATATATTTTTTCTAATGCTGAATTTAGGTCAGTTTTTTAAATTTTATGATTCTGAGCCATTTTATGGCCATATTATAGCGTTTTGCTATTTTGCAAAAAATATTTTTGCTCTTTTGATAATGATATGATTTAACAATATACTGCAACAATAGTGTATCTAAAGACACATAATTGTCTACTTTTCCCGCAAGACTGTGTCCTAACTGATGATACTGTTCATATTTTATGATATAAAATTGCGTTAATTTGTTCGATACAACAATAAATAACTCAATAAATAATAGTAAATGTTTTGAAAAAAAGTTAATGACAATAAAAAACAACGATATCTACTAGTTGTAAAAATTTTAAGCAATTTTGGCGACTAGTTTTTGAGATAAAAATCAAAAACTAAAAAAAATGGTTTTTTTATGTCGTACGATTACGGGAGTAAAAGGGTTTAAATTGAGTTGAAATTTGAGGAAAAGATTAATCTTTTGATCACTTCGGCTAGGTTCTTTTTGTAGCTTATGAAACCTTTTAGTTTAAAAGATATTAAGATTCAAATTCTTCAACTCTCACCCTGTATACTCTGTGTGACTGAACATTATTATTTTTGTTAAAGCATATGATTTGATAATTAAAGCTTAGTATATTTTGAGAGTTTTCATGGTTTTCAAGTAGTTCACGGAGCTCTATCCTTTTGATATCCATCTTAACCCCCAGTCCCCTGATACCCCTCCCCTACAAGTGTCTTCCTAAGCTATCCTTTTAGTATCGAATAGTAGCGAATATTTAAATCAAAGAATGAGTTGATTGTCCCATGTAATTATCTTCCACTAGAAGAATAGGAGGAAGCGAAGTGCCAATGACTTGGCAGCGGTTTTTTTATTATAATAATTTAAAAATCTATATAAAATGCATCGGATAAGTTTTGTAAAGTTAATACATATAACTTGATGTCAAAAAGTTTATAACGTTTAATAAATTATTTAAACAATATGTGTCTTTCATTTAAATATAATAACAAATTTCGATATAATAACGTTATTTAAACAAAATGTAAGATATATCGCATTTTAAATATGCACCGTTCATAACCTGCAAATTTTAAATCATTTTATTTGCTTGGCGGGTTCTTATCGGGTTTCCGAGTAGTAAACCACGCCAGGTGTGGGGGTTTCTGGCAAAAACGGCGAGCATAAAATCGCGTAATTTTATAAATACGAGAAAAACTGGAGAATAACCCATCAAGATTTCTACCAGGGAAGCTTTGTGATATTAACATTTTCAGTTTCGCTAAAACTTCATAGAAATATGTTTTTAGATGTTAGACGTTCGAATTACGTGTTTTTAGGAAATGTCTGTATGGATGTGTGTGTGTGTGTAAAGACCGTATTTGGTATGAATACGGGCTGCGCGAGTCGTACAAATAATTATTTTATTCGCGAAAACTAGCATAGGCTCGTGAGCCTTATTGTTACTAGAGGTGTTGAATCTACAATCTACGTGGACAAGTGGCACGTGACTATCGCGGCGATGGGACTGCTACGCGGACGCTCGTGTGCGGACAGTAGTCTGTCCGCTTTCTATGCTTACGCGGACCGGTTCTTTCGGGCAGACGCTGTTGGTGTGTCCGCAGTCGCGATGAAGTGAATCACGGACAATAGTATATCACGCTGCAGATGCTCGGACGATGGAATGTCCGCAAGTAAATTGCTCGCTCTTACCTTCGGTCTTGATGATGCTGGCAAGCTTACTTTGTTCCTTTATTCTTAGGTGTTTAGGTTGTTTTAAGGATACTCTTATAATAATAATTATTATTATTATAGAATCTGATTAATTGTTATAGTTTCTTTATTGGAGACAACCCAGAACTCAGCTGATGTTACACAATTTAATACAGGATGTTTGATAGTTTAATCGTTTGTAACTTAGGTAGATTTAGTACTATTTAGGTCGATGTTTAATCTAATAATTATACAATTGTGGACTTACAATTATTGTTGCTCTGCGCACTAGAAATGGCTCTAATCACTCGTTCGTGGCAGGTGCTATTTGTTCTTAATCTACACGATTACTCGTGGCAATAATGAGTAAGATTGGCCTACTGCACAGATGAAGGTTACTTCACTTGCTTTCGCCGGAGATGCCACTCGGCGGTCCTTCGCTATTACTGTACTACGTTCAACTCACGTCTAGCAACGAAGAGTTATACTATATTCTACCCACAGAGTTTGAGTGGGTTCTAGGCACTCAATAAGCGATGCGAGCAGGAATACAGCACTCGTATTCAATCACCAGGTCCAGTTGTCGGTAGGAAGAGTATACGTGAAAAGGCACTGCGTGGATTGATCCCGGAGCTTATAAAGCCTCGGTGTCGATACACGCAATTGACATGATTTTATTGAGAAGGCACTACGCGACCAATCAGCATCTGCCACTACGAGGGTACACGCATGCAGGTGTTGTAATTAACCGCGCGCGAGCAGTGCTGACTCGCAGGTCAATCACTGCTCCGATTTTCGGCGATCGGTTTTGTAATGTCGCAGTCTGTTTCGGTAGACGTCGTCTGCGCGTGTGCATGAATGCCATCGCACAGGCGTTATACATATACTTATTTCCTGTGTATAAACGTGGGACATTACATGTGTGTGTGTGTGTGTGTGTGTACCGTGATATTTCTGAAACTACTCCGTCAATATTAATCAAATTTGACATGCATATCTATTTTTCGATTCTGAATTCGGAAAAAACATTAATTTTTTTAATTTTTTCAATTACTTTTTTTTATGGTCATTTTATGATTTTCGAAAAACATTATTTTCGTTATTAATCATTTCATTGTTACAAACAATTCAGCTAAAATGCATTTGAAAGATAATAAAATTACCTACATTTCTCCGTTTGGTCCTCGGGATTGACCGCTCCGTTCGGCAGATAAAATGAAAAAGGTGATTTTTTTTTAAATTCATATCTCTGAAACTAAACATCATAACCTCACGAAAAAAAATATGTTGATGAGTTACGTGTCAAACTATATTCCATTAAAATTTCAAGTGATTTGACTACTTATTTTTTCAGTAATAAATCGAAAACTGAAAAAAATGAGTTTTCTTGAGTCTCGATTACGGGCGTAAAAAGGCCTTATTGCACTTGAGATTTTGGGACAAGGTAGATATTTGATATGTTTTGGCTAAGTTCATTGCGCAGCTTTGAAACCCATATGGTTCTTAATATATCAAGGTTTGAATTTTTTTTGATTCCTTATATCTCTAAAACAATGAGTCAAATGCTTCAAAATTTTATTTGATGATTCACCATAAACGAAGATATCTGCTGTTAAAATTTCAAACGATTTGGCTTCCTCTTATAGAGTTGTCGTTGCACGTCGTAAAGTCCCTCCCTACGAATTCATGTCATACTGATAATATTAAAATAGCATTCACATACTGTATTTTGCGCAAAGTTTTATGGCAAATAATTGGTTTTTTAGCTGTAAAAAGTCGATTTTGGGCTGTAAACTCGAGTTCTAAGCATTTTTATAGTTGGATGTTAATGGGAAAAAGTTGTATTTTTCGAAGATCTACAACTTTTCCATTCAACTTTATTTTTATAGAATGCTTAGAATTCGAGTTAGAGCTAAAAGACCGTTTTTAGCGATTTTTAAAAGTGACTGCATTCTGCGCATACACGCAGGATCAAGCCCAAAATAGAACTGTTAGCTTAGTATTATGAGCGGAGTTCGCACACATTTTAGCCCAATTGGTTAAAGTCTTTCCAAAATAATACCATAACAGGAAAATTTTTATTAAAAAATACGCTTAAAAATCAAACAAATTGGGCCCGCATTTCAAAACGACGTAGAGGATCGGGATAAAAAAAAATAGTGTTTTACTTTTAGCAAGAGGAGAATTCTCCTTATATTTTAGCCCGATTGGTCGAAAATTGCGTGAGATATCGCATCTCACACTATTTTTCGCGCACGAAACTATAAGGCACTTCCGTGTCGCGGTGGTGCCTAAAAATTCAAACCTTGACATTTTAAGAACCATAGGGGTGTCAAAGCTGCGCAATGAACTCAGCCAAAATGCATATATCTATCTTTTTCCAAAATCTTAAATCTTTTTACGCCTGCAATCGAGGTACAAAAAAAAACTCATTTTCTTTAGGTTTTGATTTATTACTGAAACAATAAGTAGTCAAATCACTTGAAATTTTCATAGAATATAGTTTGACACGTGATCTATTCACATAATTGTTTTCGTGAGGTCCTGAATCATGTTAGGTTTCAGAGATATGAATTTTAAAAAAAATATCACCTATTTCATTTTATCTGCCGAACGGAGCAGTCGATCCTGAGGACCATACGGGGAAAAGTAGGTAATTTAATTATCTATCAAATGCATTTCAACTAAATTATTTGTGACAATGAAATGATAAAAAAACGCATAATAATATTTTTCAAAAATTAAAAAATTGCCATAATAAAAAAAAGTAATTGAAAAAAATCTGTTTTTCCCGAATTCAGAATCCAAAAATAGATATGCATGTCAAATTTGATTGATATTGACAAAGTAGTTTCGGAAATATTACGGCACACACACACATCCACATGGACATTTTCTAAAAACATGTAATTCAAACATCTCAAAACATGTTACTAAGAAGTTTTAGCGAAACTGAAAATTTTACTATTACAAAGCTTCCTCTAGAAGGAACCAAAAGAAATTGAAACTAAACCTTATCCTATATCATGCATTATTCGTAGGCTCTATACTACTTTAGTATCATCTGAGTCTCGTCCAAACACTAGAAGCGAGCAGACGTGTTGTGATTGAGCCTCGTGCCGCGAAGTCAACAACCTGTTACCTAGTGTCTATCGTTTGAAGTGCTATAACCGATTTTAAATCATACGGACGATTTCAAATAAATCCCAAGCTTGCAAGCTGCATTTGCAGTTTGTAAAGCTATAACCACAAAATGAGTCATTTGACTTCCGGAAACGGGGGCCATGACAACCTCACCAGTCAAAGTGCAACTCAAACCCAAGCCAGAAAAACTTACGCCAACGCCATGTCTCCAAAAAAAGAAGAAGCCATAATAATCGACTCCATTGAAGGACTAACCAATGATGACTACCTGGACGGCCTTGAAAACGTAATCGCCATCGAAAACGTCAGATTTGTTTCTAAAATATCTGGAAAAAGAGTGTGCGTGTTTTTAAACTCTAAATCCCTAGTTGAACAGCTTGATGGACAAAAAATTAAAGTGAAAGATCACATTCTGCCTATTAGACCATTGATCGAAAAAAATAAAAGAGTAGTTCTCTCCAACGTCTACCCAATGATCCCCCACGAACTGCTTATCGATCTACTAAAACAATCGGGAATAACTCCGGTATCTCAAATGCAATACATTAGAGCTGGCCTCAACAAACAAGGACGATCTCACGTTCTTTCATTTAGACGGCAAATCTACATTAAAGAAGAGGACATCAGTCGAATTCCAGAAAACCTGCAAATCACCTACGATAATACTCCATACTGGGTCTACCTTAGTACAGATTCTACGAACTGCTTTCTCTGTAAACAAGCAGGACACGTTGCCAAGCAGTGCCCTGAACACATCGCAAGCGTAGAAAATGATCCTAGACTTATAACATCCATAGATAACTCCGCAGCCCAACACAATTCTTCTCAGTCGGATGCTCCACCTGTCCAGCCATCAAGCAATATCAATAATCTTAAAAGACCTCCACCATCCACCACTTCTTCTGAAACCTCAATCGTCAACCAGCCTAGCAACTCAGCAAATCTTTCACTCAACAATATCTTCAAAACACCAAAGAGACCACTAAAACTTCAGCGCACCGACAGCAGCAACAACAAGAACAGTGACTCGGACGATGATCTTCTCACTGTGCAACGAATCATCCAAGAGTCTCCAGAAACACACGTCCTAAACTACAATCAATTTAGTAATTTCTTAACGAAAAGTTATGGTCAATCTAACACGGCAGAAATCGCACTAGAATACACAGACGACATCGAAGGACTTGTCAACATGATCAACATAATCTCGCCATCTCTAACCGGCAAACTCAAATCCAGGTGCTACCGACTAAAAAAAAAACTACAAAAACATATTAACGGCGACACTGGATCGGACTCGTCACACCAAGAAGACGAAGACGAATAAACCTAAAACTATCGGTATGGACAAAATCAACAAGGATCTAAAAATTCTGTTCTGGAATTCTCAAAGTATCAGAAACAAAAAAGAAGAACTACAAAAAATAATTGAAAACCTAGACATATTTGTGTGCGTGGAGTCTTGGTTATCGGACAAAACATCACCCGAAGAAAACTTCCACCTCAACGGCTTCAAGACGTTCCGGAAAGATCGACAACATTCAAGAGGAGGCGGTATCTTAGTTTTAATCCGTAATAATCTAGCGTTCGTGGAAATTGGAAATATAATATGTCCCGATAAATGCGTAGAACTAGCCGGCCTTACAATAACAAACGTTAAACCCGCGCTGAATATTATCATTTGCTACAGAGCCCCTGGTGACACGCTTTCCCAAAATTCTTGGGATTTTATTTTCAATTACATAGACTCGCTACCTTCAACCATCTTCATGGGCGACTTTAACGCACACCACAAACACTGGAACTGCCATAACAATGACACGAACGGCGAGAGATTACTCTCAAGCCTCATCAACTCGAATCTAATTCTTCATAACACGAACACAATCACTCGCACACAATATCATTACAACACCAGTTCAATCTCAAACTCCAATCTTGACTTAATATTCTCTTCCTCCAGTATTGCAGACAAAATAAACGTTAAAGTTAATAAAGACACCTGGGGCTCTGATCATTTTCCACTTTTTATAGATTTGCAAATATCCAAGAGTTTATACCGTAAAAAATCTTTCAAAATTAATTCTATACGAACCGACTGGAACAAAGTATATGTTAATTTAGACGAAAATTATCAAAAGTTCCTCTCTACCGAATTCGCTGAGTCCTCGGCCAGTGCAAAATATACGCTTTTCACCGAACTAATATCGAACGCTATTACTCTCAACACACCTAAGAAGCAACATGTAAATAATCACATTCATCGCAATCCCGTTCCTTGGTGGGACTCAGAGTGTGACAGGATTCGGCGATTAAGAACAGCTGCCTTTAAAAAATACCATTTTTCAGAATGTATTAACGATTTTATAGAGTTCAAAAAAATTAGAGCTGAAGCCAAAAAACTGTTTAAAAAAAAGAAAAGGGAATACGTTATAGAATTCGCCNTTCGCCAACAATATCAACTACTTTTCTAATCCTAGTTACGTTTGGAGAACCGGCAAAATTCTGAAAAACAAATGGACTAAAATAAGATCCAGTCACACTTCTGAACACCACCAATCGGAAAACGCAATCAAATTGGCACTAAACAAAATTAGTCCACCTTGGGCAGGCTCGAATCCAGATTGGCTTCCTCACTGCGATGAAAATGAATTTCTTTCCAGAGCCTTTAACTTCACCGAATTTAACATAGCTGTTAACAGTAAAAATGCTCGATCGACCCCGGGACTCGACGGATTAAATTATGAATGCATACAATTACTGCCAATAAAATACAAGCTTATTCTCTTAGATATTTTTAATGAAATGTTCACTACCAATAGTTATCCATCCTCTTGGAAAAAATCGTTCATTCACTTTATTAGTAAGTCAGATGGAGTCGGGGTTAGACCTATCGCTCTAACCTCTTGCATGTGCAAAATTCTCGAAACCGTGATTAAAAATAAGCTTGAATTTTGGATAGAATCAAAAGACATTCTCCCCAGAAGCCAGTCTGGATTCCGAAAAGGACAAAGTACAATCGACAACCTCACTAACCTTACCCTCAATATTGAGGATGCCTTTAGCTCAAAAAATGAACTACTTGCTGCAGATCGGTTGTCCTTCTAACATCATCCAATTCATAAAATTCACNTTCATAAAATTCATAACTTTTGAACGCCAAATCCTCACTCAAACCTCCGAAAACAATCCAAGAACCATACACAAAGGGGTACCTCAAGGCGGCGTCTTAAGCCCTCTTCTCTACAATATTTATGTCAGCAAAATCACAGCCAACCTTCCCAAAAGCATCATAGTCTCCCAATTTGCAGATGACATAGCCGTTTACATAAAAAAATTCTCCTCTCACAAAAACAAGACTACCTTAGAAAAATCAATCCTTCAAATTCAAAAAAATCTATTCGACCTAGGCTTAGATCTAGCACCACATAAAACCATATTCATGCATTTCAATAAAAACAATATTAAACCAGGCCAAAGTAAAATCACAATTAACAACTTAACAATACCATCCAGTGAGTCAGTACGTTTCCTTGGAATCATCCTAGACTACAAACTCTCGTTTCAACCCCAAATCGATCATATACATAGAAAATCACTTAAATCCTTTAACCTAATTAAATTTCTAAGAGGTACGTGGTGGGGTTGTGACCCGTATACACTTTTGATTTTGTATAAGAGCTTTGTAAGGTCTACTCTCGACTACGGATGCTTCATATTTTTTCCTACACAAAAAATTCAAATTGAAAAAATTGAAAAGATACAATATGCTGCCATTAGGTACGCACTCGGCTTCAGAATAAGCACACCAACCAATGTTCTCCTGGCCGAATCGAAACTTGACTCAATTTCGGAACGCAGCACGCGCCTCTGCCTTAATTACATATACAAAATCATATCTAACAAAAATCTGCTTGTGCATGACACGCTTGTTCATCTTAACAATAACCCAAACAAACAAAACAATAACAAAAAATATAGTAACAGACTTCTACTACAGTGTATCAAAACTGCACTCTCCATGGCCAAAGAAATCTCATCCAAATTCCACTATCACAATTATGCCTATAACTACAACGTTCTAACGTACACTGTCATTACTAATAGCGCATAGGCGAACACAGCCCTCAAAAATCTACTGACTCCAATGTTCCTTGATGACTTCATAAAAGGAAGGGAAAGCGGTATGCCATTTACACTGATGCAGGCAGACGAGTAGAATGCTAGCTCGGTGGTAACTGTTGCCTGTGTCATTCATAACCCCCTCTAACACTTTTGGTCAAAGTGATAAAGTATAGATCGCCCTCGATATTTACCGCAGATGTATCGCCTCATACCAGGCAGTAGACTATTTGCCATTAACAGAAATCCGACGAATAACGCCATTATCTTCACGGATTCCTTAAGTGCCTAGTAATGTCTCTCAGAAACCTTTACTGATCAAATAAACAGGTAACCCCTACATTCTTGACTCAAGAAACAAGTCTTGAATTCTCAGGAAACGACAAACTAGTGTATCATTCATTCTTTTGGGTACAGCCACACATAGGAATCCGTACTGAATGAAAATGCAGACCTATTAGCCTAGCTGCAACTCAGGAAACGTTTACAGCTCCTTAAAAATCCTTCACGGACCTCAAGAAACAAACCAAATCACTACAAAAAGACGCTCCCCTCCTCTAGAACAAGTCGCTTCAAAGGAAAGGTACTTCGATCACTTCTCACAACAGTTCATCTAAACCCTGTTGTACAATCTGAAATACTTTCTCGCCGAAATCCTCACCACTATCAGACGCTGCCGCTGCTGGGCCATTGACAGCTCTGGCCCCTTTCTTTTAAGAATCGGCTTGTAGATTCTACGAGTGCGATGCGGCAGTGCGAAGAGCGGACATCAACCACAACTCTGGCAATGCCCTCTTACGACACTCACCGTATCATCTTTGTAACTCAGCTAATTAAATTAGAATTTTCTACCGAATCCGTACACCTCACTACTACACGAACCGACTCATTAGATTATGTCAGTCATTCACTCATATTGAAAAATGTGAACTACAATTGTAATTACACTGCGACACCTAACGACTAGTTTCTCTGTACCACATTTATGTAAATCACTGCTTGTATATGAAACCAATGTACTAGCAAATGACTCCTTTAAGAGGCTAAAATGCTTATAATAAAAAAAAAAAAAAAAAAAAAAGTATCATCTGCATATACATCTTTCAATATTTAACATATAACAATTTAACTCGGAGATATATATTTTAGTTATCAACAATTGGATTTAATCCATCCTTTTAGTATGTTTCGTTGACTTGATTTACTCATTTCTAAGACTTTTAAGTTGTTCGGCAAAACATTAAACGTTGATATCGCTTTAATATAGCAATTCTTATAACTAATTCTTTCTTCTATTTATCGGTACAATAATACTTTTATGTCTCATAATACTAGATGAGTTGAAGTATTGCGCCATGAGATCATTATAGTATATCTTCAATGCCTCCAACGTAAACAATAGTCCAAGATTGAGGAGATTATTTTGCGTGACAAAATTATTTTTGTTTATAATTTTCAGAGTTTTATTATGTATTTTTTAAATTAAATCTCTATTGTTTTTATATTTTCCTCCCCATGCAATGATACCATAAATCATGATACTATGAAAAAAGGCATAATAAATCAACATCAAAGTATCAGCATTGATTTCGCAATTTTGTAAAACATGTAACGGTTCGACTTTCCCCGTGTGTTGAGTAGTCGGCCGGACGCCAGGATTTGGTTAGGGGAAAGGTTAATTGAAGAGACTTGTTTATGCAAATAATAACAATAAAGATATATTCTAATGTTTAAGTTAACAAGTTGATAAATCAATTATGAGTCTCCATCTGTAACAGAAATCGATATCGCGGTGATTTAGAATATTTCGCCTTCACAAACAATTTAACTTAATCTATAGCGGTTTACGGTACATTAACGCGTCGTTGCCGGAGTTACGTAGTTTCGGTGCGACTACCGGTTTTACGGATACGGTATCGGAGGACGGTGAAACGGGTTCGGGTTAAACAACGGATTTTCGGAGGTTTAGGTCTTCCTCGAGTCCATGAAGTCGTGTGCGCACGGCTACACGGATCGAGGTCGCTCGTCTCGTTCTTCTCCTGATCCTGTGTGCTCACAGTGACCAGGTGAATCTCAAGAGGTCGGCGGTATTGAACGGACAGGAGTTGACCGGTGCTTCACCAGGACGTGTGCTCACGACCTGGGGAATCGTCGGCGGGCTTTAGTTATTCTCTCAGCCCCGTGTGCGCACGGTGGCTGGGAAGACAACCAGTCCCTTGGGGCGGATGTTCGGGGGCAGGTGGCGACGTCGAGTATCCACTACGTGTGCTCACGTAGGGGAGCCTCGGCGCTGTTCGGTTACTCCTAGTTGTCTCGTGTGCGCACGACGGCAACTCGGAGTTTCGGGTTCGTCGACAGCGTCGTCACGTGTGCTCACGAGCCGACGTTGCTGGCGTCGATCCTCTCTAGCTGTTCCTCTCGGTAACGTGTGCGCACGATACCGACAGGAGTTCAACTCGAGTAGAACTGCCCGCTATGCCGTGCGGGCCGCTTTATATAGGCGTGTTCGCGGCGCGCCGCTCGCGCCGCCTGGCGCGTCTCCGCTGAGTTGCTAGTAGAGTCTCGCGCTCGTGCGGACTGGCCTTTCGGTTGGTGCGCGCGCGCGCTCACTTCGCTTCGTGCGGACTCGCCTTTGTTCGCTGCGCGCGCGCGCTCGCTGGCGTCAGCTGACTTACTCGGCGCTGCGTTTGTTTACATCATGTGCGAGACTTACGTCTCGTCACAAACATATAAACTAGATATTTAGTTTTCTAATAATATATAACATAGGTGTTAAGCGTCTATTCGGGTGAGTAGACGTGGGATCGTTGCCGGCTCTAGAATGGTGTAAGTAAAAACAAAACTCAATGTTTGAAATAATAAAAGGCTCAGATGAGCGACATATATTAAAAAAACTGTGTAAGTACACTTGTGAAAAATAAGGAAAAGTGAGTGAAAATATTCTGACTGACGGTCCTTCTCCAAAGTGAGAACGACACCTGAAGCTGACACTGTAGTGTGTTCAGCTCGGATTCTACAGCTCGACTGACTACAGTCGGGCAACAGGTACTGCTGAGAGAGCGAGAGAGAGAGAGAGAGAGAGAGAGAAAGCGAGCGCTCGAGCGTTGCCATAGCAACCCCCAATTTGATCGAGCTGACAAGCAGCGTTCTGGAACTGACGTAACGGCTAGCTCCGACTCTGTCGCTTTCTCGGCGAATTCATATTTAATGATTCTACTTGAACAATATGCATATCCCATTATAGATTGTAGTCTATAAATATGCCCAGATATTTGTAGTTTTAAACGCTTGTTAATTTTTTAACTAGTATTTTTACATCTATTTGGCTACGAACACTGCCGACATAGCTACTGAAAGTCATACAGACAGACTTATCAACGTTTAATGATAGTTTATTTAAAGCAAGCCATTTGTGTATGTATAACAAGTGATTATTTATGTTATCTTGGGCTTTCGCCCAGCAATGCCCTGGTGCAATTATAGCAGTGTCGTCAGCATACGACAGTATCGCTTCCGTAGGTATCTCTTGGAGCATATCATTTATGTATAAAATAAACTACAGTGGACCAAGTATCGTACCTTGTGGTCCCCCAGTATTTATTAATACGTTAACACTCACGTAATTATCCATTTTTACACGTTTAACTAGTGAGCAGAGTCAAAACTTGCACCCTAATTCCTATGCAGTATAATTGATCTAGTAAGACATAGTGACCCACTGTGTCAAATGCCTTAGCCAGGTCAAGAAAAGTGATTAAAGTAGGAATCCTGGCATACCAGGAGCTAATAGGAGTTAGACAATAATTTTTGTTTGAGAATAATTTGTTGGGTTTCACTCATATCACCTTAGTAAGAAAGTTATACACTTTCAAAAAAATTTTTGTTCAAAACCTCTTTAGTTTCCCAAGATTTTATTATTGCACTTGTGATCCTGCTATTTCTTCCACCTTGTTTGTTTTTTCTTTTTGTATTGGTAACTATATTTATACAGTTTTTAATCTTAGTCTTTATTCTTAGCAATGCTTATTGATTTTTTATAATTTACAAAAGTTTCCAGTTGTTTTGTTTTTTCCTTATCTTGTTTAATGCAATAAAAATTAGATAGTGATCTGTTATTAAAAGTTTTATTTTATATGTAGTTGTTATTCAATTATTCGCTTTGATTTTGACTCCAATTGGCGGCTTGGTGATACCAATAAACCCGGGGATGTACCCTTTCTCAAGGAAATTACATAGGAATTTCTGGCTAAAGTTATCAGACTCTAGTAAATCAATATAAAAATCACCTATTACCAGGTGATTTTTAACACATTTATTTGCAATGAAAAATTTATTGACCTCTAAATAAAATTTAGATTTCGAAATCCCGTGTGACCTATAACACGCTGACACCTCCAGATTACTTTTGTTACTTAGCTTAATACTTGTATTTACAAACTCAATTCTACCAGATTTAATCACCTCAGTGTTTTGTTCTATTCAAGGGGCGCGGTAGCGCCCCGATGGCAAGTATAAGTTTTATACACTGTGCCGTCGGAAAGCACCGCGACCTATTATACTTTGAATTTGCTTTTTAACCTAAATGCGTTTTATTATCTTCGATGGTTTCTCGTTTTATACGTCTTTGATGCGTATGTTCGAGTAATGTATCTTGAAGATTTTAATGAGATCTTTCTAATGATTGTAATATTTTGCTTCAAAAATGTCTCTTTTAGCAAAATAATTATGATCGAAAATTAATTTGCGATAAATTCTTAAAATTTTTGGCCATGCGATTCTCTTCTTTTTAAGTACAACAATACAAGAATATGTAAAAAAATTTATAGGTTATAAGGTTAGAACAACTGTAAGTTGACACCCTTTTGATTACAACTACGCCGCAAATAAATAATTTCGAGAGCATCGTCTCGTTTTGGAGTCCACCTCGCATTCTTCATAAATTAGAAATCCTGAATAAATACGCACTTGGATTCGTTTAAGTTCGAGTTGGATATTTTGCTTTCTGCTGCTGAGCCACTTGGAATCAGCAAGTTGTTTTGATTTTTAGATGCAGTTTTTCGGATAGTATTTAGGTTCTAGTGCATAATTGGTGTTGCATTTCCATTTCAAGTATCGAGGCTGCGGAAGTGGTATCGACAACAGTCGACATATTATACAAAGAAGATACTTGTGCCACCGCTAGTGCATCGCACGTCAAGATTTTTGTGTCCAAGCGCCAAGCGTCTGTCAGAACAACTCTAGCACTATAGCATGGATCGCCATAGTGATCGCCAGTGACAGACACGACGTGTGAATTTTGGATACAGAGCTGAGTATGGATAAAGCAGCGTGCTGGATCAGGGATCATCATGGGACCCTTGGCGCGCATCGATTGACTAGAGAGGGCACCGACCAATCGCTCTATAGAATTGCAAGAGCGAGATCGACAGTGGCACAGCGCTTGAGCTCGGCGACAACGACGACCCCGTTGGATACAATGCCTATATACCCTGATCCTCTTCCCCCATAACCTCATTTACTTATTTCTTCAAAACATGTCGAAGATGGCAACGTCCGAGTTCTTATCCTACCGTTACAGCAACTCTTATCTTAATCTGAGCGAGGCCGCCTCGATCATGGTCAATCTGAACTCGGTCATATGCCTTACATGTCATCGGTGCAGCCGACCTCGCCGCAGCCACTTTAATGGACACAGCAAGCAACACCTCGACTTCGCACACCAGGCCGAGCCCAAAGAGAATCAGAAGCCTGCGCTGGAACAACAGCTATATATATAGCGGCTCCTGGGCGGCGCGTTAGACAACGAGCCCGAGAATGTGTTTGCAGTGGGGCGCGATTTCGACAATGATACCATCGAGTTTGAGCGCAAAGAGGAGGTAGACGTCAACGAGAAGCCGACGCTTTCCCAGGAGATCGGCAGTGCCGGGGACCGTCCAGCATCAAGCTCAGCATACCCACGACATCTCGCAACAAGTCCAAACCTACCACTAACGTACTGCCTGATAAAAATTACGTGTCAACTCAAGCACTTAATTAAGATCGTCAACTAAACACAGCAGCGTGCTCAGGACCCCTGGCTCACATCGATAAATTGAAAACTATAGGCACCGGCAAATCGTTTCATGACTTGCTGGACTGCGACATAGAGAGCAATTGTATTGTAATAGTAAGCATTAAAAGAATAATTTTGAAAAGTACAACCATCTTTTTTTATAAACTAGTCGGCAGATGCTAGTTTACTTGCACTGACAAAAACCATTTCTTAATCCAAGAAGAATTTTATAATCCAAGTCTCACTATAGCTTCAAGATGAAAATCCACATTGTATTTAAATAAATTATTGTATAATTATGAGGAATTCGGTTGATTTTTTTATATTTATGACTATTTTGCTTTTTTCTTTGCACAAGATGATTCGGATTAGTTTTAGAAGAGATGTGAGAGAATCACGAAACACAAAGCGAATTTTCATCTTGAAGCTATAGTGAGATCAATTCTTCTTGGAGTAAGTATTTATTTTTGTCAGTGTGTTAATATTTACAAAGACTGTTACGCCATTATTTTTGTTTAGCGAAGTATAATTATAGTAACACTTGTATTCATAGTTAGATCCTTTCAATTCATAAATTTTGTGATTAATTAGTTGAAACGTTTCAGTACATATAACAATAGATGGCTTTGTAACTAAATTATCAATTAGTAATTTTCTTTGTCAAAATTAGCATTCATACTTATAATATTTACATGCATAATCATATCATTTTTACTGCTACTAATTTTGTTGAAACTATCAAAACTACTGCATGTTTTTTCATTTTGAAAATAATCTTTTTGGATCATATCTATGAAATAAATTGTAGCCATTTTTACCTATCTTTGTTTTTCTTTTCTTTGTTTGATGCCGGTGAAGAAGTGTACAGATTTAGCGGTTGCTTCTGCTTTTGGATCGCTGTCTGGTTTCTTGTGAGACCCCTCGTATTCTGAGCTTTGTCCATTTTCTGTTGCTGTGACGTATTTTGCTTCGAACTTGGTTCTTCTGGGCCCTTGTTATTAGCTGTCGGTACATGCTGTTATGTAGATTTGCTACTACTGTAGACTGTGTCGAGTGATGGTAATGAAGAGCTCAACGGATAGTCCACTGAGTCAATGAACTTTGTAATTTTCTTCTTTAGGATAGAACAGAGGTAAGCGTCATACGCAGTGTCATTTATCTCTAGTTTAAAGGAATACGAATTGTTACTAAATGCACAGTTTACACACTCAATAGATTCACTGGTACAATCACTTATTTTATGTCTATTAGCACATTTCAAGCAGACAGTTTTATTTGTGCATTTTTTTTCACTGTGTTTAAACCTTCCACACTTATTGCAATGGCTAATGTTTATTAAGTCGTATGCTTTACAATTTTGACAACTTACAGAAACTCTATTTTTGTTTTCTCTTATATATTTATATATTTTGGCAGGTACTTCCATTAACACTGTGCTTTGTTTGCTGAATTTACTGATGTACATATGCAGCAATTTACCTTTCCTTGGAAAATCACTGAAGTTTCTGGTATTGATATCCATACTCATATATGTGTAATTATCTATTTCAACAATTTTTATTTTCGGGTTATTTAGTTTATCTTTTTTTACACTGCAGAGACCTCCTAGTTTTTCTTCGAGTTTACTTTCTGCTAATGCTACACTATCTACACTTGTACAACTAATATGTGTATGAAAGAAAAAATTGCGCAAAATTTTAGGTCATGTAAACTTTAGCTATTTGAATACACTGTGTAAACAACAGTCATTAGATGGTATTCCAAGTTATCTTGAATCGGAATGCATGAAGTCCAAAACTAGTATTGAAAATAAAAAGCACAATCTGCCGTTTAATAATAATAGAACAAAAGCAAATGCTACTTTAGAAATTATACACATATATGTGTGCGGTAGTTTTAAAACCGCTGGCTTAAATGAAGAAAAAAAAATTGGTTTCCTTCATTGATCATTATAGCAAAATAGCTAGAGTTTACTGTATTAAAACAAAATATGAAGTTTTTGATTGCATAATTCAGTGTATTAATAAAACTCAAAATTTAACCAGAAAAAAAATAAAAAAAACCGCTGCCAAGTCATTGGTACTTAGCTTCCTCCTATTCTGCTAGTGAAAGATAATTACATGGGACAATCAACTCATTCTTTGATTTAAATATTCGCTACTATTCGATACTAAAAGGATAGATTAGGAAGACTCTTGTAGGGGAGGGGTATCAGGGGAGTGGGGGTTAAGGTGGATATCAAAAGGATAGAGCTCCGTGAACTCCTAAAATAACTTACATATATCGTAATAAAAAAACCGCTGCTCATTAGCACTTAGCTTCCTCCTATTCTGCTAGTGGAAGATAATTACATGGGATAATCAACTCATTCTTTGATTTAAATATTCGCTACTATTCGATACTAAAAGGATAGGTTAGGAAGACACTTGTAGGGGAGGGGTTATCCCGCGGGGAGTGAGGGTTGAGGTGGATTCCAACCTTCCATGGGTAATCGAGTATATATTCCAACCTTGTGGGTACAGCTTTTAGGTAACTCTTTGTTCGAATTTATATTGGTATCAAATCGATCTATCATACATAAAAAGGCAAAATATTTTTTCAAAATACGACAAAAATGGCCATGAAAATTGTCATAAAATGAGTCTAAATCTTAATCAAGAAGTCTGTAGCTCGAGTTCAGATCAGAACATATAGCACGTCCATCTTATTACGAGTTACTCCGAAATCACGCTCGGTCTCCAGAATTTTAACCCCAGTTACGTCGCAGCATCGACGCACGTCACCCCACTCACGCACCCCCCCACCAGACACGAGCACCAGCACAAACATGCTGCCCATCCGGACCATTTATATCATGAAAAACTCTCAAATAATAGCTAAGCTTAATTATCCAGAATCTAATATGGTTTCAACAAAGAACTATACATGTTTCAGACTACAAGCCCAGTATCAAAGGTGAGAGCGTGAAGAAGTTTGATCTAATATCCTTTTAACGCAACGTTCCATAGCTACAGAAAAGACCTAGGCCGAGAGAACAGTGGCATCCAAAAAGATCAATTTTTCCTTAAATAATTTCAACTCAATTTAAAATCTTTTTACTCCGTGAGTAATCGTACGACTATAAAAACCTATTTGTTTTGTTTGGCTTGATTATTTATCTTCAAAAACTAGTCGACCAACATTGCTTGAATGTTTTACAACTTAGTGATATCGTTGTTTCTCTTATTCTGTCTTATGATGTTTTTCTCACAACATTTTTAACTATTTATTGTTTTGTCTCTAGTGGATGATCTTATCCGCAAAATATTTACTCCTTTATATATAATAATCGAACAAGATCAGTCAATGCGTATAGAAAAGTCTTGCGGGAAAAGTAGACTCAAACTTATGTCCTTCCTCTTGTACCGATACCTATGTTGACTATACTTGTTTAAGTCCATATCCCTTTACCTCATCCCCAAACAGGAACCATAATATTTTTGCAGATATCGAAAATGGCGGGTTAATTCTGGCCCATAAAACTGATCAATCATCTAAACAATAAACGAGATGGAAACCTTCAATTCAGGCATATCGGCCAAAACTAGTTACTCGGCGCATCGCTCGTTTTGTGCGCTTTCGGATACGCGATGGGTTCCCAAAGTAATAATGCCGGTATAGCGTAACAGGTCACTCCAAACAGGACCAACACACACACACACACACACACACACACACACACACACACACACACAGCCATCCGCACGGACATTTTCTAAAAACGTATGATTCGTACTCCAAACACCTCCAAATGCGTTTCCACGAAGTATTAGCAAAACTGAAAATTTTACTATTACAAAACTTCCTCTTGAGGAGGAAGCAAAATTCGATTAGAACAATAATGGACATGGCACGTTGTTTATTAGAAGAAGCACAAGTAGATAAGTAATATCGGCCCGAAATTATATGCGCAGCAATGTATTTGAAGAGGCGTACATTAACCAACACAATTGAAAAGAAAACTCTGTATGAAATATTAAAAAACACTTTGAATCAAAGGCCGTCTTGCACCATGGACTTCTCGAGCTAGCCTTGTTTTCCCTTCTGCTTAGCGACAGTGCAGTGTTTCTATCTAATAAAGGGACGCCAGACGACCAAACCGCGAGGTCTCTTTTCTTCTAGCTTGCACTATCGCGACACCGAACTTCCCGCAGCTTAGCTGTGATCTCATTTTGAGCGGGAGGGTTTAGTCAGAAGGTGAAGTGGAACAAAGGGAAAAAATCATGCAAAACACGAGCGGTTCATACTGTGACTGTTATCTTTATTCATCTACTCATTTCGCCATTACAGCACAGCAGTTTACTGATCAATCGAGGCACACCGAATTTCCGCAAAATCCAAAAAGATAAACCGCCAGAACTGCCGATTTTTGTCCCGAAGCCGAACACACACACCCAAATTCTCACACACGCTGGTTGTACGGATCCCCCGGCACTCCTACTCCAGGAGCGACACTCCGGCCGAATTCATGCATTGAGTGACGATCGTGCCTATCACTAGACGACTCTCAGCTTGCACCCGCCGCGCTCAACGCCTTGCGCCCGTAGGATACTGCCCAAACCCGGAATGCTAAGACGAGGACGACCTTTCCCAGACACATCTCGCGTACCGATTAGACCCTGCCCGTTCCTCTACTACCTGAGATGGTGGACAGCCATCTAGGACGCGAATACTACGAGCTTCTGACTGGCTGCGCTCGGCTCTGCCTGCAACGGGCGACCACTCTTGCTGTCGCTTGCACCAAACCGTCGCTAGCATGCGCAGTCGGCTTTTTCAAACTTTACGAATACACACTTTCCCGTTAAGTCTTTTCCCCGAACCGAACGACGCTAGTCTACGACACACAGTATGATCTCTGACAATATCCCGTACACTCAACCGTAATCAAACCGTGTTTCTCTCATAAAGACAGACCAATGCAAGCTAAACCCAGATAGTCAGATAAAGCACACTTTTGCGTCAGACAAAGAGATAGACCTGTTCACACAACAACAAAACCACTAAGAGATTAACCCGCGGAGAACTGTGAATTTATAACTCGACAAACAACACAAAAAACTGCAAAACTAGCACGAAACTCTCTCAGAACCGAAAACCTGTTCCAGTCGTTTCCACCAGGAGTTTCGACGACACGCCTGACGGCGAGGAAGATCTTCAAGGAGAAAATCAACCATCCTTCATTCAGCGAGCGTTGATGGACACGTCCATCCCGGACCAGAGCTGGCAGGCAAGAGAGCAAGCGCAGCTCCTTATTTGAGCTCGCGGCCCGCGCCGGCGAAAACGGAGGTCGCTGATTGGCTTACTCGTGCCGTCGCTGTCTACGAATCCCCACGCCTCCTATTGGGCTTCGTGAGCGCACGCGTTTCGGATGCGTTTAAACACGTTTACACACACACACACACACACACACACACACACAACACACACAGCACACACCACCACACACACACACACACACACACACACACACACACACACACACACACACACACACACACACACACACACACACACACACACACACACACACACACATTTACAACTACTTTTTCGCGTTTACATCGATAAACCCATTTATAGTTTCAATTCTAATCTTTTTCGGCCTTCTCTTGGCCCTGCTGCTTCGCAACTCCTAGTCCGCTCTCTCTCTCTCTCTCTCNGATGTCAGCTAACGCCGAGAGGATTACAGGTTGGGCTGCACAAAATCATCTAAAGCTAAACGTTCTTAAAACTCAGGCGATCGTCCTGGGCTCCCCCCACTACATTAACGCTTTACCAAATGTCGCTAACACCTCTATCAATATAGGGGGAGCCCAGGTTGAATATCAATCGTCTGTGGGCAACTGTGTAAACGTGCTCACTCACTAATGTATAGGCTGTACGTCTTCAGAAAGAGCAACAACCAAGAGCTGCGCAAACATCTCGTGCAAGCACTGCTGTTTCCCATCATAGACTACTGCTCTCTAGTATACTGTGACCTTATTTAAGAACTTGACACTAAACTATAGAGACTGGTGAACACAGAAATACGTTACATCTTTGGTGTAAGGAGGGACGAGCACATCACCCCCTACAGACGTGAACTGCTATGGCTCACCACCGCCGGGCGTAGGAAGTACTTTGCGTCCTGTTTTCTCAGAAAACTATTTAACACTGCTACACCATCGTACATCTTGGCCTTCTTTGGCTTCCACGTCACACACCGTCCTGTGGGGGGTGAGGTGATTGCCCTGGACATCCCTCCCTTCGGCACAGAGACGCTGAGGAACTCATTCCATATCAGCGCCTCATACCTCTGGAACTCCTTACCATCTCATCTTCGTGACAATAGATTTATCGCCCAGTTCAAAACGCAAGCTAAGCGTTACTTCCTCGCACTAGAGAGTACATAACATCTACAAACAGCATTCGTCACCCTTCTCTCGCCTCCATTACTCTCACATTCATTCACCACCCTTTCATCAATGAACTGCTATTTAACTTATTACTTTAAATAATAATTTTGTACAACATAATGAACATGAATAAAAATTATCTAAATCTAAATCTAAATCTCTCTTTTTCGGTTCCATGAGAAATGTTGTGACGAGACATAAGTCTCGCACACGAGATCAACAAACACGGCGCCGAGTAAATCAGCTGACGCCAGCGAGCGCGCGCGCGCAGCAAACAAAGGCGAGTCCGCACGAAGCGAGGTGAGCGCGCGCGCGCACCAACCGTAAGGCCAGTCCGCACGAGCGCGAGAATCTACTAGTAACTCAGCGGCGACGCGCCAGGCGGCGCGAGCGGTGCGCCGCGAACACACCTATATAAGGCGGGCCGCGCGGCATATCGGGGCAGTTCTACTCGAGCTGAACTCCTGGCGGCATCGTGCGCACACGTTACCGAGAGGAACAGCTAGAGATAGACCGACGTCAACGACGTCGTCTCGTAAGCACACGTGACGACACTGTTGGCGAACCCGAAACTCCGAGTTGCCGTCGTGCGCACACGAGACAACCAGGAGTAGCCGAACAGGGCCGAGTCTCGTCTACGTGAGCACACGTAGCCGATACTCGACGTTGCCACCTGCCCCTGTTCACCCGTTCCAAGGGACTGGTTGTTTTCCCGGCCACCGTGAGCACACGGGGCTAAGAAAATAACTAAAGCCGCGCCGACGATTCCCCATGTCGTGCGCACACGTCCTGGTGAAACACCGGCCAACTCCTGCCCGTGCGAAACCGACCACCCGCCGACCTCTCGAGATTCGCCTGGTCACTCTGAGCACACAGGACCAGGAGAAGAACGAGACGAGCGACCTCGATCCGTAGAGCCGTGCGCTCACGACTCCATGGACTCGAGGGAAACATAAGGAAATTGGATGCATCCGGGCCATCCAATTGGCCAAGACAC
Source organism: Pteromalus puparum (assembly GCA_012977825.3). Taxonomy (NCBI): domain Eukaryota; kingdom Metazoa; phylum Arthropoda; class Insecta; order Hymenoptera; family Pteromalidae; genus Pteromalus; species Pteromalus puparum. Next base: position 42,887,227 of record CM053170.1, read on the forward strand.
TACCCCTCTAAAAAATTAAACAAGCAACAGATTGCCGTAACCCGGAGAGTGTATTAGGACCCGGAAACAGGTCCGCACGTTCTATATTCTATATTAAAAATCGTCACCACGCGTAAGCTCTGCCAGAGCCCGGTCCAGCACACCATCTCGGGACTTTAACTTTTTTTCGTCGTAAAATATATTATACGGATTTACACGCAAAGATCGTTCTCACTCCGCTTCGAAAATTGTCACTGTACGCAAGCTCTATTCAATTCAGTTTAAACTTTTGGGGTCTTAGAATAGTTCGTTCCATTGGGCTTAAAAATTTTCCCTACTATCGGACTTAGAATATTTCGGCATTAACGGGACTTGTGGTTTTTGTTTTCTATCAGGACTTCAGACAGCATCTTTGGCTACGATCAAGACTCAGACACTGTTACAGTCACCGAGACTCAGTAAAGTTTGTTGGCTTCGGAATTGTAATTTACGTTTTCGTTTGTCGTTTCGTTCTCGTGACTAGACTTCGTGCGTCGAAGCTTTGTCCTCGTCCGTGCTCATAAAAGACATCAATCCGTAGAGTTACTGTCCGATGACAACTCTCATCAGTTTAGGACATAACACACGTGATCCGCCGCTGAGCTCGGCGGCGCTCTCCGATCGCCGCCTTACTACTTGTCAGAACCTCAACCGTTTTACTTCGTTTTCTATACCTAATTAAGCTACGTTCAGTTAAAACTAAATACTGTATTACATTGACTGCGTTTTTACCTCGACCGATATTCGCTGACGGTTCATCTAAAATACCGACAATTAAATTTTTGAAAAACTTACTGAAACGGTCACGACTTTTCTTGGTCCTGGGTGCTTTTAGATAATAAATAATTATTGATTTTATTTTAGAAAAGTAGTGAACATTTACTGCTCTGCGTCGTGATTCTGACGACAGGCCAAATATAATGAGTTTATATTGTTTTTAAATATTTTTAATACTTATATAGGTATTAGTAATAATAATAATATAGGTCCGGGATACCAGGTAGTGGAATTTTAACACAATGATAAGATTCTAATTTATAACAAAATAGATATCTTCATATTATTGATAGGAATGAGAATATTGCTTTGATTGTTGCATATAAGTAGATAGGCTATAGGCATACTGGCTCACACGGGTTCTGGCTCACCCCCCTCTTCTCTCCAAGTGAGCTAGAATCCGTACGGTCTCTGGCTCACCCCCTCCTCTCTCTGAGCCAGAAACCGTAAGTGAGCTAGAATGCCTATAGTGTTCTCTACTGGTTCTTTTTTTTAAATTTTATATTTTTTTTTATTTTTTTTTTATTTTTTTATTTTTTATTACAAATGTTTGCATGACTGATAGAATAATTTTATAAGTTTGACGGTGTGAAGTGCACAGGCAGTCTTGTAGATTGGATTATGGTTTGTGCAAACTGTGACGCACTTGAAAGATGGTTTCGATGGATAGCCATACTGTTGGATGTTGTAGACGGGAAATTTGAATCGTTGAAGCCATTTCTGTTTCAATGCGTCTATGACAAAAATTTTTGTTGCATCGTGTAAAGCGTCACGAAGCAAGTTTCCAATTTGGCAGTAGTCATGTCCATCGGTTTTCCACTTGATGCCATGATAATTATGTTTAAGCCAGTTGTTTTCCCTTTGCATTTTGTCAGAGAGTTTTTTCCATGAGAAGGGATTTTTGAATATTAGAACAACAGGATCACTACTACTACTATCGTTGAGAGGAATGATTGCAATTTCCTTTAGAATATAATCTCCTTCGGTTTGCTTGAAACCAGTCATGTCTACTGCATACTCCATATTTTTATGCAGCCTAGACGAGTTTCTTGACATCCCCACTGATGGGATTGTACTGAACGATACGATCGTGTAAGATCATGCAGTAGGCTGAAGTGTTGGCAGGAAAATCTTTTTTAGCCTCAAACTCTAGACGTACATCGACAGGAGCGCTCTTGAGAGATTCGTTTTGTCGTGAACAGTCAATAACTATGAGCGGTTCATTCTTGATGAACATAGGCTTTGTCAGCATCGGCTGTGGATCTCTACCATAGTATGATTTTTGAAAATTAGCATACATATCATAGAGAATCGCATACTGATTGTTATATATGTCGAGATTCATATTGTTGTATGGATAATACTGTGCATTTAAGAAA
>CM053170.1:42896059-42923443 GCA_012977825.3 Pteromalus puparum
TGCGAAACCTCAGCCGCAGATGATCGACGGGGCTGCGAGGCCTCGGCCGCTGGAGATGCTCGAGGCTGCGAAACCTCAACCGCAGGGGATCGACGGGGCTGCGAGGCCTTGGCCGCTGGAGGTGCTCGAGGCTGCGAAACCTCAACTGCAGGGGATCGACGGGGCTGCGAGGACTCGGCCGCTTGAGATGCTCGAGGCTGCGAAGCCTCAGCCGCTGGAGATCGTCGTGACTGCGAAGCCTCGGGCGCTGGAGAACGGGGAGGGTGTGAAGCCTCGGCCGCTGGAGATGCTCGAGGCTGCGAAGCCTCAACCGCTGTAGATCGGCGGGGCTGCGAGGCCTCGGCCGCTGGAGATGCTCGAGGCTGCGAAACCTCAACCGCTGGAGATCGTCGTGACTGCGAAGCCTCGGGCGCTGGAGAACGGGGAGGGTGTGAAGCCTCGGCCGCTGGAGATGCTCGAGGCTGCGAAGCCTCAGCCGCTGGAGATCGTTGCGACTGCGAAGCCTCGGGCGCTGGAGAACGGGGAGGGTGTGAAGCCTCGGCCGCTAGAGATGCTCGAGGCTGCGAAGCCTCAACCGCTGTAGATCGGCGAGGCTGCGAGGCCTCGGCCGCTGGAGATGCTCGAGGCTGCGAAACCTCAACCGCAGGGGATCGACGGGGCTGCGAGGCCTCGGCCGCTGGAGATGCTCGAGGCTGCGAAACCTCAACCGCAGGGGATCGACGGGGCTGCGAGGCCTCGGCCGCTGGAGATGCTCGAGGCTGCGAAACCTCAACCGCAGGGGATCGACGGGGCTGCGAGGCCTCGGCCGCTGGAGATGCTCGAGGCTGCGAAACCTCAACCGCTGGAGATCGTCGTGACTGCGAAGCCTCGGGCGCTGGAGAACGGGGAGGGTGTGAAGCCAAAGATTGGCGGGGCTGCTGTCCAGCACTCTCTGGTAGAGAGCGACTAGACCTACTAGCCCTCTCGGCTTCGCTGGACCTGTTTCTGGACGAACCGCTCGATGGTCTTTCACTACTATAAAGTTGCTGCATAGCAGCAAATGGCGGCAACGGCGGCACTGTAACAAATTAAAAATATGATTATAAATAAGAAAATATAATTTAAAAATGAGAATAAATGAAAAAAATATTTACATGATTCAATGACCTCCATGGCCCAAGAAAGCTCCGTGCTCCAACATCACGAGGAGCGACGGAGCATTACCAATCAGCCAGCGAACTCTCTCCTGGACTGATCGTAGACTTTTGCTGCTGATGCTCTTGCTGCTTCTTTTAAAAGACATTTTTTCTTTGCGTCACTTTTCACTATATCCGAAAAATCGAAGACTGACTCACCATTGCATGCACTGGGGGTATTTATACACGCAAACCGAAGCTTCCCTCTCCAAAAGTCCTAAGATTCGTGTAAATTTCCCTCCCGAATTCTCAAAGAACACATCCCTTAGAAACTTTTTCTTTCCCAGAATTTCTCAAACTCCTCCCTTGCAGAATAATTGAAAAAACTCTTTCTTGTACCTGGGAGGTAACGATTTTCACACGCAATTGATGAACTGACTGCTATACACATTTTTTTTCCCCCTGGAAAGGTCACGCTGCTTTCTCTCTGACGGCAAGTTAACTCTAAAGACTGCTGCAAAAATCCTTTTCTTTTTTTTTACATGAACGTGGGAGGCCTGCCAACGCGAGGATCTATTGTGCGCGAGGTGGGAAAAAGTGTGTATACCCACCTGAGGGTTAATTGTTTTCTAATATCGTTTCGACTCGTGTATACAATTTTCCGGAAAGGTCATGCAGTCTACATTTTCTTTCTCTAACAGAGCGCTGGAAAAAATAAATCCTTTTCTTTTTTATACCAGTTCGGAGCCTGCTGCGCAACGGTTTATTGCGCGCGAGATTTTCCGGAAAGGTCATGCAGTCTACATTTCTTTCTCTAACAGAGCGCTGGAAAATAAATCCTTTTCTTTCTTATACCAGTGCGGAACCTGCTGCGCAAGGGTTTATTGCGCGCGAGATTTTCCGAAAAGGTCATGCAGTCTACATTTCTTTCTCTAACAGAGCGCTGGAAAATAAATCCTTTTCTTTTTTATAGCAGTGCGGAACCTGCTGCGCAAGGGTTTATTGCGCGCGAGATTTTCTGGAAAGGTCATGCAGGCTACATTTCTTTCTCTAACAGAGCGCTGGAAAATAAATCCTTTTCTTTCTTATACCAGTGCGGAACCTGCTGCGCAAGGGTTTATTGCGCACGAGGTGGTAGGCAGTGACATACTTGTGTATTCATTTTTTTTGAGCTGACGCTGAGTTAGTTTATATCTATCCGAAAGTCATTTACACGCAGTCTATAGTGTGCCGGGGAAATAAACACCTGTGCGAGGGTTGACGTCTATACCTGCGCGAGGATCACAATAAAAGTCCAGGTGCTGTGGAAAAAATGCAAGATTTTTTTTCCAGAGGGTCAAGAAAGGCTGACCTTTCCCTTTCTTCTCAGAAAAACTGCCAATAATCAGTGTAGGTGGTAAGTGAGGTGAAACATCTGCTGGGTTCTAGAGAGGGACACACTACGGATGCTTGGAGAGAGGGAATACGGAGGAGGGGCATAAACCCACCACTAATTTATTTTTAGGGTGCGGAGAAGGGACGAATGGGTCTTATACACACTACGGTTACTGGCACACTCTGAGAGTGGGGTAAATTCTCGATCGCTTAGAGAAGGAAGGGAGGGATCTAAAAATTCCTCTATCTAAAATACATGTCACGGAGTCTACCTTTTTCCCTTTCTTCTCAGAAAAACTGCCAATAATCAGTGTAGGTGGTAAGTGAGGTGAAACATCTGCTGGGTTCTAGAGAGGGACACACTACGGATGCTTGGAGAGAGGGAATACGGAGGAGGGGCATAAACCCACCACTAATTTATTTTTAGGGTGCGGAGAAGGGACGAATGGGTCTTATACACACTACGGTTACTGGCACACTCTGAGAGTGGGGTAAATTCTCGATCGCTTAGAGAAGGAAGGGAGGGATCTAAAAATTCCTCTATCTAAAATACATGTCACGGAGTCTACCTTTTTCCCTTTCTTCTCAGAAAAACTGCCAATAATCAGTGTAGGTGGTAAGTGAGGTGAAACATCTGCTGGGTTCTAGAGAGGGACACACTACGGATGCTTGGGGAGAGGGAATACGGAGGAGGGGCATAAACCCACCACTAATTTATTTTTAGGGTGTGGAGAAGGGACGAATGGGACTTATACACACTACGGTTACTGGCACACTCTGAGAGTGGGGTAAATTCTCGATCGCTTGGAGAGGGAAGGGAGGGATCTAAAAATTCCTCTATCTAAAATACATGCCACGGATTCTAGCTCACCTTGAGAGAGGGGAGAATGCTCGATCGCTAGGTGAGGGAAGGGAGGGATCGGCAATCCCTCCATCTAAAATACACAGCACGGGTTTTGGCTCACTTGGAGAGAAGAGGGGGTGAGCTAGAACCCGTGTGAGCCAGTATGCCTATAGCCTATCTACTCATATATTCAATATCACAAAATGAAATAATTTAATAAATCCGCATTGATTTTTACAAATAAAATTAAATACGCGTTTATATGGCGTTATCTAATCAGAGTGGTCATTTTACAAATAAATAAATTTTATAAGGATAAGCTTAAATTGCGTTATCTGATCGGATACACAAATTATACAAGTTTTATCACGATTCCGAATAATCCTAAGTTTTTTAGAGAATGATTGTAAGTCTTTATAAGTCTTAGACGGATACGCTTAATTTGCGTTATCCTGTCTGACTAGAAATTTTTATAAGTATAATATTATTCGAAAATTTCTCTAAGTCTTTTGAAAGGAACTGAAATTTTTCTAAGTCTAGGACTTAGTTGCGATATCGTGCCTAGCTTGAAAATTGTATAAGTCCTTCAAAAGTGAGAAAATATTCGAAGTGTTTTATCTACCAAGGCGTAATGGTTGGTCTTGGCAGAGACTAGCCCACGCTTAAATTGCGCTGGAGCTAGTGTTCAAGTAGAATCATTAAATTTGAATTCGCCGAGAAAGCGGCAGAGTCGGAGTAAGCCGTTACGTACAAGCCGTTACGTAAGTTCCTGAACGCTGCTGGTCAGCTCGATCAAATAAGAGGTTGCTATGACAACGCTCGAGCGCGCTCTCTCTCTCTTTCTCTCTATCGTTCTCAGTTGGAGAACGACCGTTTAGTCCGCATATTAGCATTCACTTTTCCTTGTTTTTAACAAGTGTACTTACACACTCTATTAAAAATATTTCGCTCTTACTGAGCCATTTGTTATTTCAAACGCTGAGTGTGCTTTATTTCACCAACCTAGAGTCGACAAAGATCCACCGTCTACTCACTAGAATAGACGTTAAAACAGCTAGTGTTTGGCCAAAGGCCGAGCAGGTCCTTATAAAGGCTGCGGAGAGAGCGGGGCTCGAGCCACCGAAAAAACTCTCACATACAAATATATACATACACAATCACACCTATATACAAAAACCATTCATACAAGCATACGGAGATGCGCGCGCCGCGCCGCTGCTGCGTCATCATCCCACTCTCACGCTGTGCACGCCGCACCGCTCGCTGCGCTTCATATATAGATAATGGCGCTGCTGTTGTTACTTGTAGCTGGCTGCTCAGCTGTGACCCGTAGCTTTGGAAAGAGTGGGAGAGTGCGCTTTTTTGCGTTTAATTTGGCTAAAAAACAAGTCGAAAGACTTTAGTTTTTTGGCAATTATTTAACACATTGCGGAGCTGGTGTGGGGTGTTACATTACTAACATATCGTAATAATCATACCTATAAATTAAATATCTATAAATCAAAATTATTGTATGAACTGTGATGTTGCACTTTTTAACGATTTACCTACTCCAGACTCTTTATCTATAGAGGGGGACATATGTTAGGTTGAAGAGAGTCAAAATATGTTCTGAAACCCCCGATCAGATTTGATCTGACTACAATGTTTCCAACGGGGTAATGGTTATTAACGATTGATAATTACTTTGGGTTTTCACGTTTTCGCAAAAGTATACATTTATGTTCTGTAAGCGCGCGTCGTAATTCTAACGACACGTCGCAGTACATATTTTTTAGAAAACTTATTACAAGTTATTAGCTTTTTCGGAGGTCACGTATTTATTTAGTTTTGTGCCAAAATAAATCGAAAATTTAATAAAAGCTAAAAATAGGCAATTAAAGCTATAATTTATTATTAAACGTTTTTAGAGTCCAAAATCGTCATATTATAAACTGATCATAAAAGTTATTAGCTTCGATTAGCATTTTTTATGTATATAAAATTTCTGCCTGGGTTATGTTAAGAGTAGTAATTTGAGTTAAAGCTATAATTACAAATTCAGAAAGTTATATATGGAACGGTCACATGCATTAAAATGTATGTGTATAACGTAACTAAAATAATTAAGTATAACCCAGCCAGTGTCATAAAGTGAGGTAACCGTTGCTATCAAATTAAATATATTTAATTAAAAATCGGAAATAATATAAGAACTAATTACTCACCTTATGTTTCCTTTGTTAGTACTATATTTTATATGATTGCAAAGAGCTTCAAACATACCGCTTGTTGTTGTGACGTAACGACAGTCGAAGACCTAAACCAAAGAATATTTGTATTTGTCATCAATAATTTGAGTTATATATATATATATACTAGTGGGGCTCCGCCTGCCTGCTCGCTTCGCTCGCCAACCCCCCATTTTAATTTTTGTAGAATTTTTATTTTAAAAATATTATCATTATATTTTATTTTTTCCGTGTTAAATTCGCCCCCCTGCTCGCTTCGCTCGCCAACCCCCCATTTTAATTTTTGTAGAATTTTTATTTAAAAAATATTATCATTATATTTTATTTTTTCCGTGTTAAATTCGCCCCCCTGCTCGCTTCGCTCGCGAGCACCAATTTTATGTTCAGTGTAATTTAAGAAAACTATGTTCAACGCATAAAGTCTGTTATAAATTTGTTGACATAATAAACTTATAATTAAATTTATATACCTATCATCTTTATTACCTATCAGCTAATGCGCATAAATAGGGATTAGTCCCTAGTCTATATCAAAATCCGCGCACAAGGTATTTCGTAATTTAATGACCAAAAAAAATACATTGAATAAAAAAAGCTTGTTCATAAACTCAAAAGAAATAACTATAAATGTCCGCTCATTTTATATAATATCTCAAAAATTCATTATAATTTCTCATCGGCCGGACAGGTCGGCCTACTCCCGTGCAAACCCCCCCGTCACTCTTCAAATTCAACCAGTACGCAGTACTTGCAACGCATGCAGTAAACTAACTGCCAATGAGCCAGATACAGCGTAAAGTGCAATGATACTACTGCAATGTCATAATATACTTTGTTATTTATTATAAGTACTTCAGCAGTAGTATTATTAATAAATTTATGAAATCAGCTGCTTTCATAAAGGGCGCTCGAATGGGGAATTGATTCCTTAGTCTCTTAAACGCGATGCATCTTACGGCGGCGGCTAAAGCTGCGCCTCCCGCACGAAGATATTTCGTATTCAATATTGAATAAAATATGAATATAAATGAAGCACAAACAGCGACAAAATTTTAGAAAAAAGCGTTGTTTATTATGTATCAATATTAGTTGGACTTTCCTGTGTCTTTTAAAGTGCTCTAACATACAAATGAGCCTATTACTAGACAATCACATATATATTTTTATGCGTTAGCAATGAATTCCTCTTATAGTACAACAAATAAGATTTGTTTTTAAAAGGCATTTCTTGCAGATCGACATCAGTTTCCCAAGCAACATTTGAGTGAACACGACATATGTGATATAATATGACATTTTCGATTAAGCTTTTATCACAATTATGCACATGTAAATTGTAAAACATTTTTTGTCCCTGCGTATTACATGTGATCTGCGGCTGGTTCTTTGTAACTGAAAGCTAACAGTACGACTTTTGTGTTGAGAAAAATGAAAGTACACAGCGATATAAATGAATTGGCGATTTTATTTAATACGTGACAACTTCTAATTAGAGCTTGATTCAGAGTGAGTGACCATCACAAAAAAAGCCAAAAGTTTAATCAATAAAACAATAGACATTATGCGGTTTAACTTCTGTAATAGATGAATATTTATTCGAAACGTTTTTTGTACTTCACATTCTACTAAAAAAAAATCGAATTACAAAAATTTATAATGTTTTATTTCACTTCCCTAAGAAATCAATACTATTGAATAAAACCCAATTTTTCAGCAGTATAATTCAATCTTGGTCGAGAGAGGAGAGCAGTCTGCAACTTGCTTCTTGGCCTGCGACGTGTTTCAGTATTAGCTCTGTTCTTTCAAATCTTCTCTGGAAGAAATGTGCTCTACATCAAGATGCTTTGATCGCTTGTGGAAAATTCGGATTCTTCGCACTGATGGCGCTCTGATTGTAACTTAGAAGAAGCGGGAAATGTCATCCAGTGAAATCACTCATTGAATAGTCGACATTAGGCCATACGACATCCTTCGTTGCCTCGCTGCGGCGCGATGTATTCGAGGCCATCGTTGTAGATCAACAACGACTGGCGTTGACCCGTTGACTGGTCAGGTTATGGCAGCCCCACTGAATTGGCAAAAGCAATTCCGGTACGGACCGACGCGTCATGGAATCGTTGCATAGTCGGACGTCACTGTATGACTCTAGTCACCTGCTATGTTGGCTTGGTTTAATTCCAAAAATCAATAGAAGCCGTTCAATGTACCTAAATCATGCGTTATATTAGCAAGCCATCCAGACAGTGGCTGTACTTGGTGGTCTTTCGGAAATTGGCGACACGTCAACTGACAGCAAAAGCAATGTCCGGCCTCGTGGCACTGCCAAGTACATCAGATACAGCTACTGCTTCACGGTAACGGTTGTTCTCGCGGCAACGGTCGCTGATCTTCGTCGTCCAATACTTCTCTGGATAGGCGTTGAGACGCGAATTTGACAGTCCGCATACCAAACCTTTTCAGTATGTCAGTTTGTATCTTTTCTGCCTGATGAAAATGAGCTTATCTTCTAAACGTGCCTTCGCATTTCATATTCAAAAAATATTCGAGTGTTCGAATGTGATCTTCAAGATTCTCTTGCAGTCGGTCAAGGAAATCTTCGATGATTTTCTCATCTGTAGCAGCAACTAATCCATCATCAACGTAACGTACAAAAACAGTTTCTCTTTTTCAGTAACTCCTGTAAAACAAGCAAGGATCAGCTGAACTTTGTTTTCAGACCAAAAGATTCAAACCGTGAATGAAGAGCGGTGTTCGCATGCATCTTGACGATTGCTTAGACGTCGTACAAGTTTTCTTGAGCTTGCAGATACGATCATTCATCTTCAATCCTTTGGCCTGCTGCTGTAATTCCGTCGTCGATACTCGTACAAGATGCCGGTCTTGACATCAAACTGGTACAAATGCAAATTTTTGTTAGCTGCAATGCTCAATATTTTTTTTTTTTTTTATTATAAGCGCTACCCGCAACGTCCTGCCGAAGAGTCTTACCGGCTCTTCCCTCTGCCCCGATACCATAACAATGGTAACCGGCCAGAGAGGCCCCTAATAGTGCGCGGTGAATGTGATCACATAGGAATGTAGTGCGCACGCATCTCGACTTGGCCCTACAAAGGTTTTTTTTATTAACTTATACAGTGCGAAACTGTATACAGTGGGATCCGAACACTGGGAGACCTTTGATGTTATAAGACACTATGTACTATAACATACAAACTATGTAAACATAGAGGTGTCCCGATGTCAGGAAGTGCGGCGAGAGTCAGAGCTTGAACCGCAGAACCTTGGATTACTAGCCGACACTCTGCTCACTGAGGCCATCGCCGGCGCTGATGGCTCATATATCGAAACGTACCGTATCGAGACGAGTAACAGGGCTGAAAGTCTCGTTGTAGTCATCCCTTCGTTTTGATAACCTCGTACCACCAAGTCGTGCTTTATAAGCGAAACGACTTCGCCTTCAGCATTTCCTTCTTCTTCATGATCCATTTATTTTGAAATGCCTTCGTTTTTTTTCCAGGAGTTGGAGCCAATTCCCACGTAAAGACTTTTCAACTAAGGAGTCGGCATTTCTTCCCTCATAGCTGCTTTTCCATCTACCTCTTTTCCTTCGGATTGCATTGTCTCTGTCATAAAGGTCCGTTGCGGCTCACCGTAGGTCAATGTTCAGCAATCATCAATTTCGACAATCGTTTGGGACTGTTCACTTGGTGCGGTCCCGCAGCTTCCTCGTTGTAATGGCGAGGGTGAATGCCGACTGTGGAGTCTCCCCAAGATTGATCTTAGGTGCGACGAATTTTCACCATCAGAGTGCCTCATCAACAATGTCGGCTCAGGTTGCAGTTTGACATTCCTAGGAGGTTAAGTCAACATCCGAATGAGCAGCTCTGGCAATACGTAAGTCACGTACTCGTCGTTTTCCAACTACTCTTTGTGTCGAAACTTCGGGACTCGCAGGTAATAAAGCAAGTAGCTTTCCAGGACATTCCGGAGCAAAATCAAACAATGCCCTTTCTAATGGACACGATTTCACTTTTTAGGGCCGACACTCGATAGCCGCTGATGTGATCGGAATAACCAACTAAAATTCCAAGTTTCGCTTCCGAATCCCACGTTTCCGTTTTTCATTTCGCACTTAGCAGAGCACATTGTTCGCCACTGAAAATATGAAAATTTTCACGATGTGCCTGCCTTCGCAGTGCAAGCTCGTAAGGACGTTTTTCCCTCGACACTGCTCGTCTGTGCGATTTAACGTGCTAGAACTACACGTGTTACAGCTTCAGCCCACAAGTTTTTTCGGCAACAATCCCTTGGCGTAACAGCATCGTTCGGCCAAGTCGACACAGCGTCCTGTTACGTGCGTCCGCACACCCATTTTGAAAAGGCGTGTAGGGGTGTGATATCGCCAAATAAATTCCATTAGACGACAATGAGTTTTTTATCTTGATCGTTGTCAAATTCCTTGGCCACCATCGCAGTACAAAAACTTTCATGCGTCTTCCAAGCGAGTTTTCAAGAGCTGGACCACTTTCTTGAATTTTCCAGCTGTTTACCGACTTTTCTTTTAAAAAAATAGAACTATTCGGAGTCTGGAATAGTCCACATGTGAAACATAAAATATATTCGTCCTGCCAATGAGTCGCACTCATGGACCGGATAAGTCAGTTGGCATGATTTCGCGACAGACATCTTTAGCGCGCTCGTGCGCTAATAACAGGCTTGATACGTTGCTTACCTTCGACCAGCAGCCTGCGCAGAAAAAAAGAATCGTCATTGATGAAGTCAATACGCGTGCTTTCGCAAGCACTTTTCTCCATGAACCTGTTTTGATGACCAAGCGTTATCGCCAGATCATGCAAGCGTATCCCTCAAAGCAGCATTCTAACCGTCTGGCGATGCATGATTTTCGGTTCCTTGACTCTAATCAGCATCTTGTACATAAGCGCCTGCACGAACACCTGTGTTTGACGACGCCACATCTCGTACGAACATTACAGTTAGTGCCTCGCCGCCGACAAAAGTTAATCCTTCTCCGTTGCAGTGAATCACTGAAGCAAATTCTGCCGCGTTAGGCACGTAAAAACATTTTTGCCATTGTAGATGGCTCGCCAATCATCACAACGGCGAGCTTCAATTAATTGAAGCGCTTGCCCAACAGCATCCATCGTGCTGTTATCACAATCGTGATTTACTTCGGTACCTTGATCTTGTCGAACGAAGAAATATTCCCGATGATGGCGGTAAGCATGAATCCGTCGCACCCCGTCAGCAAGTCCAGCAGTTCTTGAGTGTTCTACAAGACACATCTCACAAACAAAAGCTCATCATTGTCGAAACATCCTTTGTTGCTTTCGAACCTTCTGCTCTTACTACGAACCTATTGCGTGGCTTCGATTCACATCGGCACAATTTCAAGTTTCTTCTGAAAAGATGGACCTACCTTTCACTGGTGACAATTGCTAATTGACTCTGTTCCCGCTTATTGCTGCTCTGCCGTTTTTCTTTCGAATGACTAGGATTCTCGAATTATTTTTTAGCGATCATTGCTTTTACCGTGATAAGAGTTGCCGTGCTCATTAGTTCCACGAGCTTTGCTCACGGAATAAAGGCACGCAACCTCCTCTCGCTTTTTCGGAGGCGCTTCTGCCGTCGCACTTACGTCAGGACGTCAAAACACTAAACTTTAAATTGTCAGAGTTGCTGATCCTCCGCACGAGCCACACACGCTTGACAAAGCGCTCGTAAGTCGTCCGGCAATGAGTCAGCATCTCTCACCATAAGCCGACGAGTCCATCAGGCTTCACGTTCAATGTTGCATCCTTAAAACTAAATCTTCGACATTTATGAAATAAACAAAGTAGTGTGACCGATATTAGTTCAAGATGGCATTTTTCTGTGAAAATTGAAACAATCTGTTTGAGGCAGTATGCGCGACTGCTTCGCTTTGTTGTTGGAAATGGATTCCAGCTTCCGTCCACATGCCTCTAGAGCCGAGTTCGTGCAGCGTTACCAAGCAAACTCAATTACCTTGCGACTCAATCGTTTTCACAATATTCGCATGCCCCGCCTGATCCGCTTTTTGTACGCCTTTCATCTGACGGCTATCATAACTCAGCTATTTGCCGGGTTGCATTTCGCTGTATTTGCAGCGCTCCGGTTGCTGTAAGCGTGCCGCATGAATACTTCGTGAAGCTCCTTCTGCTTCCGCGCACAATATCGTCATAGCAAATTCGCCAATAGCTCGCAATTCTCAGCGCCTCGTAGGACTTTTCAATGCCCTCTGAAACTCGCATTCTGTCGTTGTCCATATCTCGACTTGCCTAAATCCAGCTTCACACGAAGAAATTCCGTACCCAACAACAATTTCAGATAATGGACACCAAAACGCTCTGCTACCAATGTTGAGAAAAATAAGTACACAGGCGATATAAACATGAATTGGGTTTTATTTATAACGTGACACTTCTATGAAGCGTTGAATTCAGAGTGAGTGACATCACAAAAACAACCAAAAGTTTTATCAATAAACACAATAGACATTATGCGCGTTAACTCTGTATAGATGAATATTATGTCGAACGGTTTTGTACTTCAACAACATTTGAATTAGCTTAACCTAGGACCAAATTCGTGTTATTCTCGTGTGGGGGGGCTGTGGGGTAGGTGGTGGGGGTATGTGTGGGGGGGCTGTGGGCGGGAGTGCGGGTCTGTGGTGGGGCCATGAGATTATCCCGAATAACATAAAACATGAACCATTTTTACGTTTTATGTGTGGGGGCCGAGGTGGGGAGTGGGGGCTGTTGGGAGGGTTTGTGCGCGGTGGCGCGCGGGGGGGGGGGAGTATAGCCAAAACAACTATATAATATAGGAAGATTATATATATATATATATATATATATATAATAAGTTTTGTGAAATTTCTTAAAGATAATGGCTATATATTTAAGTCGTCAAGGGAAATGTCTTCCACACCACCCAAGAGGTACTGTCAGAAGTATATTGTATTAGGGTCATAATATAATATACTTCAGGTGCGTTGATTTTTTTTTGTTTTTTTTTTTATTTTATTGTATAAAAATTACCAATAATTTAATATAATTTAATGACATGATTGAATTATATAAAATTATGGTTATTCCCTGGTAGAAACGTAAAGATCTAATTCTCCGTCGCTTGGCCAAATGCGAACGAATTGGCCAACGCTTTAACCAACAGTTACTCTTAAATACTGCTTATTTCGTCACATTACAAGTGATTCGGTTGGTAAACGGATGGTAAAATTTGAAATACTGGTTTGAGGTTAGATTCAATTTAAATTATATCTCTGTGAGCGGCGATGGCTCAGTGGGCAGAGATTTGGGCTAGTAATCCAGAGGTTCTGGGTTCAAGCCTGACTCTTGGCACTTTCTGACATCGGGACACCTCTATGTTTACATACGTTTTTATGTTATATACATAAGTGTCTTATAACATCAAAGGTCCAGTGGTTCGGATCCCACTGTATACAGTTTCGCACTGTATAATTAAACTGTAGGGCCAGTCGAGATGCGTGCGCACTACATTCCGATGTGATGCACATGCACCGCGACTATAGGGAGCCTCTCTGGCCGGTACCATTGTATGGTATCGGGCAGAGGGAAGAGCCGTATAAGACTCTTCGAGAGGACTTGGGTAGGCTATAATATAAAAAAAAAAAAAAATTATATCTCCGTAAGCTTATCTCCGTAGCGCTCTCCGTGGCTTTCGATGTGTAGATGTAAGTTTTTCGTAAGTTTTTCTTGAAGATGATGAGCACGTTACCCGGGACTCTCGATGGCGATATCCAGGTGTCCAGCGGAGGAAAAAAATGGAATCTAGTTTGCGCGCTCCGTGGCTTTCGATGTGTAGATGTAAGTTTTTCTTGAAGATGACGAGCACGTCACCCGGGACTCTCGTAGACGATGTCCAGGTGTTCGAAAGAGGAAAACATGAGACTTGAGTAGCGCGTAGTTTTTGATGTATAAATGTAAGTTCTGCTCGTAGACGATCTGTAGATCTTCGACGAAAGAAACATAAATAAAATATGAAGTTGGAAGTTGCTGGTATACATTCTACAGCTGTACATCAAGGATATACAGTAGGTCCTCGACCAGGGTCTGCTGTTACTAGTACGGAGTCCAGTGCTACTGGAGTTACTGGTCCAGGGTGTACTCCAGCTGTATATTCAGGGGCCACTGCTGCGACTGCTGTGTGTGCAGCTTTTGCTGCTGCTGCTACTCAGCTTGGTCAACTAATGCTGCTGCTATACAAGCAACTCCTACAACAGCTGTATGTTCAGGATTCACTACTGGTCCTTGACCAAGGTCAACTTGCTGCTTATACTAGTACATCTCCTTTTATACGGCTAATTAAGTAGCTTCTGATGCTTCTTGTTCCTTCCAAAGCTTTTTGCAGGCCAAAAGTCTTGCTCCGGCAACCCTGCCTGAATAGGCTGAGATTAAAAAACGAAAATAAATGATTAATTTTGAATCACATTTTAACATTCTTACTACTTCCTAATCCTCGTGATCAATTTCAGTAAGAATCAATTTTAATACATTCTTAATCATATAGCAATTTAATTGCTTATTTTTTAGGCATGTAATTTTAATCAGTCTTTTTGACCCGCATTAACACTAACGCATTCGAATTTACTTTAATTTTAACATCGATTTTAATATCTTGAAATCCGCCTGAAAATACAGTGGCGGGCAATATCAGGTTGATTGCAAAGTAATCCGTATTGTTTTTAAAAGAACTATATTATCACACTCAAAACGTAAATAAATTTTAATTCTATTTGATGTTTTGTTAGCCTTAAACGTAATTAATGATGAAGCCAAATGAAATTGATTCACAATCGCATAATAACGAAAAATCATTTTAAATCGTTTGTAAATATACCAGATTAGAATCGCGAAATAATACATTCTTATAGTGTTGATCACCATGAGTCATATTTCCATCATTGCTCATCCTATCCATTTTCTGATCGTATTTAATGCATATCATTGAAATTCACTTTCATACTTAATACACGCAATTATAAATGGTTGATATAAACTTTATTGTGTGTACTGATTGCGTAGTTGATGAACTACCGAATACACACAAATAAAAATACCGCAACACACACTACCCTGTTGACGCCCAATAAGCTGACCCCGAAAAACGACCACCGCCCTCCGTGCTTATACAGCATTCTTATATAAATCCGAAAACCACGAAGGGGTTTTACTAGAACTTGGTCATTGCGATCTAGAGCTCGACTACCTAGAAGTTGCATTACTCCACTCTAAAAAATGTGAGTGCATTAAAACTGTACATCTTAGGCTTTAAATTTAATAATATTTTGTAAATGTGAGATAATACATCGCCACTCCCTACGAAGAGTAGTACATTTCAGATCTTGCACCGAAGACTAGTACATTTGGTTATTCGCCGCAAACACTAGCACTTTTCACTTTTCGCCGCGAAGAGTAGCACGTTTCACGGCCCTAACTAATGCTTTTGTAGTATGAGAAAAACGTATGATAATTTAATAATTTTTGTACTAGCTGACTCTTTGCATGTGAATATTACTATTATGTACCACTTTGGCGTTCATAAATATCATGAATTGTTTATGTAATAAATTCCCGAAACCACTAGTGTTTTCGTGAAATGTGCTAGTCTTCGTGGCAAAGACGCGATACGTGCTAGTCTTCGCGGCAAAGTTGTGAAAAGTGTTAGTCTTCGCGGCAAGGACGCGAAATCTACTAGTCTTCGCGGTGAAAAAGGAAAAGTACTACTCTTTGAGAGGGAATGAGAACGTGCTAGTCTTCATTTGGAGCGACGATATATGACCGATTGTGAGAAAACGTGAAATACAGTGCACAAATGTTACTATTATAAAATGAACGCTTTTCTGGGTTGCCAATATAAATTTGTAAAAATGTGAAACATTTTGAAAAATCATGAAAATTTGTAAAAATTATGACAGGTTTCATGTTAGCGATGCTCCAAATTTAAATGTAAAATTTTTATTTTTCACATTATTTTACATTCCAACACAATTACTCAAAGTTTTTCACATTTATCATTTCCACAACATTTTTATTGTATTGAACAATAAACAATTAAAAAGTATTAAAATCTTCTACTAATATTATATGTTAAGAACAATTAAATTAATCTTGATTAAAAACGATAACACGACATTATGGCCCATTGAATTTCAGACAATATAAAGTGCATTGCAACAAATTGTCGCATTGCAACAGATTGAAAACGTTTAGATACGATCAAATTTTATACCAAAAATAAAGATCCATTGCGATTATGAAAAACGATTGAATTATACTAAGAAACGATTAAGAATGACTCGTCGCCAGGTGGCGTCCGGATTTTATTACTCGCAAGTGGTAAAGAATCTATGATGGTCAGTATATAAGACCATTCAAGGTAATGCATAAATAATTCATTGTAACATGCGTGTAATACATGTATTAAGTAACAGTGCGTGTAAGATTAGGCAGTACGAGTGTGTATTTATAAAGTGTTCAGTAAAATATATGAAAAAAGTCCTAAATATAAAAAAATGATACATGAATATTAAATACGATTATAAGAGATTAAAAACGATTAGATTTATAAATGCAGTAATAAAGATCAAAAACGATAAAAAACGATTAATATATATAACGGATTTTTAATACATTTTATAATAATAGTTTAATCGTTTTTTATACCATTCTAATTGTTATCTATTCTAATCGGAACTGATACAATACATTCTAATACCTAATAAAGCTAAAATTACGTTACACAAACGACTATCAAAAACGATTACGGTTTTTGAAATCGTTTTTAATCTTCGGCTATTAGCAGGGAAGTCTATATGACGATATAGCACATCTATATAAATTTAAGTTTTTAAGATTTGTGTGATTAAAAATTGTATATCTCAAACCTCATGTAAAATATACACTTGAAACTTGATATGCAAGCCTGTGTTATGTATTTCAACATATTTATACAGTTTAGTGACTTAAGTGTAACCAAAAGATCTATTTTGTTCGAAACACTTGCGCCAAAAGCGTATAATTAGAACGAACTAGATCTTCTGGTTACACTTAAGTCACTAAACTGTATAAATATGTTGAAATATATAACAGGGGCTTGCATACCAAGTTTCAAGTTTAAACATTGCATCACTTGTACATAAACTCAATTTTTTTTTTAATTTCTTTGACTAAAATTGCATATCTCAAAAGTGGTGGATTGTATACACTTGAAATTTGATATAATAAGCCCTCGTAATGTATTTCACTATATTTCAGCAATTTGATGCACTTACTACAATCAGATGATCTACTTTGTTCGAAAACACTTGCACTAAAAGCAACAATTTAGAACAAACTAGATCTTCTGGTTACGCTTAAGTCACTAAACTGTATAAATTTGTTGAAAGGCATAACAAGGGCTTTTATACCAAGTTTCAACTTTATACAATGCATCATTTATACATAAACTCATTTTTTTCAAATTTTTGGGAAAAAAAATTGCACATCTCAAAAGTAGTTTTTTGTCATAAGAAAAGTGTGTATTCGAAACACGTGTGTATATGCGAAATACACGTAATTGTTTATTAATTTTTATAATATAAAAAGCGTGTATTCGAAACACCCGTGTATATGCGAATTGCACACTTATTTTATTGTAAAAAATGCGTGTAGTCGAAACACGTGTGAAGTATATACGAAATACAAATCATTATGTATAGGCATTTTTCGTTATATCAAATCTGCGTGTACGGCAACACGCAGTGTGAGTTTCGATATTGCAAAGTTTTGTAGTGGTTAATGCCAGATGGCGCCAGAGGTTATCATAAGCACTACCTGCACTACCGGCCGCAAGGTCGGTAAAATCGCAGAAATGGGTTTGAGACACCCTTAAGTAACGTATCAGATTTTTCAATCAATTCGTCACTGTCATCATTTGTTGAGCAATTTATTGTTTGCTCTTCTACGTTTTTTGCTTTCTCAAAATCTACAGAAGAATAGAAAGTACTTTATTACATTTTAAAGTATTTGCAAAAATAGGTGCTTCTATGTAGACCTATATCTATTGTTATTATACAGAAATTGGAGAATACTAGTAAGATAAAAATTAAAATTTGATGCATACATCTTTTTATAACCGCACATTTGATTTATACATTCTAAAAAGATAAATAATATTCAAAACAAAGCAGATCAAGTGACGCGGTAGCGCCACGAAGGCGAGTTTGAGAAGCAGACGGAGCCGCGGTGCCCGTGACACTATTTACTTCTATATTGGTGTTCGGATTTTTCATGATACAGAAAAAAATGCTTATCGTTACTGTTCGTGAGTTTTTTTGGCTTATTAGTATCCTTTCTAAGCAGACTATGATTTCCAACGAAAATTTTTGTAAATAAGCCGTTATTTTTAATAATAAACGAGTGTATCCATCGTGAATGCTCGGAACAGTTTCTCTAAATTCTCCAGTCTCCAATGCGTTAGGACCGTGAAGTTGGCTTTCAAAGTGGTAGGAGCATGAAGTTGGCCAAGCTATGTGGAATACAGTTGGGTATCGCTTTACCACAGTTTTCTATATGCTGCGCTGAGTAAATGTATTTACATTGTCTGCTGTATTACGGGGTGGCCGATAACGAGGTCTGGATGGTGCGCTCTGTGGTTTTTTGTGTCTAGGTGTAGAAATATTTCGAGGGCGGTGTCTAGGTGTACAGGGTGGCCGATGACGAGGTCTAGGTGGTGCGCTTCGTGGTTTTTAGTGTCTAGGTAAGAAAATCATACGGGGACGGCGTCTAGGTGTACGGGGTGGCCGATGACGAGGTCTAGGTGGTGCGCCTCGTGGTTTTTGGTGTCTAGGTGTAAAAATCATACGAGGACGGGGTCTAGATGTACAGGGTGGACGATGACGAGGTCTAGGTGGTGCGCACCGTAGTTTTTTGTGTCTAGATAAAAAAATCATACGGGGACGGTGTCTAGGTGTACGGGGTGGCCGATGACGAGGTCTAGGTGGTGCGCTTCGTGGTTTTTGGTGTCTAGGTGTAGAAATAGTTCAAGGGCGGTGTCTACGTGTACATGGTGGCCGATGACGAGGCCTAGGTGGTGCGCTCCGTGGTTTTTGGTGTCTAGGTGTAAAAATCATACGAAGACGGGGTCTAGATGTACAGGGTGGCCGATGAGGAGGTTTAGGTGGTGCGCTCCGTGGTTTTTGGTGTCTTATAGGTGTAGAAATCATTCGGCGGTAGTGCATAAGAATAATCAGTGATTTCATGTCAGTGATAAAAATTTTACAAAAAACCCTTATATTTTATTTTTAGGACAAATATTGAATACTCAAAATTATTTACTGAAAAGGACTGAAATCTCTAAAAAAAAATAACTTCAAAAAAAGTAAACGGTTATAGGCGAGTTTGATATATTCCGCAACGAAATAACATATTAAAAATAACTGAGATCAATCAAACAAAGTCAAGTTTATATATTTAATCATAATGAAGCAACAAAATTATTTTTGGTCAATAAAGGGCTTACTTAAGTTAAAGTTAAGTTATATAATATTCAATTAGGAACAACTCTTAAGATACTTACTTCGTAACTTGCCATGTCCGTTTCATTGTACTTTTGGTGTTTTTATGACGTTCTAATACATAAAAAGAAAATTTTAGTTGTTTACCAATAAAAAAAAATGAAACGGTTATGGCAAGTTACGAAGTAGGTATCTTGAGAGTTGTTCCTAATTGATTATTATATAACTTAACTTTAACTTAAGTAAGCCCTTTATTGACCAAAAATAATTTTGTTGCTTCATTATGATTAAATATATAAACTTGACTTTGTTTGATTGATCTCAGTTATTTTTGATCTGTTATTTCGTTGCGGAATGTATCAAACTCACCTATAACGTTTTATTTTTTTTAAGTTAATTTTTTTTAGAGATTATTGTGATAAACTTTAGTTTTTGAGCATAAAAAAAATGATAGAAAAGCTAAAATAATTACAAACTAAATGATCATCTTATAATTTGCAGTTGAAAGAATTAATTATCATTTAATGTCTTATAATAGTATAACGAGTTGCCTTGTGTGCACTCGTTACGTCCCTCTCTCCCCTATGCTATATCACCATATTATAATAAACATTCTAGCTGTAAATATTCTTGTGTATAACATCCCTTTCAGCAGCAGGTAAGTGAGAGGAGCAGACAGCCATAACACAGAGAGAGAGAGAGAGAGAGAGAGAGAGAGAGAGAGCCGCGCGTAGTGTGTATGCGCGTGTCGCGCCGTCTGAGAGAATGAGAGAGAGAGAGAGATTTTTTTTAGATTTTTTTTAGATTTTAGAAATTTTTATTCATGTACATTATGTTGTACAAAATTATTGATACAGGTAGTAAGTTGATTAGCTGTTCATTGATGAAGGGCGGTGTATGAGTATGAGAGTAATGGAGGCGAGAAATGGGTGACGAATGCTGCTTGAAGATGTTATGTGAAAAGAGAGAGAGAGAGAGAGAGGGAGAAAGATTGCATTGACCACGTGGTCGCGTCTCGCGCCGCGACACTTAGGAGTATAGCGCCGAGCTGTAAAGTCGTGCCGATACTGCTGCTTTGTTTCCGCGACTACGCGTACCATTATAGATATTCGTGCGTGCGTGCGTTCGTCTTCCGGAGGACTGTTGCTGCGTCTTTGACCAGATACTTCGTGTGTCGCTGGAATCGTCCTGGTGCTGTTCAGCCCCGCGTGTCAGGCTCGAGCAGTGCATTTGCTTGCCGCTCGACTTCTCGCTGCACCCGGCCACACACGAGGTTTTGAGGCGTCCGTCCTGCTGTCCAGCGTCGGGCCCTGGTCACCTGTCCTGCGCCGCTCCGATCGAAGCCACGAGGCGTTTATCAAGTTCTACTGCGAGGATGCAAATGAAAGCTTAGAACCTCTACTTTTTTTTACCGAGTGGCAAATTTTTGTAATTATTGTTATTCTAACCTCTCTGGCCACAACAGCACGAAGACGTCATAACGAGCAAGCAGTTATTGAGTTTGATATTCGTGTAGGTGGTTAAGAAATTATTGACATAGCTTTCCTTTATGTATTTTAACCCTTTAAACACGAATTTCAACTTATTTATAGTTTATCATTTAAGCGTTCATACATAACCTCAAAAAATACTCCGAAACCACATATTTACGTAATTCCCAATCGCAGATATTATACAAAATTTAGGAAGAACTCCTATTCTTATGCATTTTGTTCCGCTGAACGTATATCTACACTTATTTCTGGTTAATCAGTAAAACATTCCTACATAACCTCAAAAAGACCCCAAAACATCCNTCAAAAACACCCCAAAACATCAGTTTTACGTGATTTCCAACTGCAGACGTAGTGAGAAAATTAGGAACAAAGCCTATTTATATTTATCTCATTCCGCTGACACGATTCTGTTTGGTTAATCACTTAAGCGTTTTTACCTAACCTACAAAAACACCCCAAAACAGCAGTTGTATGTAGTTTTTAACGTAGTTTTTAACGCCCGACACACTCATAACCCAGGAGGGTCAACCGACACGGTAATAGAATCACTGCGGTAGCAGAGCCTCTGCTGTACCTCTTAGAGTCGGTGTTGTTGGGGTTTTAGGTTATTTTCATTTTTGTGAGAGATCAATAAAAAGCCGTGGTCAACCCGAGTTTACCCGCTGGGTTTTGAGTGTGGATTTATTTTTGTGAGAGATCAATAAAAAGCCGTGGTCAACCTGGGTTATGAGTTAGTCGGGCGCCTCGCGCCCTTCCACGCACTCGAAACCCAACGGGTCAACTCGGGCTGACCACGGTTTTTTTATTGATCCCTCACAAAAGTATAAATAACCTAAAACCCCAACAACACCGACTCGGGGAGGTACAGCAGAGGTTCTGTTACCGCAGTGGTTCGATTACCGTGTCAGTTGACCCTCCTAGGTTATGAGTGTGTCGGGCGCTTCGCGCCCATCCACACTCAAAACCCAGCGGTAAACTCGGGTTGACCACGGCTTTTTATTGATCTCTCACAAAAATAAAAATAACCTAAAACCCCAACAACACCGACTCTAAGAGGTACAGCAGAGGCTCTGCTACCGCAGTGATTCTATTACCGTGTCGGTTGACCCTCCTGGGTTATGAGTGTGTCGGGCGTTAAAAACTACGTTAAAAACTACATACAACTGCTGTTTTGGGGTGTTTTTGTAGGTTAGGTAAAAACGCTTAAGTGATTAACCAGACAGAATCGTGTCAGCGGAATGAGATAAATATAAATAGGCTTTGTTCCTAATTTTCTCACTACGTCTGCAGTTGGAAATCACGTAAAACTGATGTTTTGGGGTGTTTTTGAGGTTATGTAGGAATGTTTTAGTGATTAACCAGAAATAAGTGTAGATATACGTTCAGCGGAACAAAATGCATAAGAATAGGAGTTCTTCCTAAATTTTGTATAATATCTGCGATTGGGAATTACGTAAATATGTGGTTTCGGAGTATTTTTTGAGGTTATGTATGAACGCTTAAATGATAAACTATAAATAAGTTGAAATTCGTGTTTAAAGGGTTAAAAGACATAAAGGAAAGCTATGTCAATAATTTCTTAACCACCTACACGAATATCAAACTCAATAACTGCTTGCTCGTTATGACGTCTTCGTGCTGTTGTGGCCAGAGAGGTTAGAATAATAATAATTACAAAAATTTGCCACTCGGTAAAAAAAGTAGAGGTTCTAAGCTTTCATTTGCATCCTCGCTCAATTTTTTAGGATGAAATTAATTTTGGGGAGCATGGGGTCTCCCGTTCAAAAAGAATGCCCCACATATATATATATATATATATATATATACTAGTGGGGGTTCCCCCCCTGCTCGCTCCGCTCGCCAACCACCCAATTTTAAATTAAAAACAGATTGATGAAAAAAATATTACATTTCTTAAAACATGTATAAATTTAAAAAAAAATAATAAAATCTTGTGAACTATTATATAATTAAGACATTATTTAAATGCATATGAATTATTTTTTATTTGTCTTAGATTTGACGTATATGATATATTATTATATACTGTTTTTGTGCATTTATTTCGGAAGATCAAAAATAAATCTGGACATAAAAAATGCCTGCTCTCCGAAACTTTGCCCAAACTTTACATTTTCACTCTCCCACTGCTTATGAGTTTGTTAGGTGTAGTTTTTTAAAATGTTCGCCGACTGTTTAAACCTTAAATAGCTGGCTCTGCAGTGAGCAATGTAAGCCAGGTATTTCTTAAGAAACTATAGATACTATATCAGATATAGTCCAAAAGGAAGCTAATAGATGTGACAAGAAGCTTGTGTTCAATCTCATTTTTGATGAGATGAGCATTAAACAATTAAAAGAATGGATAATTGGTCATGCACTTGTTATGGTAGAGAGTAATAGAATGGGCTTCTTCAGAAATAATCAAAAACAATTAAGAATTGAATGTTATCAAGGTTTATTCGATCATGTTTATAATTCTGCTTCAAATATTTCACAAAATTTTGAACAAAAAGAAAGATTGGGTAATTTGTTTATACTACCAGCTACATACATAGGAAGTCCCCGATATATGCAGCAACATATGGAAAGAATTAAAAATGGTTGTAAAATATTTTCCTAATGGTACTACTCCAAATGATATTCCAAATATTACTGTTAGATTATTTTATGCAAAATTTAATTCGTTTTTAAACGATATTTTAAAAAATAAAATGTTTGGAGAAGTACTTGTTTACGTGTATACGATAGAATTTCAAAAAAGAGGCTTACCACATGCTCATATAGTTCTGACATTGCATCCTAATAACAAGATTATGACACCTGAATTAATAAATAAATACATTTCTCCTGAGATTCCAAACAATTCTAATAAAGATTTACAAAAATTAGTAATCAAACACATGTTACATGGACCACACACAAATACATCTCCTTGTTTAAAAAATAATAAAATTAGTAAAACTAAAACTACTTGTGCTAAAAATTTTCCGAAAGAATTTTGTGACAACACAACATTTAAAGAGAACGGTTATCCATTATATCGTAGACGAGATAATACATCTGAAAAATACACGTATTCGACAAAAAAGTATAAAGAAATTATTCCAGTAGATAACCGTATGGTCGTTCCTTACAATAGCTTCCTACTGCAAAAATATAAATGTCATATAAATGTAGAATATTATGCATCAATTCAAAGTATTAAATATATATTTGATTACATACATAAGGGTGGAGATAGAGCATTATGCAAAATTAAAAAAATGGATGATAAAGAAAATGATGAACCAGGTGCTGTAGTTCATGATGAAATTACTCAATTTATTGATGGAAGATATTTAAGCGGAATGGAAGCAGCTTGGCGACTACAAGAATTTCCATTATGTGGTAGAAGCCATACTGTTACACGTTTAGCAGTTCATACAAAAGATCAACAAAACATTATTTTTGAAGAACATAAAGAGTCAGAAGCATTACGCAACACAGAAACCACATTAACAGCATGGTTTAAATTAAATAAAATATATAATTTTGCAAAAAAATATTAAATATGTTGAAATTCCGCAACATTACAAATTTGATCAAAAAACAAAATCTTGGATAAAACGATCGCGAAATTATAAATATGGTGCCATTGGACGATTAAATGTAGTATCTCCAAAAGATAGTGAAAGATTCTTTCTGAAGTTGATACTAAACAGGATAAAAGGTGCTACTTCTTTTGAAGATTTACGAACTTTTAAAAATACACTGTATCAAACTTATAAAGAAGCATCACCAGCTATGGGTTTAGTAGCTGATAACTCTTGAGTTTATAATATTTTTGACGAAGCTTGTCAAATAATGTTACCATTTCATTTACGTAAATTTTTTGCTTGGTTCATATTAGCAGAAAACATCAAAGGAAATTGTTAGGGTGAAAGCGAGTTCACCAGACTAACAATACGAAACTTAGTAAAGACGGGTGCCTGCTAAATCGCCCATACGGGTGATCTCAGTGAAACCGAGTGTCGGGGCGAAACTGCTTGAATTCGTTAGCTTTAAATGGAATGGAATGAAACATTTATTTTAACAGACTTACTTTATTGATGTTCGTGAAACCTCCCAAATTCGACCTTCTCGTCCAAACTCCAACTCCAATGGATGAAAAAAAAAACCTAGGATGGTACTCTCTTCCAATCAGAGAAAAGATGTATGGGGTAGATTGATCTCTTTCCAACGTTTTCTCCTTGTTGACTCAATATTGTGGTGGTAATAAGTTATATTTCAAAACTCAAAAATGCACTTCCAAAATCATTTATTCAAAATAGACTTAAAAGTTAAATCTACTTTGAAATGACACTCAATAAAAAAAACAATCAGCTTGAATCTTGATCTCTAATAAACGTACAGAATTAAAGAAAAAAAAACGTGCTACCTCGAGGAGCGCACACACTGGAGTGAAGTCAAGGGGGAGGTGAAGCTAAGAGAGCGTCTTGGCTTTCTCCCACGCAGGGTCCTTACTTCTCCTCTCTTCGTGCTTCAGCCTGGCCGTGCTCTTTGTCTTAGCATTAGGCTTTATGGGCCTATGCTATCGTCAACGGCTAAACTGCAGCGTCGGCTGTGCACGCGCACTTCAGCCGAGGGAGGAGAAATTGTTTTGGTTTCGAGTACATTCCTTTCGCGTTTGTTAAGCGACGAAGTTTCTAGGCCTCCTTTTATACGATTTTTATTCTATATTGTTATATCTGAAACTTCGTCACTTAACANTTTCAATTACGTAAATTTTTTGCTTGGTTCATATTAGCAGAAAACATCCAAGGAAATACAATTTGGAATAGGTTTAAAAATTTTTTTACTGAAGATTTTAAAATAAATAAAGAAAATAATGCTTTATCTCATATCCAAAGTATATTAGAAACAGAAGAAAGGTGTTGTAAGAATTTTAGTTTACCAGAACCTGTCAATCTTATTCTCAATNGAACCTGACAATCTTATTCTCAATGATGATATGTCTTCCGAAAATATAATTCAAAGTGCCACTATTTTCAAACAAATGGTAAATCAATTAAATTAAGATCAACACTTTATTTTCACAGAACTTATTAATAGCAAAACTAACATTTATTTTATTGATGGTCCTGGAGGTTCAGGAAAGACTTTCTTATACAAAACTTTAATACACTATTATATCTCATTGAACAAACAAGTCTTGTCAATGGCTTGGACTGGTATCGCTTCTATATTATTACCAAAGGGAATGACAAGTCATAGAACTTTTAGATTACCTTTAGATTTGGATAAGATAGATACTGATTTTTTAAAACTAGAATCAGATAAAAGAAAATTAAGATTGGCTGATTTAAGATTTATTTGGGATGAAGCATCTATGATTCCGAAAAAGGCTTTAGAAATCATAGATCGAACCTTGCAAGATGTATGCTGTAATAAAATACCCTTTGGAGGAAAATTAATCATATTAGGAGGTGATTTTAGACAAATACTTCCAGTAATAAAACATGGTTATAGAAATTCTATCGTTGAGGAAACAATTAAATATTCCAAATTATGGCCTCTTTTCAAAGTTTTAAAATTAAAGAAAAATATTCGTTCTAATGATAGAGAATTCTCAACATTATTATTAGATTTAGGAGAAGGTAAAATTAATCCTTTCAAAATACCTCAATTTTGGAAAACTGATAATGTTTGTGAAAAAATTTATAGCAATATTAATCAAAATATATCTATAAATTCTGTAATTTTAGCTCCTCATAATGAAGATATTAAAATCATTAATAATAAAGTATTAAAAATGTTATATGGTGATACATGGACATATTACAGCATAGATCACGCAACACATATAGGTGTAGATCAAACTGACGAAAATATTCATCTAAATTATCCAATTGAAATGTTAAATGAAATTAGAGAAGCTCTTCCACCTCATAAATTAGACTTGAAAATAAATGCAACAGTTATGTATTTTTCGGTACACGACGTGGCAATCAAGAGGCGACAACGACTTGCGCCCTGTCCGAGATTTATTGCGCAACTCCGCTACGCCGTGGCTTCCAAGCATCCAACCACTGCCTGCGAAGGAGACGTCGCTGGCTGAGCCCGACTCGTCTACTGTAAGTGTCAGCGTCTGCATCTCTCTTCTCTCTCTCACCAGTGGCCCTCCCGGTCTTAACTGCCTCGTTCGTCTGCGTCTCGCACACCCGCGTGTGTGCCGTGTATCTTACTTTTCACTGAACAATATACTTTACATTTTCTAACGCTATCCAGCGTGTTTGATTGTACACTGGTTCCGTATCCTATTAAGTTCCCCGCCGCCTTCGCGGGCACGCGCATCGCTTCACGGTTGCACGTGCGAACAAACTGCAGTAGCCCAAAATACGACACTTGGCAGGTCACCTACGAACTCGATAAAACCGAGGAAACGAGACTTGGGTCTCGATTATTACGCGTTGTCTCTGCGCTCAGGTAGCTGCACTGCACGCAGCTAAACGTCTGCGCGGCTACCGACACCAGCAGGCGAGCAGCCCCGGTTATACTGTCTATAACTTCTAGTGTAAGTATTTTTGAAACCAAATATAAGCTAGAAATTGTTGGTCTGAAAGATATCAATTTGGACTTCATGTATCTATTTAACTACATTTCTATGAAATACTTGTAGTAGTCTCTCAATGCATTTGTTGATTACTTCTATTTATAGGCTTATATTAATAACTCTCTTCCATCACTTCATATATCTCTCTCACAC